>OZ001657.1:2452882-3052882 GCA_963924145.1 Pyrausta purpuralis | reverse complement strand
GGACGGACAATATCTTTTTTCTAAGAATTGTATGGAAACTGTCGACATGGGTGACGGCGAACATACTGGACGCACTACAGTATCGCGGCAGGCCCAACAGCACTCTGAACATATTATTTTACAAGACACGCAGGGTATTGAGCGACTTTTGCGTGTAATTAACCCACAGGCCGCCACTAGCTCACCTACTTACTTTTCGCTATACCGACCTCTGAAGATGTCATTTCATGCTATCACAAACCTATGGAATCCCACTCCATGACCCTTAAGACGGTAATGTAGAGGTTTCAAGCTACGCGTAAAACCTCTATGTCTCGTTGGTTCGACTTTTCGTATTTCAAATGTAGAAAAGTTTCTTTATAAGTAAATTATGATAGACGTTTGTCATATCTTCACAATCAGTACTTATAAATTATTCACAAGATTCTTGAATTATATTTATATGAGCGAAGGATTGACTGACAATCGATATGATCGATATGACTGATATGACTGATATGACAAACGTCTATCAAAATTTACTTATAAAGAAACTTTCTACATTTGAAATACGAAGAGTCGAACGAACGAGACATAGAGGTTTTACGCGTAGCTTGAAACCTCTACATCCCCCCCGGTCGGGGGCTAATTGCATGCTAGCCTTTGTTCATAGCTATTCACATTCTAGAACTAATGATCATAGCCTAGCATCACTCTGGTGCCTCAGCCTAAGGTCATCGGTCCCCCGCCGCCGCGCCGTCTGGCTACGCCTGCAACCCGAGCCGGCACTGCCATGGGTTCCCGCTTCGATGCCCGGGCAGGACACCCGTAATTGTGTTACGCGACACTGCTCAGACTTCAGGTATTGGAGGCTATAATATAGATGTGCTTATGAGGCTAAATATAGATATTGTATCATAGCGTCATTCCGCATGTTCTCCCAATCATTGGCTAAGAGTAGTAAATAAATAAAGACAAGGGATGCCTGGAGGGATGGTGTAAAAATAAAAGTTTGCACGAAAAGTCTAAGTAAAAATAAATATACCAATATGATACGGGTTTGTACAAGGCTAATCTGAAATAAATTAAAACGCCTTCAAAAAACTAACTATATTTTATTTAGTCAGTTTAATTAAGACGGTTTAATTTTTAAATAATTTTTATTTTACTATTTCCAGTTATTACCCATACCTCAAAAACTGCTGAACCGATTTTGATGGAACTTACACTGTACTATAAGTTGAAATATATTTGAACTTTATAATCATTTCGCTATGAATTCTCGTTTTCTAGAAATCCGTGGACACATCTACAAACATCTACACACTTAAGAAATTTTGCACACGTGATTCGTAGCTTTAATAGATTAACATACACAAATACTATAAAATTCTAACGATATCACATACATACACATTGAATTGATTATCTCCTTTCTTGAAGTCGTTAAAAACACTTATGATTGTTATTCAAACTAGAACCTACAGAAATTCAAAACGTCACCTTTCTAAAACTGTTCTAGACACAAACCTAACCATTACAGTAATAATCTCATTACCATCCCATAACTTATGGGCTTAAGCTGTCACTATTACACATGCCTCGTTACGATTCCAGTGTCGGAAGTCTCGACATAGTTCCCTGTGAAACCACCAGGTGGCGCTCGAAAAATGCTGAGACGAAATTGGTGTTTTCGTGTATTTATTGATTGGGAAGAATTTTTGAATGATGCTTACAAACTACAAATATTTTTTAAGATTTTTTAAAGATATAGCTACGTAAGTTAAAATGATATTTGATGAATTAGAAAATCATAAAATTGAAATTGTTGACGCGAAATGTCAAAAATGATACATCAGACTACGCCCGCTGGTACCGAAGTCTCGACATAGCTCCCTGTAAAACCACCAGGCGCCGCTCGAGAAACGCTCAGACAAAATTGGTGATTTCCTAATACAGAAAAAATTTGGGATGAAGCTTACAAAATATTTTTTAAGATTTATTAAAGATAGCTACGTAAGTCAAAAGGATATTTGATGCAGCAGAAATTCAGTAAATTGAAATTGTCTACGCGAAATTTCAAAAATTTTGCTTCAGACTTCGACCGCAGTTACCAGGGTCTAGCTGATCCTCTGCGGTGGTGTCCATCCATATATGAGAAACCAGAAAACGGATGCCAGCCCTAGTGTGTAACCTATCATAGAAATCAGACGTTGAGCGGAACTTGAGACGGCGCGTCGACAACACATCAACGGCGTGTGGAAGGCTTGCCACTGACAACATATAGATGGCAGCCGTCGACAATCTACTATTAACACGCCAACCCATCGACGGCATATTAATGGGTGCCGCTGTCTCTTATCAGAAGCTACCGTTACTTACGTCGGCAAACTGCCGTTCATATTATAAGGCTCTACGGCTCCATTTTGGGATGCAAACGAAGCTTATACGTGAGGCTCCGATCTCATTACCGCGTAGACATGTGGGCTTTAATATACGCCAGGCACATAATAGGGGGTAATTTTCGTTACCTAGAAACTGTGTTAAAATACTTATTTTCAGATTGCTGGCAGATGAATCGACACGCAGTTTTTTTTAATTTTTGGACAATGATTTATCATATTTTTTACCTTTCTCCTTAAGTAACCAGCACTCGGGCTCGAGTGCGCAAGAACCATTCAAGCAGTACCGCCTACTCGGGCCCGCGTGTCGACGGCGACGTTAAATTAAAAATTTTAATTTAAAAATTACATCAAATAAATAAATGATAGCATTGATGATCACTTCAAAAGCCAACCGCTGCCACACCCGCAGCTACGGCATGCCTATAAAAAGCTTATCTGAAGTGGTCTCCATTGGCTGCATGCAATACAGTCCTTTAAATGTTGAGGTCAGTTATCAATGGAAGCACGCACTCTTTCCAAGGGAAAAATCTTCACTGCCTGTGTATGGATTGTTCTAGGGACTCCAAATTATCATGGCGTTAAGAACAAACCGTACTCTCTGTAACTGACCATAAATCATAATCTAGCGGATTAAGATCGGGACTAGACGACGGCCAGTCTTCAGCTCTGATGAAGTCCGAAACGTTCGCTAGTCTAACCAAGACTGCGTGGACCGAGCCGAAAAATTTGGATATTTCTCGAATTTTTCAGGCAGTCAAAGTGTTAGTTTTTTATGAGGTGCATGGTAGTTTAACAAAAGGTTTTTACATAATTTCCGTTTCCCGTCTTAATTCGGATCTGGAGCACTATTCACCTACGAGTACAAAAATAGTTAAATTGTTTAAACAGTTTGACGGTTGTAGTCACCTCTAGCAAATCTAGGCAAAAAACGCATAAAATTCAGCCTTGCAACCTCAACAAGATTAATGCTTCAAGGTACCCAGTAGATGACTTGTCAACTCATAAAAGTTGAAGCTCCGAAAGAGAAAATTGCGTCTACTGCTCAAGAGTCATTGCGGTGCAATCAAATTGTTGCATGCAGATTCGTATCCCGTTTTAATTAACGAAAAATAGATCAAATTTTAATTGATCTTTAGACTCTTTCGGGTTCAACGTTACTGACATAGCCGAAAAAAAACCCAAGCCAAAGCCATATGTGTCTAAGAATAAAATAAAGAAGAAAATTTTACCCGTGCCTGTTCATACCTAATTAAATTTCAAACCAATGTTAAAGGCATTACTTCCCTATTTTTGTGATGGAAAATATTTAGTGTATTTACTCTTATTTATTTATTTGAAGAGGCAATGGTACTAACTGCGTTGCGGCATAGGATAGCAATGCTAATTAAAATAGTGTTACCGCATTCTAAGGAATGAAACTTTATAATACACTTCATCACATATATTGTCACTTCAACTTTAAGATAAACACAGTGCATCATTTAAAAAAACCCTTAACCTTCTACGAAAGTTAAAGCAAGACTGATTCAATTCCAAGCATTCCAAATAACGTTAGCAAATACACTTTCCAGGTGGCGCTTCTGAGCGCACATCGGTTGATTTAACATTTTAAGATTTACCGATTTATAGGTTGCGCTGTAAGTGGAGATCATTCCCCCGAATCAGAACCTGTCGATTACGGATTCGGATACGATTAGATATCTTTCACATTAATAAAATTATAATAACGCGGACTTATCCGATGCAACCATAATTTTGTTATTTTATTATAATTTTACTGAATTAACTTAGACATCCGTTCAAAGGAGATGGAAACCATTACATACAAATTTGGGCCTGGATGTAATAAGATGAAAATGGTGTCAATTAATAGCTTAATACTTAGAAGACCTACACTGAAAATTCTATGTTTTTTGACAATCTGAGAGCCCAATAATTAGGGGTTTAGTTATAGTGAGGTTATGTAACAAACAGCTGATTTCCGAACTACAAAGGATATTTTAACGTCAGCAGTTACAATTAGGCCACAAAATAGACGACAGCACGTTAGGCAGGGTCAGAATCCGTAAAACAAAGCAGTGGTCGACGAAAAAACACTCAAAAGGCATACAGGCACAAGACGAAAAATACAAACAAAACGAGTGATCCATAGATTATTTGACACGACTGCTGTCAGTATCAGTGCACAGACAAAAACAAGTAAGAATCGATTTTATTTCATTATGCAATCATGTTTTAATTCACTTACATTCAATTCAATTAAAATATAAAATATATGTTTTAGGAGCTAAATTAATTATTGTAACGTATTTTTTTTGGGTTTATCGCCACGAATAGAACAAGAGTGATTCTTTTTTTAAATTGTGTAATCACATTGACTCAAATCGATACTTCATTTAATCGATAATGTAGTGAAATCTTAAAATCTTGTTTTTCATAATGCTCAGTTTCCATAAAAAGAAGGCTGAGGCTGATTTTTGGTATTATAGGATGGAAAAATATGCCCGTTTTTTTAAACCATAAATCAACTAGTTACGTTTAGGGCCCAGCAGTTACCGTCTCCTTTCTACATTTATTTTAAAACGAATGAAAATCTAGCCGAATGGTATAACGAACGTTCTAAATTGCCCTGCCGGTTGGTTTTATTCAAATATTTTATTGAGTTTTATTTTTACCGGACATCTGCTAAATTTATATACATTTAAATAAAAAATTACGGTGTTACTGTCAACCGGATATCATTTAAAGCCCATATTTTTCTTAGATTTAAACAACTCACTAAATAGGTACTGATTCGGTTTTTAAGTGTAACAAATTGACATATTATTAATCTTTAGTAACCAAGCATTAGACTTTTCTTTGCTAATAGGTAACCGTTAGGCGAACTTCAATAGACTGTAAGTATAGAAAATCGTCAGAAATTCAATCAGAAATACACGTGCACTATGGTATCTACGTAATAACACAAACTTGATAGCACAGATGACTCAGGAAGTAAACAATCGTAACTCTCAAAAGTTACATCGACCCGAACCTGGCACTAAAATCTGAACAATAGTCGCCTCCAACTATCAAGCTATAAACATCCGAACAAAATCGAACTAAAACTTATTCAGAGGTATACAAAAACAGCGTCACATTACTTCCCGAATATAATCAAATCTACATCAGAAAGGTGGCTATAAAAAAGGGATGTTGGTTACTTTACTCTTAGTAAAGTAGCCACTAAAATTGTATACTCGTTTAAAAGAACTTGCACACTACAGGTTAAAAACCTTGCACTGCAAGAATACAATTTACAGTTTTTTTTTTTTTATATAGCTTTAGATAAATATATTGTTTCCGGAGCGTACTATTAAGTTACATAGCTTTCGTTTTAACTTTGAAATAAACTGCAAAGTATTACGTGAACTTATTATGGCTAAATTTATTTTATAACAGTTTTTATAAAATATTTTTATTTAATATTTTGTGCTTCACCCAACAATCCCAAAAACACATTTTAATGGCAACTTTGAAGACCAATTGATTTATTGATTTGTAAAGATTTCAGAATCAAATTGCAATACAAGCATTTGAAAAATCATGGAGACCTATGTTCAGCAGTAAACGTCTTTTGATTAATTACATTAGCAAATATTCTTAATTGCACAAATAAGGACACAAGAATCAGACAAATCATTTGTACAATATTGGCGGTCTTATCGCTGAAAAAGATCTTTTCCAGACAACCAAAGGGTAGAGGAAACAAAGTTCATTAAATATACATTACTCGTAACTAGCTGTAACTAAGTATTTTAAGTAGATAATATTTTTTTCCGTGTTCTTTCTGGGTAGAATATTTTCACCAGATCACAAAATAAACATTCCAATGGAATTTTATTTGTATCTTAAATTGCTGCTGGGTGTGTACATCCCCTAAACCGGTACAGTACTGAATAAATAAATTAGACAATAAACATGGTTGCGGTACTCTCCCGGATTATGTTAAAAAGGCACATTCGCATACAAATATTAAAGCTAGGATACGTTTCACGTGCTCGCGAGGCGGAAGGTGGTTTCAGGGTCCCGCTTTATATGAACTGAATTAATATTATATGTATTTACAATTTTATGATCTGGGAGACAGGTTTGAAAATTGGCTGTCGGTAATAAGGGGCCCAGACCAAGTGAAACACGAAGGAAAGTGTTTTTATTGTAATGAGTAGTATTCGCGTAAACTTTAGAACCAAATACGAGTGAAGAATATTTGGAAGAGAGGATTGGAGTCGTCCTGCAAGAGCTTCCTTATTATTTGGCATGTGTTGCAAGTCATGTTATTATTATTAGGTACTCAGATTATTAATGTAATTAATACCTAGTTAGGTTATTGTTTTAGTATGAATAATGAAATAGCTAACGATTTACATATTTTAGCAGCATATAGTTAGTAAGGCAACCCATAACCCGTGAATGATTGAGCCGATTTTCATGAGTTTTACTTGTTTGATTTCCCTTGGCCCCCAAATTTGATATGATTTAAATTGCGAAACGGAGCCAAGGCGGGATGGAGCGGGGGCGAAATAAAAGTAAAAGTAAAGTTAATCTGTAACGTTCCACTCCTGGCAAAGGCCTTACCTCAACTATGAGGTTGCACGATCCACACTCCACCACGCGGGCTCAGTGCGGATTGGTCGAGGGATGTTTACAAGGCAACTGGCTAACCCTGATGTCAAATGTTATTAAGCCGCCCATAAAGCCCCTGACTAGGCTTAACGACTAATATCAACCGATATTAACCAGGACCAACGGCTTAACGTGCCTTCCGAAGCACGGAGCTGCTCGTGATGTACGTCACTTATATGGTCGGAATGGTCACCCATCCAAACACGACCGCTCAGTCGGTTGCTTCACTTCAGTATCACTACAAAAGCGCTGCTACCACTGCGCTACGAGCTCCTCTAGGGTCCAACAGTATTTTTTAATTTAATATAAGAATGAATGAAGTAAGCTTCTGGAAGGGAGCAAACATATCAAAACAAGACATATCTCAATATCATTTCTTTGTCTGACTTTTAAAAGTCAAGCAAATTGACAGCACACTTTAAAAAAAAATTAAAAACTCATATAGAACCCTCACCGACCCAACTTTTCACGCGAGACATCTTTTTATTCGTTCATTTTGTTTGAGACAATGCTACTTTGAGCGCGAGCATCTTCCGTGTGTAATGTCTACGCGAATTCAAACAAGGGAGCGTTAGGGCACTTGTAATGGCCGCCTTGATACTGCTGTTTATGAGAAAAAATGTTTATACGTATATAATTTGCGCTCAGGCGGTAGCGGTAATTATCAATGATTTATGATCCTTTATCCGTTACAGGGTATTGTTTTGGTCTGTGACATCCAACTCAAGGATGATAATATTATGAGGTATGCTTATTCTAAAAAAAATTTAAATTTTATGCAACTTTTATAAAAGAAAATCTCTTCACAAAATCCATTAAAAAAAAACCAGAAGCTCGCACACTCTCAAGCAGCTTACGCGTATTTACGAAATACATATAATAACATGGTCTGGGGATATATAAATATTAAATAAATAAATACTGAACTCCAATCACATATATTGCTCGCACAGCACTAGCCAACGCACTTGTGTTATGGGAATCAGACTCAACGGTGGTACCACAACACCCAGACCCGAGACAATGTAGTTTTTATTTATTTCTATATTGAACCGACCGGGAATCGAACCTGGTACCTCAGAGCGGCGACGTCTTGAAACCCAGCGTGCTTAGCCACTACACCACGGAGGTCTTCATAAAACTTTTTAATAACATAAACAGTACTGGCCTTACAAAAAAATATTGATGACAGATTATAAAAACATTATAAGGTTCTTTTTTACAAGTTGGTTACAACAGCAAAATATCCAAGCTTTGGATTGGCCTGCACAATCCCTCGACTTAAATCCTATTGAGCATGCCTGGGATGTGCTTCAGAGAAGAGCTCTTAGGAATTTGTTAAAATGATTTTGTTTTTTTTTCATTGAAAAAATATATTATACATTTTCTTTATATTTTTTATGGCATCAGTATCGTTTGCACAACCGGGTAGTTGTACAAAAATAAGTCGCTTCTCCCTGACCAAAACAACACTCTGCATAACTTCGGCTTCCGAGCTTCAATTATTTTTGGATGTACCGACTCATTGAAAGCCGTCTTTGATATCGAAATAAAAAAAGAAAAGGCTTTCGTTATATACTAAGATAGACAGATTACTCTTACATATATAACTCTTTATGGTATACCATCATACAATACATAAAACTCTATAGGTACTGAACTATAATATAACTAAAATATATTTCGTAAAAGAAGCATAAATGTAAACCTCGGGTAAGCCAATAATGTTATTCACATCGTGTGAATAAACTAATGACCAAAATATATGTAATATAAATATCTAGCATTGTTGACAGATGTAGTAAAATATATTTTCGAACTTTTAAGTACTCGCAGCCAGCATCATAGCCTCCTTGCCGCAAGGAAATGGTTTCGTTTTTGAATAGGTAGATATTAAGTTATTTTTAATAAATAAATAAAAGTATACTAGAAATGCATACATAATGTAAAGTACTTGTATTTAAAAATAATAGATTGTTTTGTATTTATTAAATGAGAACGTTTTTAGTGTAGTGCTCCTAACTGAAAGTTGTTGTGATGAACACGAACGTGTTTTTTTAAATAAAATAAATTTATTTCAGACCGTGGTCCATATTCATGTCAGTAACAAAGGACAAGATGGCTAAATGACTAGGAAATACCACGATTTTATTTTTAAGATAGTTGCGTTTTTGAAAAGTTCCTGAAACTTTTTTATACAAAATATAATTATAAATCTATTCAGCATTATATAACACTAGGTGTCATGTTTATACATTGTTAGGGCAGTCATCCATACTTCTATTTAGCCATGTATTTTGTTAGCCTATGTTAGTAAAATACATTTTGAAACAAAAAAAACCGGCCAAGTGCGAGTCGGACTCGCGCACTGAGGGTTTCGTGCCAACTTTAACTGAATAAGGGAAACCACTTACTTCCACTTGGTGAAATAACACAATATTTTGTTGACCGCAAATATAACTTTGTTTTTCATAGTGTTTGTATGAAGTACAGCGTTATGTTTGTGGTTGTTGAATATGTGCTATATCTCAAAATTTCTGGTTTGATCCCGTCCGAACCAATTTTCGTTGAAAGTATTTGTTAAGATCTACATTACATTTTTTTTTTAAAATTTACACTCGCTTAGTTTAGAAGTTAGATAGGGGGGGGGGGGGGGGGGGACGCCCATTGTACCACTTTGGAAGCGTCTAGCTATGAAACGTTAGACTTTAAAAGAAAATGGTTTTAGCAACCTCTATGTCATATTAAAAGACCTATCCATAGACCCCACACGTATAGGTTTGACAAAAAATTTTTTTTTGGTGTTAGTTTCATGTATGGGAGCCCCCCTTAAATGTCCTTATATATATTTTTTATTTTTTGTATGAGAATCGTAAAGCGGTTAACAGGATACATACTCCTAACTGATTTCAACAGTGTGATGCTTATAGTTACAGAATAAAATGGCTGTGACATACGGACGGACAGACAGACAGACAGACAGACAGACACAGGCAGACAGACTTGACGAAACTTTTTCATTTTTTGCCATTTGGCTACGGAACCCTAAAAAGATGCCACCTATAAGAAGCCGCCAGCTTTAGTAGCGTGCAAACTAATCCAGCACTCTAGCATCGGCGAGTCCCACCGGTTAGCCAATGCCTGTATGTATATATTTATTTTTAGCGTTTAAACCTACTCTAGAATTAAAATATTATGTCAATACTAAAATCAAACAAATGGGATCAGCCTTTCTCGAGTTTTAACACGTCATCATCTTCATCATTATCAAAGGACCAAAGGACGTCCACTGCTGATCATAGGCCTCCTTCACGGCTTTCCACTGCGACCGATCGCTAGCGGTCTGCATGCAGTTTGATCCTGCGATCATTACAAGGTCGTCTGTCCATCTTGTCGGTGGACGTCCTAAATCTTTGGTCGAAGGGTCTCCAATCTAGAACTTTCCTGCCCTAACTAACACAACTAGATTTTTTTTTATTATATAAAAGATTATTTTATAGCTCATCAAATATTGTCAGATCTCGCATTAGTCCAATCTGTATCTTTATTTGCAGTTTGCCTCTTCGATAAACTTACCCGAACATTTGCACACTTCAATTTCAGAACCGTCACAACAACACACCACTAAATCCCTTGTTTCATAAAGTTATTTTATCAAACTTGCCCGGACGGAACCTGATTGGAAGTATTTCGAAACCCATTTAAGATCTCTGAACCGAACGGGCGGGTGGGGCGAGTTGGGACGAGTTGGTCCCAGTTAATGGGTCCATTTGGATGTAGACACAACACAATCTGAACGACATATGCACCTGATGCATTTATCAGGTTCGTTCGCGCTCTGGACCAGACAACCCGCCCGAATTTTGGGCGGGCGCGTATTTGCCAGATCAGAGAATAAAATCTTTTTTTTCACAAGTTTGTCGTCAATAAAGGTAATTTAAATCTATTGTACTATGGTATATTTTATAAGTAATGATTACTCTTATTTACCTACCTACATTTTTATCTGAATGTTTTCAATGTATTACATCGGATGAGTGAGAGTAACATTTAATTAGAATTTAATCTACAGTAAGCCAAGGACGCACGACTTTATCGTGTATCAGGGCAATTGATAAATTAATAACTTTATACTGTATTAAAAAGGGTTTTCAGTAACCTTAATGTAAGTATTAGTATTAGTGCTGTTAAAAAAAAATTAGCTTACTAATGATTCAAAAATTAGAGGAGTCCATGTAGCACAGGAATAAGATAATTTTATTGACGCCATTAAAGATAAAGATGCATGCATGTTGGGCTTACAGGTACTGATACAGTTTCATGCAGTTTCGTAATAAAATAAAATCCTTTATTTTCGATACGATTAAATTATGATATACTAATACCTGTACCTGTGTCAAAGTTGAAATCAGAACAATATTTACAGGGCGAATATTTAATATATCTTTTTCATCAATCGAGCCATTGCACACTTGAACCGAATGGTTTCAAACATGTTTTTTTATTATTATTATAATAATTACGCGGCCAGTACTATATTTACGTTGTATATATACGCTTTAGGGTTTATCAAATACGCATCCAGCCGGTTGTGACGTCACCGCGCGCTAATGGGAGACGCGTGTCCCGGAAGCGCTCAGCGGCGCCATCTCGCGAATTATCATTCACGTTTTATTGTGGCGATGTTTATTGTTTACTGCGCGATACCATTGTAGGGTAAGTAAATGTGCCGCCTTTTGCATTGTTGTATTTATTGCTTATGTAAGCGACAAAGATTTGAGATTACTGGTTTGATGACTTTCTGTTTGTGCTTTTGAATACACAATGAAATTATTTGGAAACATCGTATTTCTATTCACGTGCAAATGTTTTATCAGTTTTTAACAGTGAGTTGTTTTTTTTTATAATATCCTTCCCTATCCTTTGAACATTCCCACTCATCGCGATCTATTCCTAAAGGAAGCTACTCAAAGCTTGTGTTATGGGTGCCAGACAACGGATATAATACTTAAATACTTTTTGTTTGTAAATACATACATGATATACATAGAAAACACCCAGACCAATACAAACAGACATGTTCATGCACACAAATGTTTGTATTGTGCGGGGATCGAACCCGCAACCCGCTGCGTAGCAGGCGATTTCTCGACCACTACACCAGACGGGTCGTCATATGTATAGACAAGTAATCAAAAAATCTGTCGCAAATTGGACGCCTTAAAACCCAGCGCGTTTAGCCACCACGGAGGTCGTCAAATTATTGTTTTATTACAAACAGTTCTCCAAGATAGAAGAGGAAGTATCTAGTATATTTCCTTAAAGTTTTTTTATATGCTTTTTCTATCTTGTAAGGCAAAATGAAAGTACAATGTCTTGTACTCATTTATGAAGAAGGTAATTTATTTAAAAGGAAGAATTAAAAACGATACAAACGTCAATTGCGTGACGCTTAGCGCCATCTAGCCGTCTGTTTATGAAACAGATGGCCCAAGCAGTTATTCTTTACAGAATAAATTCAACTTGGAAATTGATGTCGCTTCGCTATCTAATGCTTTAGAATGTTTTTAACACTCACAGTGTCATATTTTATATTCATACAGATGAAATAAATTGACAATTGACGTTTTCATAAGAAACCACAAATTTCGCAGGGTCGGACTAACAGCACGGTAGCTCAATTGGTAAGAGCGTTTGGCCCGGTTTGCCAAAAGGTTGCTGGTTCAAGTCCCGCCCGAGCGCAAAATTTTTGGTTTCTTAATTCATCTTTATGAATATAAAATATGACACTGTGAGTGTTAAAAACATTCTAAAGCATTAGATAGCGAAGCGACATCAATTTCCAAGTTGAATCTATTCTGTAAAGAATAACTGCTTGGGCCATCTGTTTCATAAACAGACGGCTAGATGGCGCTAAGCGTCACGCAATTGACGTTTTCATAAGAAACCACAAATTTCGCAGGGTCGGACTAACAGCACGGTAGCTCAATTGGTAAGAGCGTTTGGCCCGGTTTGCCAAAAGGTTGCTGGTTCAAGTCCCGCCCGTGCACAAATTTTTGCGTTTCTTATTTCATCTTTATGAACATAAAATATGACACTGTGAGTGTTAAAAAAAATTCTAAAGCACACGTAGACCTGATAAAACTCACGGTGCCTTGCGAAATACGATACGCTTATAACATAAAAAACAAGCAGATTTTTTTTTCCATCTAACTAAACCCCCTTTGACTTTACATAGCCACCATAAAAAAATAGGATACGATAAGAAGTCTCTATCTCTTATTTGAAAGAACGGTTCCTTCTTATACTGGTTAGGTATAACTTGAGAAAAATATTCGGTGTTTCATTCCACGCGAACCCAATTTGATTACGTTCCGATACCTCCCGGCTGTTATATTTTATTAAATTCGAGCAAATGACGGCTACTTAATATTCGAATTACGAGAATTCCCTTTACATGGCACAAAGGTATTATTTTCGACACGTTTCAGGTGCAGACGAAAATGTATATTATTTAAGTGGAAATACGAAGTAAGTTCTTGTTTTTGTTAATTAAATAATTGTCGAAACTCGTACACTACTACTCTACGAATATCACGCAAATTTTCTCCGCATAGTATTCTTTATGAAAATGTTAATGTGCTTATAAATAAATTATGTCAAATAATAATTTGTTTTAATTTCTCAATTCATACAAGCTTACTGGTATTTAAAACTTCTGCGATGAAGACGACTGCATGTTTTTTTCTGTTGTAGGTTAGGTACTCTACCCCAAATAAAATATACAGTGACAGTAGATCAGAGATAGAGTAACAGATCTTTTGACTGAAAGCAAAAATGAGAACTAACGGTGTCATCTTCAAAAATGCGGTTCTGGCAACCGCATTTTTTTCGGCATAAGTGTAGCCGAATCTCCGTAATCTTACAGGCGTTTTCCCAATTTTTGTTAATGTTATAAAT
The DNA here is from genome assembly GCA_963924145.1 of Pyrausta purpuralis. Lineage (NCBI taxonomy): Eukaryota > Metazoa > Arthropoda > Insecta > Lepidoptera > Crambidae > Pyrausta > Pyrausta purpuralis. The sequence continues at coordinate 3,038,873 of OZ001657.1, read as the reverse complement.
TCTTACATGTGCTGAGTAAACTATTAAAATGATAATTTTTAAATACCGTAGAGTTAAACTCCCTAAATAAAGTTCTAATTTTCAATTAATTTTCTAAGAGAAGGGTACTAGTTTAAATCAGTGGAACTTAAAATTAGTACTCTTCTCTTTGACTTCATCATTGTTGAGTAAAAGAATGAAAGTTAAACAGCTTCTTAAACTATTTAAATCGAGGGAGAGTTTTGCATTAGGTTTCCTGATTGAATGCTAGCGCCCCCCTGTCAATGTCATCTATTGGTCAGAAGATCCTTGCCGTACTGTATTGAGTGAGTTATCTTCATAATGTATGCTATGTATTAAGTTTAGTAAAGTAAGTTAGCCTGTAACGTCCTATTGCTGGGCAAAGGCCTTATCTCAACTATGAGGTAGTTCGAGCCATACTCCACCACGCTGGCTCAGTGCGGATTGGTGGAGGGGTGTTTGAAAGGCAAGCGAGTAACCCCGCTGTCTGATGTTATTAAGCCGCCCAATAAGGCCTCTGACCCGGCTTAACGACTAATATCAGCCGGGACCAACAGCTGAACGTGCCTTCCAAAGCACGGAGATGCTCGTAATATACGTCACTTATATGGTCGGAATGGTCACCCATCCAAACAAGACCGTGCTGTAGGTTGCTTCATTTCGGTATCACTACCAAAGCGCTGCTACCACTGCGCTATGTCTTATATTGTCATGTATTATTTTTCGAAAATAGAAATCTCGTACGAATTAGTCCCAACTTAACGGTTTCTTCAGCTTTTCATCACTGTTTATGACGAATGTGTCTTAAAGCATCAGTTATTTTATTATGGCTAACCTTATCACATAACACCACTGCCATCTTATCAGGGGACGCAACGAAATAATATTTTCCTCAAAACCCCGGACGTTTCGTTACGGGAAGCGCACTTTTCATCTTCCCATATTCAAGCTTTGGTGAAAATTCTAAAAGATAACCTCGCAGCTTAACCGTTGGCAACAGAAATACGGACAAAACCGGCCACAAATCATATAACCGGAATTCCTAAGTTACCATTTCCTGGTAGCGCCCGGCTATCCGTATATCTCTCCGGAATATTTTGGTGGATGCTGGGGTTTATATTTATTTTGGACGTTTTAGTGTTCTTTAGTTGAATGTGAAAATGTAGATCAGATCATATTTTCTGGTATAAATAAGATGGAATTGGTCGTAAACACGTACGTAATATTCGGTATTTTTATGTTGATGTATATGTTAAAGGCAATGTGTATAATGCAGGCATTATAAACAATACCTAGGAAATGTATAGATTGCCGAAGTCGTCCAGGCAATGTATGAAATGATATGACATGTTCAAACTATTTTACACTTTACCTAGGAAATGTAAAGAATACCTAGGCATTGTATAGAATCCCGGCTGACGCATAGTAATGTATGTAATCGATTTTTCTTCTCTATGATTTAATTAGACAGGTACTTACAGGTACAGGATATCTTTTGAAAACTATCCTTATTTCAACTTTCACCAGCAGACAGCGCTGATAAGACATGTGTTCTCTTGATTGGTACGCCTAAGTATCTATGTGTTTTTTTTTACGTAGACGGCGTTTCTCACACAGCAGTCTTTGGATTTAGTTTCTCACTCTTCGGATAAACATTTACATTTACAACGTACCAAAAATTTGCTGCAGAAAGGGAAAGGCGCCCTGTTCGTTTCTTACCACTTGATGACAGAAATTTGATCATGAAAGTAAGCTTTTTTTTACAAATAAACTGTGGGTAAAAAATAAAATTATGATTTGAAAGAAAATAAAATCTTGGGTAACATCTTTGAACAAACTAAACTATGGCATTTTAAAAATTGCAATATAGTTATTACCTACTTGTAAAACATATTATACATTTTCTTTATATTTTTTATGGCATCAGTATCGTTTGCACAACCGGGTAGTTGTACAAAAATAAGTCGCTTGTCCCTGACCAAAACAACCTCTGTATAACTTCGGCTTCCGAGCTTCAATTATTTTTGGATGTTCCGACTCATTGAAAGCCGTCTTTGATATCGAAATAAAAAAAGAAAAGGCTTTCATTATATACTAAGATAGACAGATTACTCTTACATATATAACTCTTTATGGTATACCATCATACAATACATAAAACTCTATAGGTACTGAACTATAATATAACTAAAATATATTTCGTAAAAGAAGCATAAATGTAAACCTCGGGTAAGCCAATAATGTTATTCACATCGTGTGAATAAACTAATGACCAAAATATATGTAATATAAAATATTTAGCATTGTTGACAGATGTAGTAAAATATATTTTCCAACTTTTAAGTACTCGCAGCCAGCATCATAGCCTCCTTGCCGCAAGGAAATGGTTTCGTTTTTAAATAGGTAGATATTAAGTTATTTTTTTAAGTTGCATGTCTTAGTTAATTTTTTTCTTGTTTGTTAATAAATAAATAAAAGTATACTAGAAATGCATACATAATGTAAAGTACTCGTATTTAAAAATAATAGATTGTTTTGTATTTATTAAATGAGAACGTTTTTAGTGTAGTGCTCCTAACTGAAAGTTGTTGTGATGAACACGAACGTGTTTTTTTAAATAAAATAAATTTATTTCAGACCGTGGTCCATATTCATGTCAGTAACAAAGGACAAGAATATGGCTAAATGACTAGGAAATACCACGATTTTATTTTTAAGATAGTTGGTTTTTGAAAAGTACGTGAAACTTTTTTATACAAAATATAATTATAAATCTATTCAGCATTGTATAACACTAGGTGTCATGTTTATACATTGTTAGGGCAGTCATCCATACTTCTATTTAGCCATGTAATTTGTTAGCCTATGTTAGTAAAATACATTTTAAAACAAAAAAAACCGGCCAAGTGCGAGTCGGACTCGCGCACTGAGGGTTTCGTGCCAACTTTAACTGAATAAGGGAAACTACTTACTTCCACTTGGTGAAATAACACAATATTTTGTTGGCCGCAAATATAACTTTGTTTTTCATAGTGTTTGTATGAAGTACAGCGTTATGTTTGCGGTTGTTGAATATGTGCTATATCTCAAAATTTCTGGTTTGATCCCGTCCGAACCAATTTTCGTTGAAAGTATTTGTTAAGATCTACATTACATTTTTTTTTTAAAATTTACACTCGCTTAGTTTAGAAGTTAGATAGGGGGGGGGGGACGCCCATTTTACCACTTTGGCAGCGTCTAGCTATGAAACGTTAGACTTTAAAAGAAAATGGTTTTAGGAACCTCTATGTCATTTTAAAAGACCTTTCCATAGACCCCACACGTATAGGTTTGACAAAATTTTTTTTTTGTTTTAGTTTCATGTATGGGAGCCCCCCTTAAATGTCCTTATATATATTTTTTATTTTTTGTATGAGAATCGTAAAGCGGTTAACAGGATACATACTCCTACCAAATTTCAACAGTGTGATGCTTATAGTTACAGAATAAAATGGCTGTGACATACGGACGGACAGACAGACAGACAGACAGACACAGGCAGACAGACTTGACGAAACTATAAGAGTTCCGTTTTTTGCCATTTGGCTACGGAACCCTAAAAAGATGCCACCTATAAGAAGCCGCCAGCTTTAGTAGCGTGCAAACTAATCCAGCACTCTAGCATCGGCGAGTCCCACCGGTTAGCCAATGCCTGTATGTATATATTTATTTTTAGCGTTTAAACCTACTCTAGAATTAAAATATTATGTCAATACTAAAATCAAACAAATGGGATCAGCCTTTCTCGAGTTTTAACACGTCATCATCTTCATCATTATCAGCCAAAGGAGGTCAACTGCTGAACATAGGCCTCCCCCACGGCTTTCCACAGAGACCGATCACTAGCGATCTGCGTCCAGTTTGATCCTGAGATCATTACAAGGTCGTCTGTCCATCTTGTCGGTGGACGTCCTAAATCTTTGGTCGAAGGGTCTCCAATCTAGAACTTTCCTGCCCTTTCTAACACAACTAGATTTTTTTATTATTATATAAAAAAATATTTTATAGCTCATCAAATATTGTCAGATCTCACATTAGTCCAATCTGTATCTTTATTTGCAGTTTGCCTCTTCGATAAACTTACCCGAACATTTGCACACTTCAATTTCAGAACCGTCACAACAACACACCACTAAATCCCTTGTTTCATAAAGTTATTTTATCAAACTTGCCCGGACGGAACCTTATTAGAAGTATTTCGAAACCCATTTAAGATCCCTGAACCGAACGGGCGGGTGGGGCGAGTTGGGACGAGTTGGTCCCCGTTAATGGGTCCATTTGGATGTAGACACAACACAATCTGAACGACAGATGCACCTGATGCATTTATCAGGTTCGTTCGCGCTCTGGACCAGACAACCCGCCCGAATTTTGGGCGGGCGCGTATTTGCTAACATCAGATAATAAAATCTGTTTTTTTTTACAAGTTTGTCGTCAATAAAGGTAATTTAAATGTATTGTACTATGGTATATTTTATAAGTGATGATTACTCTTATTTACCTACCTATATTTTTATCTGAATGTTTTCAATGTATTACATCGGATGAGTGAGAGTAACATTTAATTAAAATTTAATCTACAGTGAGCCAAGGATGCACGACTTTATCGTGTATCAGGGCAATCGATAAATTCATAACTTTATACTGTATTAAAAAGGGTTTTTAGTAACCTCAATGTTCGTATTAGTATTAGTGCTGTTAAAAAAAAGCAATAATAATTGCCTTACTAATGATTCAAAAATTAGAGGAGCCCATGTAGCACAGGAATAAGATAATTTTATTGACGCCGTTAACGATAAAGATGCATGCATGTTGGGCTTACAGGTACTGATACAGTTTCATGCAGTTTCGTAATAAAATAAAATCCTTTATTTTCGATACGATTAAATTATGATATACTTATACCTGTACCTATGTGTCAAAGTTGAAATCAGAACAATATTTACAGGGCGAATCTCTACTAATATTATAAAGCTGAAGAGTTTGTTTGTTTGTTTGTTTGAACGCGCTAATCTCAAAAACTTCTGGCCCGATTTGAAAAAATATTTTTACGTTGGATAGTCCATTTATCGAGAAAGGCTTTAGGCTATATAACATAAAGATACAACTCATAAGACCACAGCAGAAATGAAAAATGTTACGAAAACGGGAGAAAGATATTCCTTTTGAGAGCTTCCGCTGCATACGCTGCGGAAACCGCTTAAGTTACACAAAAATCATGTACGACAGGATTATTCAACATTAAAAGTTATATAATAAAGTCCGCGACAGCATATGTCTATCTTTTATGGTTGACTTACTACAACCTTTTTTATGTTAATAAATTTGTAAAAAAATGATGCATTATTTTTAGAGGTGTATTATACACACAGGTATATATTCTTATCAAAATAAATACATTCATCATCACGAGCATTTCATTTAGAACCAAGTTGCCCTTTATATCATTTGATTTCAATAAATATCTTAGGAGCTATCACAGTTTTAACATAACTCCGCACCAAAATAATGTTCGCAGCTTAAGTACAACGTGCGTTTGCGCTAATCTATACTATAATATTATAAAGCTGAAGAGTTTGTTTGTTTGTTTGAACGCGCTAATCTCAAAAACTACTGGCCCAATTTGAAAAATTTTTTTTAACGTTGGATAGTCCATTTATCGAGGAAGGCTTTAGGCTATATAACATAAAGATACAACTCATAAGACCACAGCAGAAATGAAAAATGTTGCGAAAACGGGAGAAAGATATTCCTCTAATCTATACTATAATATTATAAAGCTGAAGAGTTTGTTTGTTTGTTTGAACGCGCTAATCTCAAAAACTACTGGCCCAATTTGAAAAAATTTTTTTAACGTTGGATAGTACATTTATCGAGGAAGGCTTAAGGCTATATAACATAAAGATACAACTCATAAGACCACAGCAGAAATGAAAAATGTTGCGAAAACGGGAGAAAGATATTCCTTTTGAGAGCTTCCGCTGCATACGCTGCGGAAACCGCTTAAGTTACACAAAAATCATGTATGACCGGATTGTTCAACATTAAGAGTTCTATAATAAAGTCGGCGACAGCATATGTCTATCTTTTATGGTTGACTTACTACAACCTTTTTTATGTTAATAAATTTGTGAAAAAATGATGCATTATTTTTAGAGGTGTATTATACACACAGGTATTTATTCTTATCAAAATAAATACAATCATCATCACGAGCATTTCATTTAGAACAAAGTTGCCCTTTATATCATTTGATTTCAATAAATATCTTTGGAGCTATTACAGTTTTAACATAACTCCGCACCAAAATAATGTTCGCAGCTTAAGTACAACGTGCGCTTGCGCTAATCTATACTAATATTATAAAGCTGAAGAGTTTTTTTGTTTGTTTGTTTGAACGCGCTAATCTCAAAAACTACTGGCCCGATTTGAAAAATTATTTTTACGTTGGATAGTCCATTTATCGAGGAAGGCTTTAGGCTATATTACATAAAGATACGACTCATAAGACCAAAGCAGCAATGAAAAATGTTGCAAAAACGGGAGAAAGATATTCCTTTTGAGAGCTTCCGCTGCGTACGCTGCGGAAACCGCTTAAGTTACACAAAAAATATGTATGACAGGATTGTTCAGCATTAAGAGTTCTATAATAAAGTCCGCGACAGAATATGTCTATCTTTTATGATTGACTTACTACAACCTTTTTTATGTTAATAAATTTGTAAAAAATAATGCCTTATTTTAAGAGGTGTATTATACACACAGGTATTTATTCTTATCAAAATAAATACATTCATCATCACGAGCATTTCATTTAGAACAAAGTTGCCCTTTATATCATATGATTTCAATAAATATCTTAGGAGCTATCACAGTTTTAACATAACTCCGCACCAAATAATGTTCGCAGCTTAAGTACAACGTGCGCTTGAACGTGCGCTTGCGCTAATATATTATAAAGCTGAAGAGTTTGTTTGTTTGAACGCACTTATCTCAGGAACTGCTGGACCGATTTGAAAAAATATTTCTGTGTTGGATAGCTTATTTATCGAGAAAGACTTTAGGATATAAAACATCACGCTGCGAGGAGGGGAGGGAGCTCAAGGGGAAACTCAAAACGTGCAGACAAAGTCGCGGGGGACCGCTAGTATTTAATAATTGTCCTGCCTTCGACTCTGAGATTTAATTGACCATGTAGTATGCCCTACTACGCGTCCATTCACTCGCACACAGGTTTAGCGCAAGAAAGAGAAGGTAAATGACCTCACTCCCTCCCACGCCTCACAGCACTGCCAGCCGCCTGTCGCTCATTCGTGTCCGTGCGCGTGCGCCGTTCCAACGCACGCAGTAACCACAGTATATAACCATTAAGTTTTTATTTCGTGCTAAACGAAATTTATCTTATAGTGACATGTTAGTTCAAAAATGTTTTTGTTATTAATTTAACAAGTGAATGTGAAGTAAAACGCACTACCCAGCATGGTTGCACCATGCATGCTTTACGCTTCGCGGCCGAGCTAGCACGCGATGCTAGCCAGTCCGCATTTTCCGCTCCGAATCAATACGCGATATTGATCTGTAGCAAATACTGGCAGAGCTGACACGTGAGGTCAGCCAGTCCTAATTATCTAGATTATTCTAGATCTTATCTGAGACTTTTGGTATGCGTTGCTTCCAATATCCTACCCTCATTTTCATTGCGAAAAAAGGGAAACAAGTTAGCTGAAGTAACAGCCAATTGTTCTTTGATGCTATAATAATAAATTACAGCCAAAGACATTCATGATTAATATTAAGCAGCGCTGACGATGCGCCACTATGGCCTCTGAGTATGAATCAGCGGCCCTCGCCCGCACTCATCCGGCCATACCTGTGATGTGTGTGGCCCATGACGCGCCGCGAATTGCTTCGCAACGGTGATCTACCGTCACAATTCCAGCGTGTTTTAAACGTCTCGCACTCGGAATCAGAATCCGACCAAAAAAGGTATGTGTTCTTATGAATGCTTTGTTATATCACCTTAAGGCCGTACGTACATGTACTTATTACGGGCTACCGTATTCCAATCGTGGCAAAACCACGACCGAACACTTGTCTCAGCCAATATTTAGGCAAATATTAAAATGGAGCATAATGTGAGCTATCACACGTACAAACCAAAATAGCAATAAAATGGTTTACCAAGTAATAATAGTGGCAGAAGATTTATTTCAAATCGAATAAATTAATATTTATTTTGTAAATTTTTACTCAGAATAGTAAACATGAGAGACTCAAAAACACTTTAACAACTTAGACCTTAATCATAAATACACGTACTCTGCAACCTGCAGTACTCGTTCCTAATATGTTTTCCACAAAGCTCTAAAAACGGTAGCATAGCATCCCACCATAGCTCACATAGTTATGGGTGGTTTGGGTCCTTATCCATTGATCACAACTCTTTTGTACTTATTTCTTGCCAATGGCTATAAAATTGTCTAACTAGACAATGCTATGGTAAACATAAATTGCTTAATATTACTACTTAAAATATTGAATTTAATAGATTTTGTAAAAAGAAAACAATGTACTTTTTAAGAAAGCAAGATTTTTCTACATACAATTCTGCTTTCTGCTCATACCTATAGCTATTTAGCTTGTGGTTGGCTCTTTGATTATAACTAGCAAGCAAGCAAGCTGTAAGCTTGCCCAGGACGTACCAAAATATGGTTGGGTCCATATAAAAACCAGTCCGTTTAAAAACTCCATTAAATGCTTTTAATTTTAACAGCTATAATAAAAATGAGAATGAGCTTTGCTAAATACCTGGCAAATGTATGATTCTGAATGGTAGGAAATTTGCCGTATTTATTTTATATCCAACTAAGATTAAATCAACTTCTCAGTAAATAATTCGGTAAAGCTTATTTACTGAAGCAATAACAACTACCTGGAAAGCGTATTTTTTTTAAATATGCCAATGAGACATCTTATCAAACCCCGAAATCAATATAGTACTACCGTCATATAAGATTTATTAGGGTGCGCTGTATTCCATTGTTTTAGAGGTTATTTCGTTTTTCGAAAAATATGCTGTGAAAGTGATATGTTTTTTTATGAATACGTTCATTTAACCGTCGCCAAGTTCGGTACTTAATCTCGAGTCGAGAAAACTTAATAAAGATCTGTGTCCTTTATCTTTGGAAAAGCCAGCCAACGCCCAGTAAAAATTGTGACAACCTTTGGTCACCTGGAATTGACCTTTGTTTCTATGACCTTGTTTCAAGCACCACCTAAGAATAATTCAAATCAAACGTTCTATTGTATTGAAGTATGCGGCAGATAGCATAAACCAAAACTTATCGACACATTGTTAGATATACCATAAGAGTAGGTAGCTATTAAATTGAAACAAGCTCATTTTATGAAGATAATGCCTTTTTTGCTTTTTATGGAAATGCATAAGCAAAGCATATAAATTGACACAATTTTATTTTCTCAAGTATTATTACAATATTACATATAATTCGGTTATTTTTATTTGCCATTTACACACACACCTACGTTTGACGTGAAATAAATACAAGCCATATTCATTATTACAAAAATATCACTATCAATATTTTTTTAACAAAAGGCTAGGAAATTATTATTTATATATATATATTTAAAAAAAACTGACGTATCCTAAATGCAATGCAGCATTAGAATCAAATTGCACTATAATAATCTAATTCGAGTTATTGGAAATATGAACCATGTTTATTTTCCTACTATTTATTCTGTGATTTAAGAATAAAGTACATCAAGTAAATATATTCTCTAATCATCAGTTTTTTGTAATCAATTACATCCACCCACTCCCCAACAATCTTCCCCAGAAAGCCACTAAGTTATTAAGGAACTGTTCCTTGAAAACGTTGCTCTAATAAGCAATAAAATAGGTACTTATTATATGCATTTTATTGTTTGATGTTTATAGTATTCGATAAACTGTGTTTAATAATTTTTCAAAGGACATTTTGTCTTGATATTCACCAGTTACTTACATACGGTGGAACAATTGAAAATTAAAAATTAATAATAAAATAGGTCGGGTGGTATGGTTGAGAAAAAGTATTTAATTTTGAAAATGATTTTTTTTAATGGACTTTTTCTTAATTCTTACGCCAGAGGACGTCATGTGATTCGACTATTTATTAAAATTTGAATCAATTAATTATTTCAAACCAAATTATCTATGTTTTTATTAACCATATGTAAAGATGTTTTTAAATATGTATAAAACCAGTTTACCCTTGGGATCTCGATATGACATAGGTACTTTTAATACGATATCCGTTTATTTTTGGATTTCGTGTCAAAATAGGTACCCTTATTCTAAGTCATCATCAGTTTTTTTTTTTGACACAGCTCATAATATTGAAACAAGTCTCATCTGTAGCCAAATATATTACAAATATTTGTCAAACTTAAAAATATATATAAAGTTAAATAAATAAAAAACTCATAGCAACCAACCTGAAACATAGGATTGATATTTATTGTAATCCTTAAAAGTAATCCAGACATTTACCCAGGCAATAAAATTATGATTAAATTTATCATATACATCATATATATAAATCTGAACATGTGCCGACTATCGAATACTCGGCGAACATTCCTGGTCGATTAGTCGAATATTAGGCAAACGTATTTGGTCGGGGCCGGGTGGTACCAAAACTTATATCGGAGAAATCGTTTGCGGTCGTTTGCCCTTATAAAGCTCCCAGAAGCCGATTTTAAATCTTATTTAAAAAAAAAAAACTAATATACTTAATGAAATATAAATAATACATACAAAATCATTACCTACCTACCTATGCCTTAAACTTTCTGATAACGATAATATTTCAAAGCCATTGAATTATTGTATTCTTTTTCTTACACAGCAAATAATCATATATCATTGATAGACACCCGTGAATATAATCATGATCTTAAAATAATTACATTCCTAAGAATGAATCTTTTAATCAATTACTTTTATACAAATCATAAACACATTTTATAACCAAATTAAGTATATAAATTTTCTCAGGTATTCGAAATTTTAATTTATAAAATATTATTTATGTGTTTGGTATTCGATCGAATATTTTTCAAACAGTCGCATTAATACCTACATATCCCATACTGAAAAGCAATAGAAAAGCATGTACATACGTATTTCAAAACTATAATTATAAAATATGCTAAATACTGCAAGAATAAGATAACGATTTTTCAGACGACATTACCTTCACGCCCTTTATCTTACCAAAGATAAGGCGCTAACTAAAAAGTGTTTTCTGTATGTGGCTTTCCTCGTAATAAAATTATCATTTGTTTTACGTGCCAAATTCAGTGTGTAAAACTATATTATTCGCAAACCGTCTCAGCCCAACAATACGTCTTCTGTATTGTTTGCAATTTTTATAACATGCCACAATTAAACAGAAATGCTTTATTTCAGCTTTAAATTACTAAAATAAATAAATTATCAATTTTTAGTTAATCATTAATAAAAAATACTAACAAATATCTTCTTTCTTTCTAATAAAGATATTTTTATTAGTAGAAAGTTATAACTTATCATAGTTATCATACAACTAATGTTTTTTAGTAATAGTGATACATGTATATGTCAAAGATAGCGACATGAACAATGAATTGTTGTTTAATATGATCGTTTTAATGATCAATCACTACTAACATCAGAGATGTCAACTTATTCTATTGTAACAACATTGATTTTACTCCAAACATCTACATGGTCAATTAAATCTCAGAGTCGAAGGCAGGACAATTGGATGATCAAACGAACTTACCTTAAGTGAAGTTCGATCCAAATTGTCCTGACTTCGACGAAGAGATTTAAGGTCCCACCCTTCCCAATTCCCGTGTACGTTTTTTATGCAAAAATAATCGTCACCCTTACAATAAGTATAATCAATGTTGTACATCTCATACATCGGTATCCTTGCTCTGAAATGAATGAGCGACAGGCGGCTGGCAGTGCTGTGAGGCGTGGGAGGGAGTGAGGTCATTTACCTTCTCTTTCTTGCGCTAAACCTGTGTGCGAGTGAATGGACGCGTAGTAGGGCATACTACATGGTCAATTAAATCTCTTCGTCGAAGTCAGGACAATTTGGATCGAACTTCACTTAAGGTAAGTTCGTTTGATCATCCAAATATTTTTCATCAATCGAGTCATTGCACACTTGAACAGAATGATTTCAAACATGTTTTTTATTACTATTATAATAATTACGCGGCCAGTACTATATTTACGTTGTATATTATTATATATGCTTTAGGGTTTATCAAATACGCATCCAGCCGGTTGTGACGTCACCGCGCGCTAATGGGAGACGCGTGTCCCGGAAGCGCTCAGCGGCGCCATCTCGCGAATTATCATTCACGTTTTATTGTGGCGATGTTTATTGTTTACTGCGCGATACCATTGTAGGGTAAGTAAATGTGCCGCCTTTTGCATTGTTGTATTTATTGCTTATGTAAGCGACAAAGATTTGAGATTACTTGTTTGATGACTTTCTGTTTGTGCTTTTGAATATATAATGAAATTATTTGGAAACATCTTATTTCTATTCACGTGCAAACGTTTTATCAGTTTTTAACAGTGAGTTGTTTTTTTTATAATATCCTTCCCTATCCCTTGAACATTCCCACTCATCGCCATCTAGTCCTAAAGGAAGCTACTCAAAGCTTGTGTTATGGGTGCCAGACAACGGATATAATACTTAAATACTTTTTGTTTGTAAATACATACATGATATACATAGAAAACACCCAGACCAATACAAACAGACATGTTCATGCACACAAATGTTTGTATTGTGCGGGGATCGAACCCGCAACCCGCTGCGTAGCAGGCGATTTCTCGACCACTACACCAGACGGGTCGTCATATGTATATACAAGTAATCAAAAAATCTGTCGCAAATTGGACGCCTTAAAACCCACCGCGTTTAGCCACCACGGAGGTCGTCAAATTATTGTTTTATTACAAACAGTTCTCCAAGATAGAAGAGGAAGTATCTAGTATATTTCCTTAAAGTTTATTTATATGCTTTTTCTATCTTGTAAGGCAAAAAGAAAGTACAATGTCTTGTACTCATTTATGAAGAAGATAATTTATTTAAAAGGAAGAATTAAAAACGATACAAACGTCAATTGCGTGACGCTTAGCGCCATCTAGCCGTCTGTTTATGAAACTGATGGCCCAAGCAGTTATTCTTTACAGAATAAATTCAACTTGGAAATTGATGTCGCTTCGCTATCTAATGCTTTAGAATGATTTTAACACTCACAGTGTCATATTTTATATTCATAAAGATGAAATAAATTGACAATTGACGTTTTCATAAGAAACCACAAATTTCGCAGGGTCGGACTAACAGCACGGTAGCTCAATTGGTAAGAGCGTTTGGCCCGGTTTGCCAAAAGGTTGCTGGTTCAAGTCCCGCCCGAGCGCAAAATTTTTGGTTTCTTAATTCATCTTTATGAATATCAAATATGACACTGTGAGTGTTAAAAACATTCTAAAGCATTAGATAGCGAAGCGACATCAATTTCCAAGTTGAATTTATTCTGTAAAGAATAACTGCTTGGGCCATCTGTTTCATAAACAGACGGCTAGATGGCGCTAAGCGTCACGCAATTGACGTTTTCATAAGAAACCACAAATTTCGCAGGGTCGGACTAACAGCACGGTAGCTCAATTGGTAAGAGCGTTTGGCCCGGTTTGCCAAAAGGTTGCTGGTTCAAGTCCCGCCCGTGCGCAAATTTTTGGTTTCTTATTTCATCTTTATGAATATAAAATATGACACTGTGAGTGTTAAAAACATTCTAAAGCACACGTAGACCTGATAAAACTCACGGTGCCTTTCGAAATACGATACGCCTATAACGTAAAAAACAAGCAGATGTTTTTTTCTATCTTATAAAACCACGTCTGACTTTACATGACCACCATAAAAAAAATAGGATACGATAAGAAGTCTCCATCTCTTATTTAAAAGAACGTCCTTCTTATACTGGTTAGGTATAACTTGAGAAAAATATTCGGTGTTTCATTCCACGCGAACCCAATTTGATTACGTTCCGATACCTCCAGGCTGTTATATTTTATTAAATTCGAGCAAATGACGGCTACTTAATATTCGAATTACGAGAATTCCCTTTACAAGGCACAAAGGTATTATTTTCGACACGTTTAAGGTGCAGACGAAAATGTATATTATTTAAGTGGAAATACGAAGTAAGTTCTTGTTTTTGTTAATTAAATAATTGTCGAAACTCGTACACTACTACTCTACGAATATCACGCAAATTTTCTCCGCATAGTATTCTTTATGAAAATGTTAATGTGCTTATAAATAAATTATGTCAAATAACAATTTGTTTTAATTTCTCAATACATACAAGCTTACTGGTATTTAAAACTTCTGCGATGAAGGCGACTGCATGTTTTTTTTCTGTTGTAGGTTACTCTACCCCAAATAAAATATACAGTGACAGTAGATCAGAGATAGAGTAACAGATCTTTTGACTGAAAGCAAAAATGAGAACTAACGGTGTCATCTTCAAAAATGCGGTTCTGGCAACCGCATTTTTTTCGGCATAAGTGTAGCCGAATCTCCGTAATCTAACAGGCGTTTTCCCAATTTTTGTTAATGTTATATTTTCTTACATGTGCTGAGTAAACTATTAAAATGATTATTTTTAAATACCGTAGAGCTAAACTCCCTAAATAAAGTTCTAATTTTCAATTAATTTTCTAAGACAAGGGTACTAGTTTAAATCAGTGGAACTTAAAACTAGTACTCTTCTCTTTGACTTCATCATTGTTGAGTAAAAGAATAATCGTTAAATAGCTTCTTAAACTACTTAAATCGAGGGAGTAACTAAAGTTTCCTGATTGAATGCTAGCGCCCCCCTGTCAATGTCATCTATTGGTCAGAAGATCCTTGTCGTACTGTATTGAGTGAGTTATCTTCATTATGTATGCAATGTATTAAGTTTAGTAAAGTAAGTTAGCCTGTAACGTCCCATTGCTGGGCAAAGGCCTTATCTCAACTATGAGGTAGTTCGAGCCATTCTCCACCACGCTGGCTCAGTGCGGATTGGTGGAGGGGTGTTTGAAAGGCAAGCGAGTAACCCTGCTGTCTGATGTTATTAAGCCGCCCAATAAGGCCTCTGACCCGGCTTAACGACTAATATCAGCCGGGACCAACAGCTGAACGTGCCTTCCAAAGCACGGAGATGCTCGTAATATACGTCACTTATATGGTTGGAATGGACACCCATCCAAACACGGTCTTGTTTGTAACACGGCTGTAGGTTGCTTCACTTCGGATCACTACCAAAGCGCTGCTTCCACTGCGCTACGAGCATCTTACATTGTCTTATATTGTCATGTATTATTTTCCGAAAATATAAATATCATACGATTTAGTCCCAACTTAACTGTTTCTTCAACTTTTCAACACTGTTTATGACGAATGTATCTAAAAACTCTACATCAGTTATTTTATATATGGCTTACCTTATCACATAACACCACTGCCATCTTATCAGGGGACGCAGCGAAATAATATTTTCCTCAAAACCCCGGACGTTTCGTTACGGGAAGCGCACTTTTCATCTTCCCATATTCAAGCTTTGGTGAAAATTCTAAAAGATAACCTCGCAGCTTAACCGTTGGCAACAGAAATACGGACAAAACCGGCCACAAATCATATAACCGGAATTCCTAAGTTACCATTTCCTGGTAGCGCCCGGCTATCCGTATATCTCTCCGGAATATTTTGGTGGATGCTGGGGTTTATATTTATTTTGGACGTTTTAGTGTTCTTTAGTTGAATGTGAAAATGTAGATCAAATCATATTTTCTGGTATAAATAAGATGGAATTGGTCGTAAACACATATTACGTAATATTCGGTATTTTTATATTGATGTATATGTTAAAGGCAATGTGTATAATGCAGGCATTCTATACAATACCTAGGAAATGTAAAGATTGCCGAAGTCGTCCAGGCAATGTATGAAATGATATGATAAGTTCAAACTATTTTACACTTTACCTAGGAAATGTAAAGAATACTAGGCATTGTATAGAATCCCGGTTGACGCATAGTAATGTATGTAATCGATTTTTCTTCTCTATGATTTAATTAGACAGGTACTTACAGGTACAGGATATCTTTGGAAAGCTATCCTTATTTCAACTTTCACCAGCAGACAGCGCTGATAAGACATGTGTTCTATTGATTTGTACGCCTAAGCATCTACGTGTTTTTATTTACGTAGACAGCGTTTCTCACACAGCAGTCTTCGGATTTAGTTTCTCACTGTTCGGATAAACATTTACATTTACAACGGACCAAAAATTTGCTGCAGAAAAGGAAAGGCGCCCTGTTCGTTTCTTACCACTTGATGATAGAAATTTGATCATGAAAGTAAGCTTTTTTTACAAATAAACTGTGGGTAAAAAATAAAATTATGATTTGAAAGAAAATAAAATCTTGGGTAATATCATTGAACAAACTAAACTATGGCATTTTAAAAATTGCAATATAGTTACTACCTACTTGTAGGTACTTAATAACTGAAAGTAAATTAAATCTAATGCTTTAGAATGTTTTTAACACTCACAGTGTGCCCGGTATGCCAAAAGGTTGCTGGTTCAAGTCCCGCCCGTGCGCAAATTTTTGGTTTCTTATTTCATCTTTATGAATATAAATTAAATCTACTTGACACCGGGAGTTGAACTCACATGCTAGTATGGGCTTGACGACATCTCCCTTTTTTTATATCTTTTTGTTTTTGCTGGCACGGTTCACAAAAATACGTCGGCATAGAACAAGGGAAAGCTGCGTACTAACACAATGAACGAGTTGCAACTTGTTTACGGGGTAGTCCCGCACGCCCCGCACTCGTCTCCTTCCCGTGGTTGTTCGTTATACACATTTCCTGATACGCTTCAGACATTTTATACAATACCTAGGCAATGTATGAAATTAATCTTATTATACACACTGCCTGAACGTTTAAGGCAATGTATACAATGCCTAGGCATTCTATACAATGCCGATTTATACACATTGCCCATAGCATATACATTTATTTTGTTACAGTAATTATATTTATAGTCCTTTATCACTAATAACAAACAAGAAAATAATAAAATAAATACATGCAACAACAATAAACCACGTGCGAGTCGGACTCGCACTCTGAGGGTTCCGGGCCAACTTTAACTGAATTAGAGAATCCACTTACTTCTCCTGAGCTAAAATACCACAATATTTTGTTAACAGCAAATAAAACTTTACTACGGAACCCTAAAAAAATTGATTTATATCTTAGCACTGTACTGGTTATACCAAAAATAAGTGTAGGTATTTTTAATAATCTTGGTTCATTAGTTTAAATATTTTATCTTTAGGATAAACGAGTTTAATGTGTTACGTTTTGTCCGCAATGTTTATATTTTTAACAAAATTCAAGTGAGTTGTGCTATTAAAAGTCTTAGGTGACTTCAAAATTGCATTGTCATTACCCCTTTGACCCCTTACACACTACGACTTTTAGCGTCGATGCAGTCGCGCGTTTTTAAAACGCTTGACAGCATCGCGTCTCACGTAATGCGTGATGCTGTCGCGCGTAAGTATTTCTGCAATCGCTAATAAACAGTAATTTGACAATGTCAAGCTTCTGCATCGATACTAACTCGATAAAATCGCGACTATATCGACGCGACGACGACGAAAGTAGCACAAGTGGTGTAAAGGTTGACATTTTGCGACTGCATCGATGCTGAATCACGACTTCATCGACGCTAAAAGTCGCAATGAGCAAAGGGTCTTAGGAATGTGTAAATCAACATTATTTGAAATTATTTTGTTTTCGCGGCCATCGGTGGCTGCATCCGTAAGGCTTTTTATATAATAAGTCAAATATTGGATTAGTCTGTAAGGATAGATGTATGATGAAAATAAATAAACTAAACTAAAATAAAACTAACTGATAGTAATGATCCCCCTAGCCGATTTTGACTACGGTGGCCAGTCACAACGACTAACCGACTGCGCGGGACATATTATAGTGTACAAGTGTGTGTGCAAACACCGGTGCACTCTCTATTCCTTTCACTCTCATAGCCCGATGGGACAGCAATCTGACTCGACCGGAGAGAGTTCAGGCGCAGGACCAAAGGCTTTACGTGTTTTTCCAAAACACGGGGGTACAACATCGCCAGCTTCCAAACTCCGGCTACCCTAAGAATAAATAAAAACTCAGGTATATTTTTGGCCCGACCCGGGCATTGAACCCAGGACCTCTATCGCAGCTATCGCTTTAAAGTGCGACCCTCTTACCGCTGCGCCATCGAGGCAGTTATAAATAGTGTAAAACGCGTATTAGACTGTACATTTTATTGTCAGGAGTCAATACCTACCTATTTTTATTGCTTTATCAGCAAAGGTATAAACCCCGCGTAAATAACATTTTTACCTGTACAAAAGATAAATATCTCTGAAATTGAGCCGTCGCCGAGTCGGTACGAGCCCATCTCGCCGTTTTGCCGCTTCGCATTGTGTGCGGGATTCGATTCCCGGAGCGGTATTGGGCTCTATGGCTTCGAGTCGAGAATATTTCTAAAGGTACATTCCGTTTGAGAGATAGTTTTCCTTATTTACCGATAGGAAACCTGATATTGAAGTCTGTTTCAAAATGATAACGTATGTGGTCGTAGACTTTAGTGATTGAAGGAAATTACTCTCATTGTTGTAGATCGTAGACAGCTCGACTGCCTGATGGCATCTGAAAATACAGTGTGTCCACGCATGCAGTAATATAACTCTAAGAGCAATATCAACGATGAATTTCATCGAGGAAAATACCCCATATGGGTAGTTTGCATGCTATTTATTAATGGCTAAATGGGCCGAAATAAATTTAAATGTAAAACTTCTGTATACCCCATTTAAACGCAAATAAAAAAATCTATTCAATAAAAGCCACCATACTGCAGTGAATTTTGTTTTAACTTTCATAAAAAATATCTTACTTGTAAAATTTACGGCGTGTGTGGAGGGATTTATTATTATTTCAATGTAGTGATTTCAGATGTGGGAGTGTGTTTAGTAGTCAAAAGTAAAGTAAAAGAAGTTGAGTTACCTACTTAACAAATTGATGTAACAATCACTGCTTTCAGTTTATAACTTCAAAAATTATTTATGATCAAACAGACCCATTATTTACTCATATTTCATCAAATGGCCTTTATATTTATTTTTTTGCCCTTAAACTTTTTATTTTTACATACCTGTACACACTGTGTATAATATTTAATTAATAACAAATGCATTAATAGGTTTGTAGTTTGCCTAACACTTGGAAAAACATTATGAGTACATATTTTTTTATTTACTTCACATAAACTCACATACTAAAATCGCACTATTGTTACAATTGTAGAGTCTATATGTCTAGTAAATTTGTCGCCGGAACGTATGGGCACCTTGTTATAAATTAGGTAAACTTAATCTTTTGCACAATCGTTCATGATGATAAACCAATGATTCGTGCAAGTTCCTCGAATTCCGGCCGTAATTATAAACAATAATTGATATGATAATGTTATTTAAACATCAAGTTTTTTTAAGCGACGACGTTAAAAAACGGCTATGCGAAATTGCACAGCGCCTCTAGCGGTCACTTGCAGAACTAAAATTTTCCACACACTTATTTAACCTCGTCGCTAGCGAGTAAAACTACTGTAAACTCATGGTAACAGTACAGGTAACTGAAATCATTCGAACCTTCACCTTCGACTTCATTTGGCTCACGTATTCGATTTCAGGCTATATAATGACGATATTCAGTGCGTCCCTATCAAGGGCTCGCAGTCCCTTGGACACAAAACGTGATGTATGCGCCTTATCAGCGCATCGGGCAACTTTGCTAAGGGCTTGCTTAGGGTTCCGTACAGCGTTTATGTAAAATTGTAGATTGATAAGATATATCTTGTTAGAATAAGTTTTTAAGCCGCGCTTCTCCTGAATACAAGGCCAGGCTGTTCTGTTCTAGGTGTTACTAGTATTTAGTCAGATACAATCCGTTTTCAGTCAAAGCATCACTACAATCAAATCAGTCCAAAGCATTTTTTTTTATTAAATCGTATGTCTTAATGTCCCACCGCTGATAGTTCAGCAATGGAGCTGTCTTGTCAGGGGTGCGATTGTGTAAAGCAATCGTATTCATTTGACAATTCGAAACGTACGGTATGATCTGTCAAACGGCAAAGAACAAAGGGTTTGACAGATCAAACCGTACGTTATGAACTGTCAAATGAATACGCTTGCTTTACACAATTCCAGCTCAGGGCAATAAGTACTTATCGTGACACACATTTGGCGGTCTTCACTACAGTCACAGAGAACGTAGCGACTAATGCTTTATTAAGTAGTCAACACACGAAATGCGACTACATGGTCCACAACTAGCCCTCGCCCTATTTGAGTTAAAATTTATGAATTAATACGAGACCACTGCACCCCAACCCAACTCGGCCTCCCCCGTTGATTCCTCGGTTACGTGCGCGAAATATCAGCGTAGTGCTGTCAGCGCTTGATTTGGGTACAAGTCGCCGCCGGTGCGTGCGCACGTGAGCTGCTTTAGCTCGAGCTGACTGCACAAATGGTGTGTGTAAATTGCTTAACTGCCTATACTTTTCTAGTATGTATACTTTCTTAATCTGTAACTGCCTCAGTGTCGCAGCGGCAAGAGGGTCGAACTTTAAAGCGACGACTGCGCTAGAGGCAGAAGTCGGAGATAAATACTTACCTGAGTTTTTCTGATCAGAAAATCTCAGGGTAGTGTTTCTCCCCGCTTGATCTTTCTCCGGTCGTGTCAGATTGCTGTTCTATCGATCCTATGAGAGTGAAAGGAATAAAGACTGAACCTGTGTTTGCGCACACATTTGTGCACTATAATATGTTCCGCATAGTTAATTACTCGTTGTTATTAGCAAACGTAGTCGTAATCAGCTAGGGAGACTATCATTATATTGTGTAAGGAGGTGATACGGTACATCACCCATTCTGTGACTAGAGATGACTATCATATCAACTATCCTGACCAATCAGAGTGTCTAACTGATTGGGTCGAAGAATGTTAGAAGAGTTATTTTAGTGCTCGGACATAGTAGATGCCCTTGATCTTCTTCTTTTCGAGTTGACAGCAAACTAAACGGTCTCTGCCCACAACTTTGCTACGAGGATAGCGTTGTCTGCAGCTTTCATTAAATCCTCCCGGGTACATAAGAGCAGGCAGGGCACGATATAAGGTGTTCCATCGTTTGGGGAACAGCACCACATATGCACTCTAGGTCATCATCATCATTTATGAATCCCCATCTAAACAAATTTGCCTTGCTGCGGCCGACCTGAGTCCGAAGTCTATTTAAAGTCTTCCAGGTCAGCCATGGCAGCTGGTGTCCAGGAGGGGGATGCCCTTGATGACGGCATATTGACGGTACGCCTCTCTTGACAGCTGTCTGAAAATAATACAGTGTGACAAGGATCTTCTGGCCGATATATGACATTGAAAGGAGGGCTCTAGGATTCAATTAGG
Source organism: Pyrausta purpuralis (assembly GCA_963924145.1). Lineage (NCBI taxonomy): Eukaryota > Metazoa > Arthropoda > Insecta > Lepidoptera > Crambidae > Pyrausta > Pyrausta purpuralis. The sequence goes on along the minus strand of OZ001657.1, from coordinate 3,017,166 downwards.
GTAGCCAGTGCATAAAACAATCCGTGATCCAGGGATTAAACTAAGCTCTTTAAGGGGCTCCCCGAATTTTTAACGCGCACACTAGCACCACTTAGTAGAAAAAACATAACTCGTTAAATAAAAGACCAATCGAAAATCTGGTACACACGATTGTAGTACAGGTTCTATAGTTTATTTAGTACTTTTAAATTGTTTCAAAGATAGTTTACTGTAGTTAGAGTTAGAAAAACTGCTAAATATGGCCATTTTTGGCAATTATTTCTAACTGTAGCTGCAGATTTCTCTGTTTTATTGTACTTGAACATTGTATCTAAACCACATAACCAGAGCTACAACCGCATCAATCAGATTTTCGATTGGTCTTTTATTTAACGAGTTATGTTTTTTCTACTAAAGTGGCGCTAGTGTGCGCGTTCAAAATCCGGGATCCCCTTAATCCCTCACGGATGTGTTTGTCAACAGTTTTCTGTTATACTTTTGTTAACGCGACCGCCGGCAATCCGGGACCGTTAAATTAATATTTTTTTACCCATCTATGCCAAAGTCAATGAGAAGAGTACTGGTGTGGCGTGTAAAGACCACACCTTCAGGAGGAGGAGAAATTAATTCTCGAGGGTGAAGATGGGAGAATTCGGAGTACTTCCTTAGCGGGGGTTGTACAGGTGCGGCGGTCCACGGTAATATATTCTACCATACGACAAATTAAAACATACTAAGGTGGGCACTTATTAAAACTCCGGTGAAGAGAAGCAGCGATGCACCGCGCGGTGAATTGATTGGTGAGGTGTAATAATGTCATCTGGTGCAGCAAATCAGTTGTACACGTATTTTATATCACTGATCATGTAATTTTATATGGTGAAAATTTGGAAGAGCTTTTTTGAAGGGTGACAATTACTGAAGACTGAAGAATTTGTTTTTTTAGGAATGTACTTATTTCAGAATTATGACGATTTAGCGCCCTGTATGTATTTTAAGGGACACTAGAATCAGATGATAAGGCAGTGCCCGTAGTGCGTGCCTTGGATGGCAGATGTCGCTAGTAAAATACATTAAAATAGACCACGCACACCCAAGTACTAATTTAAGGAAGTATGAGCATCATGTTTGTATCATGTATGTATGTATGTTGTACCGATTCCGATAACTTTATTTAAAAATTCTAGCATTATTGTATTTAAAATAACTGGAGTAACGAAATTGAAACATTAGCAAAAATAGGTAAATTTCACTTAAGATCGAGGAAGTTTGGCTACTACGGATCTGGCATCTGTATTTCACAAGATGATAGCGTTAGTTCACCTTTTTGCCATCGGTTAAAAGGTCCTTGTCGCACTGTAGTCAGGCTACAAAGTATCGCTGTCAAAATTTGAAGCCGACATATTTACAACATGTTGTCAACGTGAATTGTATTTTTTTTTCATTGTAAGTTATTAATAAGTAAGTAACTATAACTTAATCCATACTACCATGTTTAGTGGTAATACAAAAAATTTTAGCTTATCGAGTGCAATGCGATGCACGCTCGGCTACGGTCGTGCTCTACTGTACGCATGAAATAATTGCTTCACGAAAACGCGGTGGCCACTCGCCGCCGTTGTCGATTGTAGCAATGGGTTCGGAGAAACTCATTGCCAACGAGCTCCTGGCGTTCCTGCAACATCAACTGGACGTCATGGATGAGATCAGCGTCATGCAGATCTGCACGTCCAACTTTACTGAAGACGAGATACGCAGAGGCAAGGTGCTATTGTACGAGTCCATCGGCATGACCGACCGGATGCGGTCTCGCAGGAGGGATGATAAGGGAGAGAGAAGCCTCCAGGATATTATCAAGGTGCTGAAGGAAACGGAACCCGATGACGTGCCATCATTTGTGGCGAAGGAGCTACATAAGCTGCCCCCCATTATGTTCGACCACGTCGACATCACTAGACTGCTGGAGGATATCAACACATATCTAGCCGAGGTAAAGTTTAAGTTGGAAGCCACAGAAAACACTATTAGTGAAATGCGTACCGAGATAGTTGAGTTACGCCATACTTAATCGGTATGTAGGTCACAAGAGGCGCCCGTAAACGCGAGTAATGGCAAATTCATCTTATCGTCGTCAAGCGCCGAGTCAGCAAAACTGAACTCACCGCCGGTCATTGCCGTCGCCGGCGCAAGCGTTACGTCACCCGACTCACATTCCATCAATATGCGAATGACGCTGCCTAAGCCTAAGTCACCTTCTCGTGCGTATGCATCTGCCCCCGCTAGTCAACCTCCCGTACAAAATAAGTGGCAAAACAAGAAGCCTTTGAATAAACCAAAGACGGAGAAGCGCATTGCCGCGCCGAAAGCGTCCCATAGAGGGGAGCTTGACAAAGATCGCTTCATGAATGTGGAGCGCAAGAAGAAGCCCGTCAGCCACAATTAATGCGGTACCGCACTGACCGGACCAAACATGCTGCTGCATCCTGCGATTCCAACGACACAGTTTTATCTTTCCCGCCTACATTACACCACGAAGGCTGAGGAGGTCATGGAATACGTGCATAAGAAGACCAACTATACTCTGCGGGTCATCAAGTTGCAGTCTAGTCGAAATGTAAATTTTAATTCCTTTGTGATTAGAACTCCAACTGAAACTTTGACAACCTTCATGATGGAAGATTTTTGGCCGAAGGGTGTCGTATTCCGGCGATTTCACGGAAGTCAACGCGACACCACGAACAACACAAAGAGCGTGTAAATTTAATTATTATATTTTATTTTGATTATGTATGTTAGTCTGTAAGGTATTTATTTTATGGGCCTGTATTTCATTATCTGTTGCCTGAAATAAACGTTTATTATTATTATCTTATCTAGTAATAGTAGTCTCCCCTCGGACCGGGCTACATAGGACAGCATGTAGGCAAAAGATTAATATGTTTATTTAGTTTACAATTCTAAATTTTAATAATGGTATGTATATAATATTATAGTAGTACATCATATTATATTGTTGCTTTTTCTTAAGTTCTAACTTTTTACATTCTGCTGCACCCTCTTAAATCTTTCTGAATGACCCAAAGATACGAGTGGGAAAAATGGTTTTAGGATCAAGTCCACCTTTTGTTCACTGTTATTTGTGCAATTATGTTTTTAATATAAAAGAACAGATAATGTCAAATTTTTGCTGATAACGTGGTTAACAAAGTACAAAAATAGCTCAGATAGATAAAAAACCTATAAATTTAACATAAATTCTCATCGCAACGAATTTGTTTCTATTCGAAAATAAAATCGTAATTGCCTTTCTTATCGTTCTCAAAATAAAACGTTAAATGCGCGTATTATTTTACCTTAGTGCCATTACCCGTTTGTAAAATATACACTCTCCCAGCCTAAAGTTGAGAAATAGCGGATTCCGTATGCAACTTCACACCATTTCCGATACTAAAAGTAATTTATAACCACCTCTTCAAATCCCGTGGAATGCGCAACACGTCCCAATAGGAGTTTTAGTCTAATGTAAAGAGGTCCAGTAGGATAACTTAAATGGTAAGAGTAAAGACCGTTTTGTAATAGAAATTTATCATAGAACCTCAAAGTAAATAACCGGCCAAGTGCGAGTCGGACTCGCGCACAGGGTACTGTGCCAACTTTAAATGTACTCAGTACACTCCACTCGTAATCAGTGCGGCACCGCACCGACTGGACCCAACGACCTGCTTCGGCCCGCAAAACCAGTGACGCTGCTCTACGTGTCCCGGCTCCATTACTCCACAAAGGCCGAGGAAATTGTAGAGTACATCAGAGTGAAGACCAAATACTTACTGAGGGTCGAACGGTTGGAATCTCGTCACAACACGAATTTCAATTCGTTTGTAGTGAGGGTTCCGACCGAACAGCTGTCGACCTTCATGAAAGCAGAGTTTTGGCCGAAGGGTGTTCTGTATCGTCGGTTTTGAGGACGGTTACCGGGCTCCAAGTTGCGCAATACTACGTCGGAAAAATAGTGTTTTATTTTAATATTATTTCTGTTTGTTATTCTTATTACGCCAAGCTGTATGTATGTTAGTCTGTAAGGTATTTATTCTATGGGCCTAATTGCTTATGTAATTATTTGTAGCCTGATTATAAAGAAATAAATAAATAAAATAAAATAAAAATAAATAAGGGAATCTACTTACTTCCACTTAGGTAAAATACCACAATATTTTGTTGACAGCAAATATATCTTTGTTTTTGTGTTTGTATGAAAAACAAAGTTATGTTTGCGGTTGTTGAAAATGTGCTATATCTCAAAAACTACTAGTTCGATCCCCTCCAAACAAATTTTCGTTGAAAGCATTTGTTAAGATCAACATTATATATTTTTTGCTTAATTTAGAAAATAAAGGGAGGGGGGGACGCCCAATTTACCACATTGGATGCGTATATCTTGCAAACGTTAGACTTTTAGAGAAAATGGTTTTAGGAACCTGTATTTCATTCTCAAAAACCACTGATTCGATTCATCAAATTCAAGAGTGTGATGCTTATAGTTAAGGAATAAAGTGGCTGCGACATACTGACGAACGACAGACAGACAGACTTGACGAAACTATAAGGGTTGCGTTTTTTGCCATTCAGCTACGGAACCCCTAAAAGTTCTGAGGACCTACTTTGGATTTTTATTATTCCTAGTTCATATAGGGCTAATACTCATTATGACAACCAGCTCGCTAAAGGACAATTCTTATTATGAAATAAAAACTACTTCTCTTCGAATTTCCATATAGAAAATCACCAAACAATACCACTTTCATATTTATCGTCTTCACGGTGAGTAATAGTATGGTAAATGTTACTGTTAGGAGTAAGTGATTAGAAATATACTTGCTTCAAAGTTTGCATTAAGTAGTTCTAACTACAACTCATCTTAAGCGTACATACATGCGGCTCATCAAGTCTGGCATTAGGATTGTTTAAGCAACTTGTACTAATACATCATCATTATCAGCCAAAGGACTTCAATTGCTGAACATAGGCCTTTGATTTTTTTAAAGCGACCGGTGGCGAGCGGTCTTTAGATAGTTTACAAGGCCTTAGATCTATCTTGTCGGTGGACGTCCTACGCTTTGCCTTTGTTCAAAGGGTCTCCAATTTAAAACTTATGTATGTCAAAATGAAATTTCTGATATTAAATCTATTGTGGTATTGGTTACCAAACCCTAACAGGAGTAAACCAGGTCACGAGTCGCCATTAGATCATCATCAGCGCTGATATTGCATGCCACGTCGATTTGCCAATAAAATTGAGGAAATTGCCAAAAAATAAGCCTATATTGAGGATTTCATAGCAACTTTATAATGGTGATCCAACAGTAATATACGAGAAAATGATTAGAATACTGATAACCGTTCTCTGAATAAAAAATTAAACCACCTTTTAAAAAACTGTCTTAAAGCCTTAAAATAACGCATTTGCCTTCTGCTTACGTAAAACCAATTCATCTGGAGTCGGTGCAAGATGAGATGAGTTTGATGATGACTAGCTACACAAGCACCGACTCCAAATGAGTTTGTCTCTCCTAAGCTGAGGCCAATGCGTTAATTAAAGGTTTTCAGTCCGTTTTTGAAGGCGGATTAATAGCGCGGTCAAAAACGGTTAAAAACAAACAGATCAATTTGTTTCAACTCGATACGTACTGAAATATTTGACCTTGTCTGATATTCGAATCTAGTCTCCTTATCATTTGCCTAGAACCTGAAACTTGTTTATTTTCTTGTTCTACAGAACAGCTATAAATACTGGTATCTTATAACCCGCTACTCATAAGAGGTAGACAATGTTTTTAGCGTTAAGTCAACCTTTTTCCACAATGTTTGTGCAATAAACTCTTTAAATAGATACTTAAATATGTTGTACCTAATAATTGGCGTCGCCTTATCATATTCGCGAATATGACTTCAGTGAGTAAAATCTGATTCAGACTGAATTCTGCCCTGCTCCAGTTCAAGACAAATTTTCAGCTCTTTTACTTATTGATGAGCAATAAAAACTACAACCAGGTCTCGGCAGAAATTGATAAAGACCTATTTATCAGTCTGCGTCCTGAGGCAGAATATCACGAACATCTCCTGTCACCGTGCCCATTCACGCATTTTCAAGATGGCCTATTAAATATGTTTTGCCAAATCCAAAGAGAACACCGAAATTTATCTCCACACTCCAGCGGTTTGATTCGAAATTATCGTCGTTAAGGCTACGCGCTTTCTACATGAACGCACCTCAACTGCGATTTCAGATTTATAGCAACCAACTTATTTATCTATTCACCTCAAATTTTATGACCACCTTATTACCTAAGTCATAAGATTGAAACTCAAACGTTATATTTGAAGGTAGGTGGAAAGGTATTGTGGTATCTTTTCCCCTCAAGGTAAGGACTACCGGGATACTTTTTTCGTCGCAGTCTGATTTTCCCCTACCTGTCAGTGTTATGCATATTACAGCGCCGTAAATATTGTACATGTGAGAAAATAAATTGTGCAGAGATTCTGCGTGTGGTAGATTATGTTCGTACCGCGGGGTGTGGTGAGGTTTATTTGGGTAAACGTATGTTTTGGAGCTCCGAGTGTTTGGTAAACAATGATTTGTGATGTTTCAACTGAGAAGACAGACGGTGGGAGTAAGGAGATTATTTTTAATTATTCATTAGAACATTTGTGGTTTCCAATCTGACAGTCTTTCGGAGACGTGTGGGGATTTTAATTATGACGTTCTGCTGGTATAGGTTAAGAAGCTTATGTACTCTCTTTGAAACGTCTAAAGTAAGAAACAAGCCTACTTCCGAAGAATCAGAATTAAACCCACCCTTTGGCATTATGGGCTTGGTGTTTATGCTTGCAATGTAATTTTAATTTTAATCATATATATGAGTAATTAACTGATTATTACGAGCATTATCAAAAAGATTTAAACTAACAAAAACGTAAATGTTACAAAAATAAAACTGAAAATAAACAAATCTAACCCCGAATCACACCACTGAAACAGGTACCATGGCTGGTGGCATGACCCCGTTGAATGGCCATGCTCCTGCGTTGTCCGAGGTAGCTGCAAGCCCTCATGTCACCAGGCATACTAATTAAACGAGTGGACAACTCGGCGAACAGTTCTTTTGCCTCAGGGCCCCAAGGACCCAAAGTCTCAACTCCAAAAGGCGCAATTTCTAATCATCTAGAACTATTTTAACTCGCCTACTGCATGGTTATATTATAATAATAACGATGCTCGAATTTAACGTATTTCAAGCACAAAATGTTTATTAACCAATTTAGCCAGCGGAAACCAGAGCTGACAATGAACCCCATTCTTCAAATTGAACGCTTCATAATTCAGTGAGACGAAACAAGAAAATGTCTCCGTCTTGTTATTTATTCTGCGAGAATGTTAGACAAGCACTGAACTTGAACTCAGAGCGGAAGTTAGACCGCTCGGAAATTTCATCTTCCTTTATTTTTACTTTTCAAATGCACTTTCTGTCTGCCGAATGAAATGTGCCAAGACAAACAACCCTTGTACGAGTACCATAGTGTGGGGAAAACAAACAGGCCATTTAATATTAAACACTTTCGTTCTAACAACGTTATTGAACGTCCAATAATGATCTTCGCGATGAGGCACATAGTCTAACCACGTCCTAAGTTTCTTTTTATTTCAAAGCGTTGTGCTGGTGACGTCGAATCTCTGTGAAATCTTCAGCTACGTCATTGCGCCGCGTCGTATACAATTTTCAAAGTCCTAGCGCTACAATACGTTATTTTTTTTGTTACTTGAACATTATTCACACACGCATTGAGAAATACCCACACACATGAACAACGTCGTCAAACGTCGTTTTCGGTTGTACTGCCAGTCAACGTCTACGGACGTAAGCGACAAGCAATAGGCAATATTTTGTTTGCTATACGACGATACGAGTGTGGACGTCCTTAAACTTTGTATGGAGTTCTTATGCGCCACGGCCCAAAAGATGACTATTGTGGTATGCGTACATGAACGTGCTAAAGACACACAATTCAATCATTATGTCATGTCAGGTAATAATGTCAATAAAAACGAAAAGGAAAATTCCAAAACAAGTACTTTCATTTTACTTATTGATGAGACGAACAAATTAACATAAAGCCGGTACTTCTAGTAATTCTATTATATACAAGTACGTAACAGAACATTAGAATAAAATAAATGTATGAGGCATTATCATATCAAGTTATGAATCAGTTTCCATACATTAACTGAGTACGCAGTGAACATGCCGTTGACGTATCGTCGACATACTGTATGTCGGCGCAACTGTTTATAGATCTGTCAGCTACAGCAACGTCGTAAGGTGCGTATCCTTAGAGCAGCCTCAGGCCAAACCGAGGCTGCTGTCTCCGAGACATAGACTTGAGGCACTTTGTGGATCAAGGTGAGGCATGTCGCCTCACCGATTGATCCAGCGTCAGTGTAAGACGTCCTAAAGCGACACACCCGTCTCCACCAAGTGCACAGCTCGGGCTGAGGCTTCTTTGACGCGCCAAAAATTCGCCAAAATATGTCTCGGCGCAGTGAGCCTCAGGTTGAGGCAGCGTCTCTACTCGTGCGGCCTCAGGTCGAATGGCTGCCTCGCCCCGAGTCTGCCTCAAATGGATACGCACCTCAAGATATAAAAGCATTACGACGTCGATTCGATATATTCTGTGCATTGCGGCCACAGATATCTTCTTCGTCTTATGCTACTCATGCGTCAGACTATTTCTTGTATTTAAATAACATTAACTTTAAACCACTAATTACCACGTTAATGGTGTAAATGTGCAAATTATTGTTTTGTTCTAGAAATAAAGTAAGGAGTTTTTTTTTTATTCGATTCTGCTTCCTAGTTACAAAATTTGTATAAAAGTGATCTCATTTTATGCACCTTCACCAGTCTTTTCCGAACTTCCAACGAATACAAGATGGGAAATTCAATAGTCCTCATTTTGTTCCTCGGCCTTTGCTATGGGGTCCTTGCTCAAGAAACTGGAAATTTCGAATATCCATGTGCCTCCACCGACGACTGGGACTGCATACGAGACTTCCTAGCCAGCACTGGTCAATGCCAGAGAACCAGTTATGAAGATGGGGTACCTCTACAAATGGAAGACATATACACCTACATACCTTCACAAAACGTATCTATCGCTACCAGAGACACGACCGTCACTATGTTCGGCTCAAAAATTTTGAATTTCTATTTGAACAAAGATACTGGAAACCTGATCATGACTTTTGACTTTGACGCACTGTATTTAGAAACTCCACGAGCTGAATTTGAATTTGCACGAGTTGGTGAAGAACCCGTCAAGGTTGTGGAGCATGTTAATATCACGTATTCCGCTGTCCTCACAATGATATTAGCTTGGAGTGACCATATTGAAATCGACAATCTGAAAGCATCAGGCTATGTTAAGGATGCTCAGCCTAAATTTATCATTGGACCAAAGGTTACGGAAAGTTCAAACCCCGTAGTGCAAGCAGCATACAATGGTGTAATCCAAGACTTACCAACTGCCCTCAAAGAGCTATGGCTTACTAAAGCTTACTACTATACGTACGTGTTCCTGAACCAAAGGCTATGTGACTTTGGGTATAGGTATGACGGAAGAGTCAACCGTGCATAATGTATCACTATTCCTGAATGTTGCTTGTATTAGGAATGTAATTGAGCAAGTATTTTACTTTTGTTGAAATAAACGCAACTGCAATTTATTTAATGCTTTATCAATGTAAATTAGATACATGTAGCGTATTTAGTAAGATGTTCCTGCGCGAATAAGAAACTTAACTGACCTATAACTTTCTATCTATTACCCTAATTTAAAATGATTTAACCAACTACTTGATGAATGATTCAACTAATATATCACTTACCAAAATTCATTTTTATGTAAGGACCACAAGCAAAACACTTATGTATAGTATATATTTATAGTTTGCTGTGTTGGTGACTGATCAATAGGATTTTCAAGGCATAGTGATAAATGGTGGGTTGTATAGTAGAGGAGACGGTCTGCGTTTTCAACAAGTAACCAGACCGGAACAGCTCTCAATACAATCACTAAATTCCCCCAATCAAAAACTTTAAATTCGTCTGCTGTCGACTAGTAGTCGCAAATATGTAACTACGGCATGGCGTCAAATCTATGCCGTGTGCCATTGAAAAACCGATAAAGGTGCTACTTTGGTGATTCTCGTTCAAAAGCGAATTAACAATCAATTGAAATAACGCAAAATATATACGAAGTACTCACTAAATTCAGTTATCTTCTTTGTCCGAGTGGATGGAGCCTAATCTTCATCGGAAAATCTTTCATTAATCAATTGATATCACACGCCATCTTGACGCGAGTGATTCAAAAATAGGGCCCCAGCTGTATTCGAGGCCATTCGAGCGTCTGAGCAAACACTCAAATATTCGGTACACCTTCGAAATTTTTGAGTCACTTATTACCACTTTAATGGGGAAAATATGCAAATTCTCTGCAAATGCACCTACAAAGTACATATTTATTTAAAAAATAATATTTTTTCAGACAAGTATTCTTCTTAGTAAACGAATCGTATAAAAGCTGTTGACATCATCATTTTCACCATTTCTATCTGGTATTCAAGATGAAAAGTTCATCACTGCTAATTTTGATGTTCGGCATTTGTTATGGCATCGATGCGCAGTGTACTAATGAAGAAAATGAAAATTTCGAGTACCCCTGTGTCTCTACCGATGACTGGAACTGCATACGAGATTTCCTGGCCAGCACTGGTCAATGCCAGAAGACAAGTAATGAAGATGGAGTGCCACTGCCCGTGGAAGACATATACACGTACGTGCCATCACAGAACGTATCTATAGCTACCACAAACACAACTGTCACCATGTATGGTTCGAAAATTTTGAATTTCTATTTGAACAAAGACACAAGGAAGCTTGTAATGACTATTGATTTCGATGCCCTTTATTTAGAAACACCACTAGCTACTTTTGAGTTTGCGCAAGTTGGGGAAGAACCTGCGTGCATTAAAGAGTATGCTTATATCACGTATCCTGTTGTCATCACAGTGGTGATTAATTGGAGTGACCACGTTGAAGTTGACGATCTGAGGGCATTTGGATATATCAAGATTTCTGAGCCCAAATTTATCATCGGACCAAAGGTTGCGGAAAGTTCGAACCCAATAGTAAAGAGGGCATACGATGGTGTCGTTCAAGATCTAGATACTGCTCTTAAAGAGCTGATGCTTACCAAAGCTTACTACTACACGTGTGTGTTTTTGAACCAAAGACTATGTGACTTTGGGTACCGATACGACGGAAGAATTAACCGTGCATAATTTAATCGCCGTGTTAAGTGATTGTACCAGAGATGTACAAAATTGTGTCTTTTGATTTATTTCAATAAATGAAGCTGCAAGTATTTTTTTTCTTACTAATGTTTAAATCATCACACTTCTCAATCATATTATAAGGGCGGTAGTTTGTGAGTGCGTATGTTTGTTACTTTATCACGCAATCACTACTGGATGGATATTGATGAAAGTTTACAATAATATAGCTCATACATTAGAAGCCTACTCGTATGTGTTTACTCAGGCTTATAATTAATAGTGACATTTTTCAGATCCGACATTTACGCGGCTGAAGCTGCGGGGAACTGCTAGTGTAACCTTTATTTTCTGACTTCAAAAAAAACGGAGGTAATCAATTAAATATGTATGTATGTGACATCGTTGGAATTTTATAATATTTGAGTATATGTATCTAATTAATCTTCCAAACACGTGTGCAAAAATTGCAAGTGTATGTACGTTTGTCCACAGATTTCTCTAAAACGAGGATAATTCTTTTTTTAGTTCAATTAGGTATATTTTAACCTCAGGTGCAGTGCAAATTTCATCAAAATTGGTCTAGTAGTTTTTGAGATATGGGTAATGATAACTAAAAAGCTTAAATAACGCATTTGTCTTGTTTTTGAGAGAAACGAATTCTCTTGGAGTCGGTGCAAGCTTACAACACCAAAAGTCTACGCACATTGGACACCGACTCCAAAAGCATATGTTTGACGTTTTGTGAAGATTTACGTTAAAGAAACGCAGATGAAACTTACCCGTGGCTCGATTTCTTTTAAAGGCATTTAGCTAGGTATAGGTTACCTACCTACCGTGTACGTCGTACCGCATTTTTAAATTGAGGTTTATTTAAGTTATAAAGTATGTAAGTCATATTAAACATGGCAGAGATATGTTTACCTAAGTGAGGAATATAAAGAAGGCTGCTTCAACCACGTACGTCGTACCGCATTTTTAAATTTAGGTTTATTTAAGTTGTACACTATGTAAGTCATATCGAACATGACAGAGATATGTTGACCTAAGTGACAAAAATAAGGAACTTCCTGCTTCCACCACCACTATATGAGGTATTATATGAGTCGATTTTACCAACGTCAGATTGAAACGACCGATTTTAAAATGTCATTTACGTAAATGATTTCTGACAAATAGATGATATTTTTGAATTAGGCGTTTTGTATTGTATTCGAAGAATATTCCATATTTGACGTTAATAACATCAACTCTTAGTTAGTTAAGACTTAGAGCTTTCTCACTCGTACCTCAACCACACTACATTGCACCATCAAAATTTGATCGAGTAGTGATACGTGTCAATAGCTGTTGCTGCAGCTTTTTGTAGTTGCGTTGTGTTTCCGACTGTGCCGATGTGGTTCTTGATTCCTTCTCGACCATTAGTTCTAGGTATCGCTAGTGGTTTCGATGTCGTTACGATTTCGAGAAGTCGATAAAGACTGCAAAATGTGGTACGTATGAATGGTGGTCCTATTCATTTTCAATACTAAATGGGCCCAACCATGTGTTGTGGAATAAGGATATATCCAGAAGGAGGAGAGAGTGAGTAGGAAGTAGCAAAAGATCAGAGGTTGTCTCGGCTAGTTCAAATGAGCTGGCTTTACTACTCCCCCTACATTTGAATTGTCGTCACAAAACAAGGGATATTTGAGGGGCCGCTTGCGCCGCGAGCGACGTCCGGAGTTCGAATCCCGGCAGGAATTAATTAAAGTTTTGTTATTATACTTCATTGTTTTAGCGTTGTTTCCTAATTAAGGTGTTTATATAGGGGAATTAGAATTTTTGCGGTCTGCTTTGTTATTTCGAGAGATGGAATGATTTTAGCTTCCTTTTCTAAAATTTCCGGATTTAAGAAAACAACGAACTTTTGTAAAAGGTTTTCGTTTCTTGGGATAAAAGCAGCAATTTTCATGTTGATTTTATATCCCCTTTGAATAATACTATAAAAATTTCAATACATTTACCACCAGTACTTCTGATGATTACAGGATGCCTTTTTGTAAAAGGCCTAATACTCTAACACAAAATTTAAACAAAAAATTTGAAATTTGTATATCCCCTAAAGTTTTTAATTAATTAAATTAATAATAACAGCTAAAACTCATAATTTATTTTGAATACTTATAACAAGTAATGATACTGCCAGTAAATAAATTAAAAAAATATATTAAAATTCGTCGCAGTCATGCTACTTAAAGAACAAAGCAGGTAGAAAATTGCACCAATAATAAAGCTGGCTGGTTCCTAACTCAAATAATGCTAATGCATAGCCATCCAAAGGCAATGCAGCCAGCTTCATAGCCTCCTTGCCGCAAGGAAATGGTTTCGTTTAGGTATATTTTAAGTTTTTTTTTATGTTGCATGTCTTAGTTTTAATTTGTTCTTGATAAAGTTTAAAAAAGCAGGTACGGACTTCAATTCCAATATCATCGAATGTTTTGAATCACTAATTATCGCATTAATGAGAAAAATATGCAAATTATCTTTTTGCTACGTGCAGAAGCTAAGTAGGTACATATTTACTTTTAAACTGTATTCTGTAGAGTCTAGACAATCTGCTTCCTAGTGACAAATTATAAAAAAAAACACTTCACTATCAACACCTTGTAAGTCCTGAATCATCAATGGAACCGAGATGGAAAGTTCAAAACAGCAAATTCTTCAATTGGTTTTGGTCATCACCAAGTGGTACATAGTTTGTGTTCCATGATTAAATTAAATTTTCCATTAATGTGACACGAACCCCAAATATTCTCATATTAAAATACCTAGCGACAAATTCACACAGGCATTCAAAAAGCGCCCAATCTATCTCGCAAAACTCTCGCGCTTTTTTATCTCGGCAACCGATAAATAATCCGAAAAAAACCAACACGAATTTATATGTATGAGGATTACGTTCCAAATTAGATGGCAGGTGGTCTCAAAGTTGCCGGAATCGAACCCGGCGCCCTGGGGAGGCCTTTGAGTAACGAAGGACTGAAAGGCCTTTCGTATTGAACATCTCTTATTATTGCAACTGGATTTGTATGGAGCTCGAGGATTAACCGATAGTGGAAATGATTTGGAGGTGACTTGGGGTTTGTATAAGTTGAGTCTTTGAACGGTTGCTTAGAAAGTTCGTCCAGAATAAATAAAAAAATGCAGATAAAGGCAAGATTAGGTACAGGGTTTTTTACGCCATAGCTAATGCGTTATGCGTAGTAATGATCCTAACTTGTCAAGCTAAATGTAATTAAACGAATTGGAAAGACTTAATTTTAAGTTTTGGTGGTAAAATAGGGATAAAAAGTTTGTATGGGAATCCAATATTTTCGCGGACCCAAAGCTGCCAGAAATCACTAGTTCTGTATAATGGCAACTGGAAAATGACAACAAACTGATATCTTATAACACTACTAGCGGTCCCCCGCGACTTCTTCCGCGCGTTCTCGTCGCAGTGTGATGTTTTATGCTTTAAAGCCTTCCTCGATAAAATCTTTAACTTTATAATAGACTTTCTATTTTATATAATTATCAACAAACAATGCCATGACAAATCATTATAATCATCATAAATATACTATTTAAACAAAGATGAAATAATGGAACCTTTTAAAATACTTGCTGTAGCGATGAAAAAAGAAAATAGGTAGGTATACTCTGATTTTAAATTACAAATACCAAAATGACATTTGGTGGGTGGCTAGTTTTTCGTTATAAGTAATAATTTAATAGTTGTATTTTGAATTTGTGATGTGCAGAAATAATCTTAGCATAGATTGTAAAAAATATTTTAAATAATCTACAAACATATAATCTGTTTTAAAATCATGATTCGTACAAATATTATTATTGTTAATTATTAATTATATAGAAAGTGGTAAAATGTCAAAATGGGTAATAGGAGAGTACTTTGATTTTTACTCATTACCTATAGAACAACTGTTTTATTTATTACGTTTGTTTATAGCTCTTTGAAAATTATTAAAATCAGATGATTGAAAACTCATATCACAAGTTCAATTAATCGCACATAGTTGTGTTGTCACAACACTATTGCACTACGCTTGCAACATTTAAAAAGGAAAAGTGCGATTGAAGCTGTCATTCTGGTCTATCTAATTAAAAATAAGTATAAGTACATTATCACTGAAATCTTAATCCACCTCCTTACAACAGCAATTTTATTTAGTTCAAAGTCCAATCCTTTCGCACCGAACAGGAGAAACAAATAGCTTAATTAATGGTCTTGTTGCAAACAAATTGTTTGATCGAACGGTTTCAGGCTGGCACGTGTCCAGGGTTCAGACTTGGACCACCTTGGTAAAACTAGCGGGTATTTTATAGCACTACCATTTTAAGTTAACTAAAATTCGCTATGTGTCTGTATCTTATTTTAACCTTTTCTGGTTTACGAACGCACCTAAAAACGGCATTTCAAAAAAGCCTTATTTTAATTGCTAAAATAGCTTTTACTTGCTTTAAATTTATGGACTTTTTACTTATTATAACCGTAATAGTTTTATATATAAATTCCTTAAATATGCTATTGCTGTGATTTTTTGTTCTCGTTTCCACCCACCTACTTACTACCTTTAGTTGGGCAAGGGTGGGGAGATAAGACTCTAACAAAAAATTGCCTCTTAAAGCTGAATACAACGTGAACAGGCCACTTTATAGAAAAATGATGTTTGCAAACTCTGAATCATTTTAAAAGCCTTATTCAACAATACCCCACACAATGGCAAGACAAAAAAACATACCCTATACTTGTATGAGAGGTGTCCAATTTTTTAAAAATTATTTTACCTCTTTGGCGAGTAAATTAGAATACATATTATAGTTTTTATCATCTCAGCGGGCGAAGTCTGATGCATCATTTTTGACATTTCGCGTCGACAATGTCAATTTTATGATTTTCTAATTCATCAAATATCAAAATATTTTAAGCATCATTCAAAAATTCTTCTCAATCAATAAATTCACGAAAACACCAATTTTGTCTCAGCATTTTTCGAGCGCCACCTGGTGGTTTTACACGGAACTATGTCGAGACTTCCGAGACAAGTCTCTGCGCTGAGCTGCGGACTGGTGAACATGGCGAAATTATAAGGGATCCCGTTGGAGAAAACCAAAAAAACAATAGTAAACTATTTATTGACTTACATAAATGCTGGCTCACCTACCTTCTGTATCTCAATTATTATTTCTTTTTACTAAGATCAATGTAATCAATCTCCATCGATTTAATATACCCCATCAAACAACTTTAGGTCAACCATCCAAAACTTAGCGGTGTTTAACTTCCCTCGTCATTTCAATCAAGCCGAGCTACAAACTCCCGGATCTTAGTTAACTGCCTTAACTTCATAATAAACTGACTTATAAAATAAGCAGTCTTTTCCTTTTAATAATGTTCTACGTTCCCAAGATATTTCAAAGGGTGCCATGTTTTGCTAGCATTTATGTCGTTACGCCGTCAATCCAAACATTGTTAAGTATAGCACTTAAACACTGTGGTCTAGACTTCAGGCAGTAGCGGTTTTCTTAGGTATTCGAATATTCCAATTTGAAAATGCAAACTGCTTCAACCTGAAGAACTACTACAAAGCGTTTTTGGTTACAGTATCATTAAGTAACGCTATTGAAATAGTAGATTATTCACTATTGGAATAAAGTAATATCTTACGGCAGGGGTGCCATCATGATTCACGAGCAAAACTAAAGGATTATAATTTTGAGTATAGCGAGGGATTAACGCTGGGCCAGGACGAAGACAACTTTATACCTACCCGTGGTAAATATCGCTTCTTTTTGCGAGGCAATTTATAAGACTATCTACTAAGTTTATACTACTTTTAACTTGAACGCACGAAAGAAACTGCCACCCGTTCTTCCAAATAGCTTGGTTACCAAATCAAAAAGATACTACGAAACATTTTCTACTAAACAAACCTTTTTCGTGCCATAATTAATGATATTTACACAGACAAAACAATCATTTTGTTAATGAGAATAAATAATAAACTGTAAGTTATTCACACAATGTACCTATATAGTGTTGTAGTACTACCGTTGTGTCCGATTTCCATAACACAAGTGCATTAGCTACTTACCTACTTTGGGATCAGAGCAATGTATTGAATTGGTGTCCAATATTTATTTATTTTAAAAAAATACAATTTTTCAAAACTTTTTTATATCACGAAAAAAGCCATGAAATATGCCATACAGCCAAATCTCCAAATATTTAACACTTTTTTCTTTTTTTTCTCTTTGAGCGTGGCCATCTCTATTTTTGAATTATGACCTCTTTGATGCAACTCTAAGCTTACCGATTACTTGGCAATCATAAAATCAATGTGCCCCTCTTCTTGATCCCAGCATAGAACCTTTTTTTGATAAAAAATTAAATGATTTCACCCTATAAGCCCCCAGATTAGAACACCTAAATTCACACGTTGCTTTTACTATACTCAAATCGTGTCTTTTTATGCCTAAATTTACATATTTCCTACGTGCTTGTCCTATCTGGAAAAAAAATAATTATTTAAAACTATTTGACACTACTCTTAAAAATAGTTCGGAAAAAAAATTAAATTTACATTTTGATAATAATTCTTGGGCTCAGACTTCGCTTCCTATTCGTTTTGGTGGGATCGGAATTCGCCAAATTACTAGTATAGCCCTCCCCGCTTTTTTATCCTCTTTACATAGCACTTCCGTTTCAGCCGGAAAAATCTTTGAGCATCCTCGCCAGCTTTCTGAGGTGAGAGAGGCGGAGGAGTTTTGGCAAGGTCTCTGTCCTAGAGAAGACATTCCAAAGGAACGTAACCAACAAAAACTTTGGGATGTCCCTCTTGCGAGAAAGACCTTCAATTCTTTACTTTAAAATTCCGTCAGTGACAGTAGTCGTGCAAGGCTCTTAGCGGTTTCCTGCAAATATTCTCACCGGCTTCATGCTTTACCGCCGAAAAATTTAGGCACTCTTTTCGATAGTGAGTCTTTCCGGGTGTGTGTGGGTCTCCGCCTTGGTATGTGAAATGCCCCTATATGTGACATTTTCACTTGTTCGTGTGGCAAGGAAGTTGACAAAGTTGGTCTCCACTGCCTTTGTTGCCAACAAAGCGCTGGGCGTCTCGCTCGTCACGCTACCCTTAATGACGCCATCAGAAGAGCTCTTACCACCATTAATGTTCCTTCCACGTTGGAACCACGTGGTTTGGTCCGTGACGATGGCAAGAGACCCGATGACCTCCCGCTTATTCCCTGGGAACGGGGTCGGGCCTTAGTTTGGGATGCAACTTGTGTCAATACATTGGCCCCCTCCCATCTCAGAGAATCCGCCCTTAAAGCTGGAGCAGCAGCGAAGTTGGCTGAAAACGCCAAGCGTCGCAAATACGTCTCACTTGCAAAAGGTGATTATGTGTTTGCGCCGTTTGGTGTTGAAACATTTGGGCCGTGGGGACCCTTTGCTAAATTGCTGTTTGGTAAAATTGCGCCAAAATTAAATTCTGCAACAGCCAATAATAAAGCTGGGTGGTTCCTAGCTCAAAGGATTAGCATAGCTATTAAACGCGGCAACGCAGCCAGGATCATAGCCTCCTTGCCTCAAGGAAATGGTTTCGTTTTCGTGAATAGGTAGACTTAAAGTTATTTTTTTATGTTGCATGTCATCACAAAATCTGACTTTGGAATACACAATAACTCTTAACACGCTACCTTTGGAAATACCTACACCGCTTTCACATTTCCGCAGTGGACACATGTCCTTGCGATGACCAGTCATCACAATCGTGGGTCCACTTATTAGAGGCATGCCCTCGTTTTGGAGCCAACCACTGAGAGCACTTAATCGCATCACGCATTGAAAATATCGTTTTCCGTCAAAAAAACTTCAATTAAACTCCCTAAATATTAATTACCATCATTCAACTTTTACAAACACACCAGTTGTTTACGCGGAATAAACCGATAGCACTGCGGGCTCAACGGGAACCATTTCAGAGCTCATTCAAGAAAAGAAAAAAAACTTCGCACACACTGCCGCGTTCATACGAACTCGCCTTCCTAATTTAATCTCATTACACCAAATGGCCGCGATGGATTTTCATACAATATTTCGGCTCATGAACGGAGATCTGTCATTATAACTCAATATTATGTTACGTATAATCAAAAGATTCTGAGCAAGTAAAGTGACAAAAAAATATTACCACTCTATGCCATTTTATTCTATTTGGGCAAAAGTTAGGTTACAACACTTTTGTTTCAATTTTTCCACTATACTATCACACACTAAAATTAAGTTCCATTGTTTGGTTGATGGTTTTGACCTATCCACATTCCACTTGCTTTATAAATACTGAAATACGTTATGCCTAGAGCGATTCTGTTTTTTACTGACACAAAGTAGCTTCGCACCTTTACAATTACTACAAGCGAGTTTAGTTTAATTTGCTGTTAATACGTGTAAAATTATCCGCTCTTTATTTATCACTCGCACCACCAGTTTCTTGAAGACTCACTTAAGTGTGTTCGTCTAGTTTTAACTTGCTGCTTTTGATATGAGATGTACTCGTATGCTTATTTAGTGCACTAAATTCAAACCACTCAGAATTCATTGCTGTAATTTTCTGCTAGAATTTACATATAAAACAGGTACGAGTTTTTTAATTATTAAGCACTTGAGATGATAACATCCTACTAGTGTATGCTGAGTAACTTTATATTTCAGAACCATATTTCAGAACGTTCAGAAACCATATTGCTATCAATTCTTTAAAAACTACCCGGGGAAAATATGTTATCAGTATTCATTTCACTAAAGAAAATTATTAACTCTAAAGATGAAACTGTTCTTTTATCTGAATTCACATAAAAAGCCAAATAAAGTTTAGTAAAGTAAAGTTAGCCTGTAATATCCTACTGCTGGGTAAAAGCCTTACCTCAACTATGAGGTGGTTTGAGCCATACTCCACCACGCTAGCTCAGTGCGGGTTGGTGGAGGGGTGTTTGCAAGGCAAGTGACTAACCCTGATGTCAGATGTTATCAAGCCGTCCTAAGGGCTCTGACTCGGCTTAACGACTAGTATCAACCGATATTAGCCGAGACAAATGGCTTAACATGCCTTCCGAAGAACGGAAATGCTCATGATATACGTCACTTATATGGTCGGAATGATCACCCATCCAAACACGACCGCGTCGTTGGTTGTTTCACTTCAGTCTACTAGTCTACGCCACATAACAGATCGGAGTACAATCCTTACAGCTTATCATGCTTATGTCACTTCTATTTTGCGCTACGGGTTGATACTCTGGGGAAATAGTGTAGATGTACATAAAGCATTTGTGACACAAAAAAAATGTGTCCGAGCAATATTTGGTATACCACCATACCAAACATGTAGACCTCTCTTTAAAGAGCTTAAGCTGTTATCATTGCCAGGTCTTTACATATTTGAAATTTGTAAATTTGTTCAAAATAATCTTGGTTTATTTTGTAAAGCTCGAGATGTCTATCCTCGAAATAAGAGAAATCCCGATCGACTTGTGTTGCATTTTTCTCCCAGAACTGCACTTTATACGAAAAATTGTTTAAATATGTGTATAAAAATCTACAATAAAATACCAGAAAATATTAAAACACTGGGCCCAATATTATTTAAAAAATAAATTGTTTGAATGGCTATTAGAATGTAATTTTTATAGTGATAAGGAATTGACTGAATAATGTGACTTTAATGATGCAATTCAAAATAATATAATAATAATCTATAAAATAATATTAATAATAATGTTATCTATCTACTTATAATTTTACATGCCATACAATGGCGAGACATGTCGATTATTTATTCTCATAATGTATCCATCTTATGTACCGTGTCTCAAAGTAAATAAATGATTTGATTTGATTTGATTCAGTATCACTACCAAAGCGCTGCTGCCACTGCGCTACGAGCACCTCAATGAAGTTTATAAGTTTAATAAGAAAATAAAACAATAAAGTTCCATAGGAAACTAGAACATCTTTTTTTCGGTAATTCGGGAAAGTTTCTCTAAGTTATGTGAATGTGCGTAGACCAATGGTGTACATAGGATTTGACATCTTGCAACAACCTACATGGGCTTATCCCAAACACAATAGAAGTGCATTATTTTAAGTTTTTATTGAGTTTTAGGGGGGTTTTTTTTTTAATAAATTGAATTTCGTTTTTAGCCATAACTCAAGAACCACCTTATTCTTTTCATTGCACTAAAGGCAGCTGCTTAGTTTTAAAGTTCTTACTTTCTTTCCGTGTTCATTTTTCGTCAGTGGCAACTCTGAGAAAGTTTTCTGAAATAGTGGGAATATTCCCATAAATTTACAGTGACTAAGCTACTGGAAATTGGGAATATTCCCAGTGGCAATTACTGATTACTATAGTGGTCAAAAATAATTGATAAGCTTTGGAGGGTTTGTTGAAGGTTCAAAACGCATCAACTGTCTACTCACACTCATGAATTTATTTGAACAATGCTTCATCAGCAGAAACAAAATAATAACCTTTTAAAAAATCAAACATACACAGAATGAGGGCGATGCAAAACATCCATAATAAACCTTTTATAAAAAGATATGTACGGAGCATACTCGTATCTCCGACTCACAAGGGCCGAGCCGTGCATTCGCATAAATGGCTCCCTAATTGAACCCCCCCGTATATTCGCCACCCTGTATTCCCCTGAATTATCACGTTGCTGCCCCGAGGGCTACTTACAGAAGGCCTCTTGTCAATTGAATGGAGCTTATTGCTTTCCCTGAAAAAGCTTTAGGGAGCCTTTTTTACATTTTAAATTTTGGGATCAGTGGAACAAAGATAAAGAAGATTAGTGATTAGACTGTTTAGTGTTGAGTTAAAGAAGATATAATAAATATATAAACTTTTGACACCAATCACATACCTTGCTCTGATCTCAATGTAAGTAGCTTATGCATTTGTGTTATGGAAATCAGATACAACGGTGGTACCAAAGCACCCAAACCGGAGACGATATTGAAAAATATTATGATTTCTACATTGACCCGACCGGGATTCAAATGCGGGACCTCGTTGCGGCGATGCCTTGAAACCCACTGTGCTTAGCCACTATACCACGAAAGTTGTCATAATGATGCCAATATTCTTAAATATTTAAAAAATATACCTATTATTGTATTATGAGTGATGATCAATAATGTCGTACCTTAGGCCCCTTACACACTGCGACTTTTAGCAGCGATGCAGTCACGATGCTAATGTGCGTTAGTATCGATGCAGTCGCAAAATGACAACTCATGGCATGGTCTTAGACGCTGTTATTTATCAACTTTTTATCAACAGCTTTTTTCTGATATATAGCTTGCCATAAATATTGTCACAAAGAAAACATTTTTTATTTTAATGCAAATAATATTTATTACTTTTACAGTGTGTTAGTTTTATACATAAATATAAAACAATTTAAAATATAAAAAGCTTATTCGAAGTGGTCTCCATTGGCTGTAATACCGTCCTTTAAACGTTAAGGCCAGATATCAAAAGAAGCACGCACTCTTTCCATGGGAAAATTCTTCACTGCCAAACAAATGGATTGTTTTAGGGACTTCAAATTGTCATGGCGTTTAGAGCAAGCCGTACTCTCTAAAACTGACCACAAGTCATAATCCAGCGGATTAAGATCGGGGACTAGATGACGGCCAGTCTTCAGCTCTGATGAAGTCCGAAACGTTCGCTTCTAACCAAGACTGCGTGGACCGAGCTTTATGACCCGGCGCCGAGTCTTGTTGGAAAGACCATGCTTGGTTATTGAAAATGGTGCTGTTAAGGGGTTTAACTACCTTCTCAAGAATGGTATCTTGATACACTTGTGTCGATGTTTTGATACCTTTTTCACAAAAATATGGCTCAGTCACCAAACCATCACTGAAGTCGGATAATGCCCACGTTGCACTCGGCCGACTTATTGGGAAGCTTACTTAGAGGTTTGAGCTTAAATACGGTCATTTTGTTTGTTAAAATGTTGCTGTATTGTAAACAAAAATTTTCTGTGACCTCTCTTTGCGTACCGCTTCAGTAGTTTTTTCGATTTTACCACCCTATTCTTTTTAAAATTATCTTTTACAAAATGACCAGTGCGTCTCTCATAGGCTGCGAGTCCTAAGTTATCTTTTAAAAAACGCGACATGGTTCTGGGTGCTATCTTCATCTCCCGAGATAAAATCTTTTGCTTTCGGACAGGATTTCTGCGAATTCTTTCCCTTTCTGCTTTGACCCCCTTTTTCGTACGAACACTACGTGGACGGCCAGATCTTCACCAACAGAGGAGGTCTCATTGTACATATTGATAGCCCGGTAACCAACATTTGACTAATACCAAGCGTATAGAGAGTTTTAAAATTTGCATTTGGCTCCATACCAACTTTGTGTAATGCAATCACAGCGATTCAGTTCTCTTTATCACCTATAAATGGAGTGAGCCATTTTAACATCGCAAAATATTATAAAATGTGTTGGCGCCAAAATAAGAAAAAAAAGAATGAGCAATCGTATAAAAATGACAGATTCCAAATTCTAATTTGCAATATCTTTCTTATTTTTAATTGTAACAGTATTTATGGCCAGACTGTGTAAGTAACATTTATTTCAGCAACTTCATTTTTATGCTGTGTACAATAACCGATATAAGTTTATGAATTTTATGATATTATAACTAAAAATAACCATATATCATATTTTTTAATTGTTTTTTGTGTCTTTTTCTCATTTTGACGAGTCTTACATATCCAAACACATCTTTTGCAGTGCTTCTTCTACTCGTTCCTCCCTGTCAACACGCCCAAATATGTTTACGATGTCTCAGAAACAAAGGGCAGACATTAACCGTTTATCTTGGGTAGTAAACCGGGTAATAAAGCAAAAAATTCGCTCGCAACACGCGCAAACAGTTGTTCTAGTTGAAAGGAATAGTCGTAAACGCTAACAAGTCAAGTAGTACGGTCCATGTTACGAGCGAAGGCGGTTTAAGAGCATCTATTTGAAACCAAAGTAGAAAGTGCTGGATTGGAGATCCGTCGATTAAAATTCTGGCCAAGTGCGAGTCGAACTGGCGCACTGAGGGTTACCGTAGCAACTATAACTGGATGAGGAGTTCACTTCATTCCACTTAGCCAAAATATCACAATATTTTGTTGACTGCAAAAACTTTGTTTTACATAGTTTTGTATGAAGGACAAAGTTTTATTCGAAGTTGTTGAAAATATGCTACATCACAGGTTTGAGTTTTTTTGTTGGATTAAGTTCCATGTATGGGAAGTATACTATTTTTTTTATTGTTTATGGGAATCGTAAGTCATAGGATGCACCTACATACCACGTTTCAACTGGGTAATGCTAATAGTTTCAGAATAAAGTGGCTGCGATATACGGACGGACAGACAGACTTGATGAAACTATAAGAATTTAATTTTGCTATGACGTAGGAGGAAAAAAATGTCCCGTAATCAGGCTGTAGGCTTGCAATATGAAGGCATCCCACCAAAAAATTTTGTGATTTGTTTAAGGGGGATCGCCAACTTTTTTTGATATAATTGTAAGTTTAGCAAAACACAACCTACTATATTAAATAACACTTTAGACACGTCTCTCAGCAACTATAACATTTAAGATTATATACAGATGCATAACACGTATTGTTTCTAATTGTTATAAAATTAACAGCTTGTTGCTTTTATTTAAGCGTAAATTTGCTTTAGACCACTGTCTGGTCCAGATGAGCTTAGAAATAGACCCTGCATGATGGATGGGAGCGGGTTTTCCCGAAAAGCCTTGTACCGATGTACATGTAATACGTGTAATAAATTGAGTACCTTAATATATTTAATATTCATCTGTCCCACATTAACATTTTCATCACATTATCTTTGTTTTTCCATGCTTTCATTTCCTTTTTCCATCCAAAGATTGCTGGTTCATTTGCTGTAAACACGAACATAGAGTTAATCATAGATTCTATCTACCATAACGCAGTTCGTATTTTCTCCCTAAAAAGTCGTACTGCAGACATTAAACTATAGGCATTACCTGCCTTTCTACTCTTCTTATACTATTACTCTGTATTTTTGGATTATTGTTGTTTTCTAATCCTTTTTGAACAATATTTATTGTGAATCTAAAAATGTCAAACTTTCAAAGCTCTGTTATTCTACTGTTCTGTACATAATACTGTAAAAATAGCCGTGTTTTACCTTTGTTTGCAATTTTCCTTTAATTTGCATTAGGTGATGATTCGTTTTCCTGTATTTTCGTAATTTGCTTGATTATTGACAGTATTTTTATCTTTATTGACATGGTTGTTATGACAATATCTTTCAAAGTCTGACAACTTCTATCAAAGTTTATTACTTTTTCGGGTTTAATCCTCTGTAAACCACCAGTATTCATGTTCTATTTTTGAACCTACCTCGATCTAAATTTAAACGGCCCAGGCCCCTATATAAGCCTTTACTTTTTTCATTCAAAGTATTCCATTCCGAGTTCTAAGCTCGAACAGTTCTATTAGTTCACCAAATATACTTCAAGTTTTAACACTCTACATTTTCCCTCAAGAAGTCTTGAAGAACCGCCGGTGACTACTGAAACACCTCCTCACGCTAGGGGAGGGACCGGACACATTGCCGGAGGAGTATCCGAGTCCATTTGACTGCAGTAACACCTCCTCGCTCTAGGGGAGGGACCTGTCTCCTTCTCGGAAGAGGACCCGAGACCAAGTACTTCTGGCACTCCAACTGATCATAACATTTTCTACATAGTTCCCGTTACCCTCATCACTGCTGTGAGTTACTTCTTCACGGCGCCTGTCACCGCTGCACATCGGCGTCGCTGCTACCTCCGCTGTGTCGGCCCTGCACTCCGACGCCGCCCTTTGCTGCCTCCAGAACAATACTTATAGAAAATCTGAAGACACTAACTCACGCCCACTGCACTCTACTTACATTCATACATACATCAACTCATCTCATTTTTCGGTACTGTAGTTTTAATATAAATTCTATTCCCTCTTTTACCTTCTACTTCTTCACATTTGTCGCTTCACGACAGCCTATTGGCAACTTCTAAAGATCATTATAAAAGAACATATAACAAGTTTATACAAATAAAATCGCGGACCGCTCACGATTCAAAAACTGAGTAAAAACCCCACCCCGACGCAATCAGTGACAGTCACTTATTGAATTTTGTTGTGCTCGCAAAAGTTGCTATAATTCCTTGGGTTGAAACTTTATCAATTTCCCGAAAGTACGATCGCGATTGAACATTTGGTAGAGTTGGAATCAACTTGCCGACTGCCTGATAACGACCCGTAGGTAGCTTTTAACTCAATAACAACGTTTACTGTGTATTGTTAACGGTAACTTCGATAAATGCTCGCTCAAAAATAAATATTTTCGTTCGGTGCTTTCTGATTTGTGTTTACTTTTGATGTTAAGTTTTATCGAGTTTAAGTAAAAATAATTAGAAAACTTGTAGCTCTTTACAAACTTTGCGAAATATCTTCTTATTTCAGATAATTTATTTATGGCTGAACAGTATAAGATGGTGGTTCTAGTCTTTAATTTTTAGTTAGTAATAATTTATCAAATATAGATTAAATATAAAAGAGGCTTAATATTTTTATCTATACAATCAGAAGTGTGAATGAAGCGTCAGTTTTTCATTTTAATTTGAAATAGGGTTATCTACAAAAGTGAAAAGTAGGATGAGCAACATTCAAATAAATAAACGCCCTTGTAATGATCGGAGCTTGAGAAATCAATTGGAGGAGCCCAGGGTTTAACAGAAGACGTTTGCGGCTAGGTAAAAGGGCTATTTCTAGAAATGAAATACCTAAAAAGACCCACTAGATATTTGCGTCAATTACTGCAAACTCCATCAATCAGCAGCTTGTAGAGCCTTAAGCGAAACTTATGCTCGAACCGCTACAAATACCTTAGCTCGAAACACCCAAGCGGAGGAGGGCGCCGTTGAAAATAAACAGGCTCTTGTTAAAAGAAATGCTGACTCGCCAAACGACTGACCAGGCGTCTTTATAATGTACGATTTAAGCATGGAATTTCAATACGTGAATGGAGTGCGAAAATGCCCTGCATTACTCAAGTCATATTCAACTCTTGGATCTATGTGTCACTTACTCACACACACGCACACACACACGCACGCACGCACGCACGCACGCACTCACGCTCGCACGCACGCACGCACGCACGCACGCACGCACACACACACACACACACACACACGCACACGTTAGTAACTTAGTAACTTAATTCATATACTTGCATTATTGTTGTTCCGAATTAATATTGTTTAAAAAGAGCGGGCCTCGGGCCACAAGTATTGCTATATACTTACCAAGTAAGTCCAAGCCTCAGAATGTGTTTTGTAAAACTTGTTGATAAATAAAATACTTTTTTTATGTGTTTTTGTGATTTCCTCTTATAATAATCTTCGGGTCTGATCGCTCGATTTGTTTTGCCTAGTTATCTTTGTTTCTTTAGCCTATAGAGTGATCTCAATATTGTCTACTGTAATAATAAGCATGAAATTGCACCTAAAATACTATTAGTAAATAGGTACTTAGGCTTCGAGATACTTAATCACTAGCCTAGCAAGCATAGAATGGAGTGATCCCGCAACAAAGCATGGTTGGATTTTAGTTAACCACTGTATCTTTTGATGTCCTACAAGAATAATAAACCTTAAAAAGGTTTAGAAAGTGACTGTCTTTTCGGAGCAAGAGGCCAAGAAAAGTTAGATACTTAAATTTAATCATTTGCCTTACTATAATAGCAACTTACAGGGCTGGCTACGGGAAATTTCAACAATAAAATACTACACAAAGGAGGGTCGCATCCCTCACCCCTCTGAGTGAGAGGCATTTTTAAAATTCACTTTGTAAAACTTACGGCGTTCATTCAAACTTGTTTAATTTTCATTTCCCATAGCCACACACACAAATTGTTACGAATGGGGAAAGGTGGACTGTAAATAAATATAATATGCTGGTTAACAGAGCTCAGGCTTTAATAAATATGTACACAAACCAAAATAACACCACACAATAAAAACTAAATAATTCACACTTTTACTGCACCGACATTTTCAAGCAACTAACCATAGACTCAAGAGGATAATCATAAATTAAGAAAAATACAAAAGTATATAAAAAGGTCCGCAACACAAATGATTCCTCATTTTAAAGGGGATAACATATTCTATCATTTTGTCATAATTAACAAGTCATACTGAAAAATAACAATCAAAAATCGTTTATTTATTTGCAAAATGTTGCTTCATTTTCGTGCATTTTCGGAGTTTATCGATGCTATTTCTTGTGGATGACGGCGTGAAAACCATCAGTGTGGTGTTGTACACACATCTCCAATTTGTTGCAGTGGCGTGGCAATCGCATATTGCGACATCTTGAGACAGAGGCATTCTGCGAAAGAGACACTGTGCAAAAGCGACCATTTGCTAAAGCGACATTCTGCGAAAGAGATATTTTGCGAAGTAGACGTTATACGAAAAATGTCCTCATGAATCTGATCGTAATCGTCAGTGCTAAACGTATCAAGCTGTGAAAGTGTGAAAACGCAGCGTCAGCAGCCGCCGACTTATTGCTATTAAATTGATCGCCGATCGTTTCCCCCATTTCCCGGTAACTTTCCACTTGTAAACGGTATTGTTAACGTTTTACGCAATAACTGTGGTGCTTATTATTAAAAGCGCTTAGTGTGTTGCTAGCGCAAAAATACGTGAGGAATTGTTAAGAAATATTTCCACTGGGTAACATAATAATATGATCCTAATAGATAGGTGTATATCAAAAGCGATTTGCGCATATTACACAGAATAACTTACTCCAGAATAAATCTTTATTCTAACAATTTCTTTAATGATAACACAGATACAAAGAGGCATTGACATTAACCTGTAACAAGGGTGAGTTACAGATCTAGGTTATTTGGTTAGATTGATTTCAAGTAATTATAAATTGTTCTGCTTAGGTTTATACATACACACATCAAAAGTGTCTAGGGATCAACATATATTTTTGCAATAACTTTTCTCCTGATTGATATTTATTAAAATTTTCTTTAAGGATTCATCAAATAAAGTGTTTTCGTTTGTCTTCAGTAACGATAAACCAAGTCACCTTTGCATTAATAAAGAAATTTGCCATTTCCCTAATAAAGGGATTTTTGACATTTGAACCACTAACATTAAAGTTCGAAAAAAAGACTGAAATAACAGTTTTCTTTAAAATTTTATTGGGTAATGTAACGTTGTACATTTTGTCTAAGTTCGCGTGAAACGAATAGCTAAATGGATGTAGGACTCCAGTCTATATTTTGGCATAGACATAATGGATGCTGACACTGACATTTGTCAAGTGTGACAGCTGCCGTTTTTCCGGTTCCGCACGGTTGGTCGTGCGTCGGAGTGGAACCTTTTTTATAATGTAAAATACTAATAATTTTAAAAACGGGGCACGCCCCATTTATTTTGTAGTTTGATAGTTATTCCTGGTAAGTATCTGCAGAAAGGTTTGCGTTGATTTTTGTTTGTTGCGAGACATTTCTTAGAGTCTGAGCACATGGTTCTTTTTATCGTTTCAGACGCCGCCAACATGTCAATTTGGATGGATTAATTTCGAAAATGATTTGATATAAAAGACTGGAAAATGGTAAGTATTTTGGGAAACTCCTTTGGAAATCCTTGTAAAGAAAATGTAGCCTACCTACATCTGGGCATATTGTATTGAGAGTTGTATTTTTTATCATTTCAGGTCTCAAATAGAAAAATTAGCATAAATGTTTAGTAATTAATTCAGAAATTATATGGCGAGCCAGCTGTTGCAGGTATTAAATTGGTTTATTAAAGATTTCATAAATAGGGTGATGAAAAGTATATCCACCCTCACTTAAAAAAAAAATTGGTTGTTAACTAGAACTTTCTTTTATTTCTAGGTTTCGCTTTTGATATGTGTCTGTAAGTTGTACAGTCACAATTTGGTGATCATGTTGTAACCTCAGGTAAATATTTATTATGAAAAGTTAGTGTTTTTTAACTTTTACTTTGGTTTGTGCGTTGAACTAACATTTTGTAAATTCTTTTCAGTGACCTTACTAAGACCTTACTTAGACTTCATTTGGATTATTTTTGAAGTCAGAATTTCCTGATGGATTGATTTGCTTCTTGTTTGCTGTTTTGAGGATGGATCGGTATCGGTGAAATTTTGGGGTAACGTTGCAGAGTTGTTTGTAGTTTGATGCAACAAAGATTTGAAATGGTAACCTCTGTTGATATCCAAGGTTGGTTTTCCTTGTATTTACTTTAACTTTAGTGAAAAGTGGGATAATTTAGCTATTAATTTATGCATAATTTAGGAATCCCTTTGAGGATAAATTTTGGAATCAATTAGGAAATTAAAAACTTAAATTGGTGGTTTATCTTTATTTAATTAGAAATTTGTGAACATTAAGATTTGTAATAGTATAGATATAGATAACTAAATGAGAACCTAACCTAGTCTCTACTGATTTCTGAGCTATTAAGTTTTGTATTTGATTTGTATAAATTTTGTTGCCAAATGCTATACCCGGATTTCTTTATTTCATTCGAATATTAGTACCTTTTAAACACCCTTTGTCCACACTAGCCGGGAGTGACTGTGACAGTAACTTAAACAATTAATAATCCGTGTTTCTACCGCGAACACTAACAACACAAGAACATCGGTTTGGCATACTCAAAATGAGTTCATCCAAATCACGCTGTGGAATGGCCGCCCATGTTCGTTGCAACAACAAAAAAAGGTCTTCTTGCGACTGGATACCCTCCATATTCGGCAGAGCTCTTCTCTGTAGCATATCCCATGCATGCTCAATCGGGTTCAAGTCTGGC
Organism: Pyrausta purpuralis; assembly: GCA_963924145.1. Classification (NCBI taxonomy): domain Eukaryota; kingdom Metazoa; phylum Arthropoda; class Insecta; order Lepidoptera; family Crambidae; genus Pyrausta; species Pyrausta purpuralis. The sequence goes on along the minus strand of OZ001657.1, from coordinate 2,985,783 downwards.
GACTGAGCCGGCCAGGGCAGGACATTGATGTTAGCTGCGGCGAGAGTCTGTCTTACAACTCTTGGTGTGTGCTGTCTCTCATAACACGACAGGGGAATGATTGAATTGCTGTCCTATCCTATCGGGCTATGAAAGTGTAAGGAATAGGGAGTGCACCAGTGTTTGTGCACACAGTTGTGCACAAAAATATGTCCCGCGCAGTCGGTTAGTTGTCGAAATCGGCCAAGGGCACTATTATTACAGTTAAATAAACAGTAACAAATTAACGTAATATCTCATCAAAAAGTTGGTTTCTGCGATTCCGTACTCAACTATTCAAAATTAATGTATTCCATTAAAGATCTGAAATGCTACGAAATTGAAATCTAAATTAGAAGCGCCCTAAAGACTTTTTCTTTATCTTATAAGCTGTAACGTTATTCGTTGTACTCGTACATACTAAAAAAAAAGTCTGTGACATGGTACAGTCACTTTTTTTATGTGTTTTAAAAATCTTAAGGTATAATGGGACTAATGTACTGTGTGTAAAAGTCCCTAAATTAAATAAAGATATAAAAAAATATGGATGATAATTGCATTTGTTATCATATGTCAGCTTATGTTCTCTTTGTGGAACTACGAGTATTAATTGTCCATAAATAAATTATAAATTTTATTTCAAATTGGAACTAGATCGTCACGCTTGTATACTCAAAATGAACACATTAAACGATCATAAAGTGTTTTAAAGACAGAGGAGACGAGTTGATATCTGGGGTGCGATTGTGTAAAGCAATCTTTTTAATTTGACAATTCAAAACGTACGGTATGATCTGTCAAACGGCAAAGAACAAAGGGTTTGACAGATTAAACCGTACGTTATGAACTGTCAAATGAATGCGATTGCTTTACACAATTCCAGCTCCGAACACTGAGTTAATCAACATAACATGCTTTGTTCAATCTGTGCTGCGCAAGTGGCCCGTAGTGGTAGGAGACCAATAAATTCAATAGTTCTTCCATCAGTCCGCAGAGCCTTTACATCTTTAAGACTCCATAAACAAAAATTCATTAGGCAAAATATACTTCGGCGAAATAAAACAAACGTTTTAGTAATCCACAAACAAATCTCTTGACAACAACGTTTTATTTTGGGTTTCCAAAGCTTACACAGTAGGTTAAGACACAGTGGTTTGGCAAATACATTAAAGGCAATTTTATGTTTTGCTTTTTATTGTGTTTTGTAACTATACTTAATATCATAAATTGCACTTGTAAAAATCATTTGTGACAGACAAGGAATCAAACCTGTTAAATTTTGTAAGTGCTTTCTTTAACACGAAGGATGCTTGACTGAGTGCGTGCAAAATTTGACAGGCTTGCCATGTGTCGGTGGCCGAGTGGTATAGGCATGCGCCCGGATGGCGTACGACACAGGGTTCGATTCCTTGTCTGACACAAGTGCTTTTTGCAAGTACAATTTATGTAAATTTACGTTATTTTTCCAACTATCCACAACTTCATAAGAAATAATGTTCCATATAAGAATCGTTCAGTGTTTATTTTTGTATTGTGAAACACGATACAATAGAGATTACAGACTTCGTTTTCAACAAAACTGTTTTTCGTTAAAAGTGATTTCGTCGTATTTTTTTTGTTTGTCAAATTACCTAACCTACAACTATTCGCTGTTAACCATTTCAGTTTTTTTTTGTTGCATAGTGGATTTAGATTTTCAATATAGATAAACGTCATATTTCAATGAACAATCAACAGCTTTGATATTCATTATCGATACAAATAACCCTTGGACGAATAAACCACTGGACGCGTAATGACGGGCAATTTCGCTTGTGCCCCCTTAGCCACGAAGCGGGCTTTTGGCTTCACTTACAGGTGACGTCTTGTCAGTACGGTGATAGAGCTCAATGAGAAACATTGACAGAAAAAACGTGCAAATGTGGCTTATTTTAGTGTAAAAATTAGAGCGGCAAGTTAAAAAATATTTATTTTCATTCGTAAGTAACGTTTTATCCCAAAAAAGCTGTTAATTTTCATGAAAATAGTGAAATCTGTTTTCCAAGAGAAAAGTAACATTGACATTTAAAAAGTGGTGGTCTGTTACTACAAAACCAACAAGATAACGTATACTTTATACGGTAGGATTGTCGAATGTTTATGCGAATGATATTCGTTCTCTTGTCAGTTTAATTTCAATTGTGCTTGACAAATGTCGATAAATCATATCGATAAACGTACTTATATTCAATTATATATATAAATATAATTTTAGATTTCCTGTAGATCCATTATGGAGAATAAAGTGGGTAAAAGCCGTCCGAAGAGAGGCAAAATGAATCCCCACAAAACATCATATCAATTTTACACCAAACGTGACATAATGCCAACGCAAAAAATCTTCTGGTTAATTATCCGTTATGAGGATTTTAATGGTGCAAGGCTATGTGTATTTACGGGCTGTTTCAATATGTCTTAGGAAGTTCTAGTTGTGCGTGTACTAGTGCACACACGTAAGAAGTGAAACTACTTTATGGCTTTATTTTTCAAAAAATGATCTACATGCAACTTTCCAGAAATTGGTTAAATAAAGTTAAATTAGATAAAGTTTAAACAAAAGGATTTTATTATCATAGGCATGAATACAAATAATACAATTATTTCACTTTACCTTTTTGCTACTAAGATTATTACAGCATGAGAAAGTGAAAGTACTCTTCGTCTGAACCAACCGTGGTAGGGGCAAGAAAAAGATGGCGCGTAACGGAAAAATGTGACGCGTAACCGAAAAATGTGACGGTTTTTTTTTCCAACGCCGATAAGTTCAATTGATGGTTTGTGCATTACATGCCCATAATGTAATTTATTGTTTTGGTGATTAAATTATATATTTTTTCAAAAGATTCGTTCATTCATTCGTTTCACACATATCGATAAAAAAATATCGAAACTTTTATGCGCTAAATGTCAATAATTGACACGACAAGCTCCCCCGCCACGCAGAAATTAGCTAATCATGCTTTCATACATTTGCTCTTGTGGTTCATATCCAGTGGTTAATTCATCCAAGAAATAACCCTACCGGCATTCATCTTCACTGTGACATAACCACGCCTAGTGATATTTGGAATTACCAAGAATTCAGACCAGGCTTAAGCAATTAGCTAATTGTATTTTCTAAGCCAGTCTTGTTCAATTCGTTTGCTCGTGTCGTATTTATCTAAATTTATATTTGTTTTACGTTGTCAAGTATCTGATTCTAGAAGGAATATTAAATATAGGTATAGTTAAAATTTATGAAAGCTGTTATGTCAAAAAAGGCATGTACCGTTACCATGAGTTTACGAAAGTTTTCTCGCTAGCGACGACGTAAAAAAAGTGTATGAAAAATTGTACAGTGCCTCTATCGGTCACTGACAGAACTAAAATACAAACCAAATTTCCATACAAAACTTGACGTCGTTGCTAGCGAATTAAACCGTCATCGCTATCGAGTAAACTCATGGTTCAAGGTGACGGTACTGAAGGCACAACATAGTCCACTACTCCCATCGATTTATACAGAGGACCATTACATTGAGCGCCGATTCTGCTACCTTGATGGTCAATGTGATTAGAAATTGCTCCTGAAGCATCATCGTATGCGGAAAATTGAACCTTACGTTTGACGCTAGCCAGGCAAATGCCTTTACCACTTGAAAGCTCTTTGTATGTTCTTTTGCTTGTGGAAGTATTCTTATTAACCGACTTCAAAAAACCAGCCAAGTGCGAGTCGGACTTCGCACTGAGGGTTCCGTGCCAACTTTAACTGAATTAGGATTCACTTAGCTGAAATACCACAATATTTTGTTGACAACAACTATAACTTTGTTATTCATAGTGTTTGTATGAAAAACTAAGTTACGTTTGCGGTTGTTGAAAATGTGCTATATCTCAAAAACTACTAGTTCGATTTCATTCAAACCAATTTTCGTTGAAAGTTTTTGTTAAGATCAATATTACGTATTTTTTTCAAAATTTACACTCGCTTAGTTTAGAAGTAAGATGGGGGGGGGGGGGGGTTCGACGCCCATTTTACCACTTTGGAAGCGTCTATCTCTCACATGTTACAATTTAAAAGAAAATGGTTTTAGGAACCCTAATGTCATTTTAAAATACCTATCCATTGACACGCATAGTTTTGAGTATATTTTTTTTCGGTTTTAGTTTTATGTATTTTTTGTATAAGTATCGTAAAGCGGTTAACAGGATACACCTTTCTACCAAATTTCAACAGTGTGATGCTTATAGGTACAGAATAAAGTGGCTGTGACATACGGACGGACAGACAGACAGACAGACAGACTTGACGAAACTATAAGGGTTCCGTTTTTTCGGCTACGAAACCCTAAAAACGAGGAGGTTATCAATTCTACTGTTTGTTTTTTTGAGGTGTTGTAACCTAATAACTCACTCATTTATGGACTGATTTGTTTCATACTTTCTAGTTGGCCCCATTTTTGCTAAGTCGAGATCCGAGATGGGATCTCGGTGCAATCAAGAGAAACCCTCAAATTTTAAAGGCACGTATAGTATTTTTGTACTAGAATCTTAATGTTGACATGTTATAAATAGTATAGCCAACATTAGGGCATCTACTTACTTCCACTTAGTAAAATACCAAACTATTTTGGTGACAGCAAATATAACTTTGTTTTTCATAGTGTTTGTATGAAGTACAAAGTTATGTTTGCGGTTGTTGAAATGTGTTATATCTCAAAAACTTCTCGGGACCACGGGATCGAACCGTTCAAACCAATTTTCGTTAAAAGTATTTGTTAATATCTGCATTAGATATTTATTTCATTATTTACACTCGCTTAGTTTAGAAGTTAGATGGATGGGACGCCCATTTTATCACTTTGGAAGCGTATAGCTATGAAACGCTAGACTTTAAAAGAAAATGGTTTTATAAACCTCTTCATTTTCATTCTCGTCATTTTAAAAGACCTATCCCTGGATAGGTATTTTAAAATGACATCGACATCACAATTAAACCTATGCGTGTGGGGTCTATACCCCACACGCATAGGTTTAACTAAAAAAATTTTTTTTTGTTTAGTTTTATGTAGGTATGGGAGCCCCCCTTAAATATCATAATTTTTATTTTTTTTGTAAGAGAATCGTAAAGCAGTTAACAGGATACCGAATTTCAACAGAATGAAATGGCTGTGACACACGGACGGACAGACAGACAGCCTTGACGAAACTCTAATAGGGGTTCCTTTTTTTGCCACTAGGCCATAACATAATAAATAAACTTTTGACCCTTTAAAGAAAAGATCAATTTTAGGCGAACAATTTCTTTTTGAAGTCAGTTTTTACTTTTTTTTAAAAAAAAACAACTGTCACTTAATAAAACTGGCACGTATCAGTCAACATCGGTCTTTATTCGCAATTACCGTGGTCATTACTGCAGGGAGGGGGGGTCGTTAGCTGGAGGAAGCCATCGCTGGCCTCTGATTGATAGTGCGACAGGCGGACGCAAATAAATATAAATTACTATCAGACGGAAAACGTTGTTTCTTGCTAGATTTATCGGAGTGTGTCGATTATGGATGAATGAGTACGCGGACGATGTAGGGGAATATTGATAATCTTGCAGAATAACAAAGCTACACATATTGGTGATTAGGAAACATATCCATAAAAGACAGAGAGACAGAGAGTAAATATAGCCAAAAACTGTAAAGCTCACAGGGTAAAGATACAGCTATGCATACTGGCCGTCACTTTAAGTGCGTCTTTACATAAGAGCGACAGTAGCGCGTCTTTCTAATGTGAGAGGCTTACTGCTGTCATTTTATGTATGAAATTGACAGCAGCAAGACTGCCGCGCGACCGTTGCGCTGCTAAAGTCACCTAAGTGTGAAAACGCTCTTAGTGCTGTCATTTTATGTATCAAATTGACAACAGCGCGACTACCGCGCGACCAGTGCGCTGTTAAAGTCGCCTAAGCGTGAAAGCACTCTTATTGCTGTCATTGTATGTATGACACTGACAGCAGCGCGACTGCCACTGTCGCGCGACCGTCGCGCTGCTAAAGTTGCCTAAGTTTGAAAGCGCTCTAAGTCGCCTTCACATTAGAGCGACAGCAGTGCAACTGTAGCGCGTCTCTCTAATGTGAAGGGCTTACTGCTGTCATTTTATGTATGAAATTGACAGCAGCGCGACTGCCGCGTGACCGTTGCGCTGCTTAAGTTGCCTTAGTGTGAAAGCGCTCTAAAACATCAATAATTTGGAAGGAATACTTGCCACTTGGAACCTTCTAATAGTGATAATGATAATAATGTATTTAATGAGACTTCATCATATCAATTCAACTAGAAACAAATGATGACGTGATCACTATAAGATTTTTGTACCAGTATTCATGTTTCATAACGAAATGACGATGTGTAATATTTTAAAGTGCACTTCTTACGGTGCAATATTTGCGCCCCACTTTTATGATCAACACTTTACTTCAATCTTTAAATTGGAGCTCCTAAATCAATAATAATCCCTCTACATGTGCATCACAGAATGTGTACATTGTTTGTGTGCACACAAGGCATCCATCACACAGCGTTTTTGTGTGTTTTGTCCGAAAAAAGCTTCCGCAAACAAGATATTATATCCAGAACTGAGATACTGACACCCGATTGTTAAAGCATGTCCTGTACTCTACTCATACTCACCTCAACGTTAACTCATCTAATCGGTATTTTGAGACAGCAAAACAATTCATGACTCAAGTTTTGCTCAGTCAGGGTGCTGAAGGTTTGAAGGTACGATTGTTAAACTCGAGGTGCCTCGCTTGCTACCTTCTGGAATACTTATGTGTTGTCAAGTGTTACAAACCACATCAAAGTGATGTGTCAATATACGAGTAGTAGTTCGTTTTTGACTTAGAATACAGATTTCGAGGTATCCTCGAAACTTTCCTTGAGGGTCCCACAGTCAAGTCTGAATCGTGCCTCGATTTAAAGTTTCAAGGAAACGTCTAAACTACAGGTGTGAGTCTTGTTAGTTTTTTTGTAAAATAATAACTTTTCGCCAGGTGAATGTGAATAGTTACCGCAAATAGATAAAAATTTGAACAACTGTTACTATTTGCACGTGGAGACCGTAACTTGCATGTTTCATAGAAGACGTGTTTTTGTTTATTTTTAATTAAAAAAAAACATCTTTTGGTGCTTCAAAAATGAGTACTTATAAAAAACGCTTTCACGAATTTAATTAATGTGTTCCATAAGAAGCAGCCATGTCACTTCCAAAATTTTATGAAAAGTTTGAATTAAAAAAACAATTTCATATTTCCCCGGGCATTCATCCGTGGTGTATACGTGCCGTAATCGAGGTACAAATCCGAGTATTCAGCTTGTAAAGGCCTTTCACGAGCCGCTGGTCTTTATGTAACTTTTTATTTTGTGCCATAGTGTAGGGATACCGAGTAATCTAAAACCCATATATAATAGTGCACGTTTTACTCCGTGTTTCGTATCATCAGATCAATGACCCTTTACACACTGCGACTTTAAGCATCGATGCAGTCGCGATGCAGAAGCTGAAAATTATCATATTATGTACTGAATTTTGTACTGAACAATGTATAAAAATATACATAATATCATATATATAAATTTCTCGTGTCACAATGTTCGTTCCCGTACTCCTCCGAAACGGCTTGACCGATTCTCATGAAATTTTGTGAGCATATTGAGTAGGTCTGAGAATCGGCCAACGTCTATTTTTCATACCCATATTTTTTTTTCAGTTATGCTGGAATCGCTTAAAATTTTAAATTACGGGAATAGGCGGGACGGGGCCAGGGCGAGATGAGAATGGGGGTGAAACAAAGTTTGCTGGGTCCGCTAGTATATAACACAATTATCTAGTCTTTCAGGATAATTATTGAGTCCGCCATTTTGGATATTCCACCATATTGGATTTAGAATGACGATACATAGCGAACTACGCATTGTCATCTGAAAAAAGCGTGTATACAAAATTTAAGCTCAATTGAAGATAACTGGTTCAAAATTAAGTTGCAAGATACCACCCGAGCAAACATACATTTTAATAAAAATGTTTCGTGTAAAGGTACTAAATATCTCTCTATTGTATATCCGCATAAACATTCGGCTATTTGTGCATACAGTAGCTCAACTGCACCTATCTTGACTATGTGTTTTACTTTGTACTGGCCTCCGCCCCCGTAGTCATTAAAGAAAGTAATTATTTTCTTTTTTTCTCCCACTTCTTTGTCAAACTTTGTTTAATTGTCTAAGTTGGGATATAAAACGCGGTCGCGTTGAAAATTTAACGAATTCAACTCGAATAAATCTTGTTTGGAGCTGAGGTGTCGTAACTCTTTGCCCTTTGGAGAGTGTCAAATGAGAAAATGGTACTCTATTTTTGAGTATAAAATACCCATCTCACTAAATCGTTCTGGTAAAGGTTCTCTGGGCGAGATCAATAAAACCGTCTGAACTCAGGTATTGCTACATATCTATTTTACTTTTATTCTGGAAACGTTTGCAAATTACTTATTTAAAATTTTATGCACTAGCAAACTGAAATAAGCAAAATACACGAAACAGTAAAAATACTGGCACTGCAAAGAAAGTGAAACGTTTTTATTAATTAAGATGTTGGAGTAAGGTGTTAAGGATAAACAATGCCCATAAATAACTAAAAACAATCAATCTCCCCTCGCTTACAATGAGAAGACATAGGCTTATCGATTTTTAAACAAATTATAAACCAGCCTCACGTCAATGACGTCTTATTCGACCTCCGTGGTGTAGTCACTAAGCACCGAAGCACGCTGGATCGATTCCCGGTCGGGTTAATTTAGAAATAAAAATGTTCTATATAGTCTCGGGTCTGGGTGTTGTGGTACCCCTGTTGTGTCTGATTTCCATACTATTTCGATATCGAATTTGCATGCAATTTATTAATAATCTTTTTTTTTTTTTGTATAGAATATGATATATTGTAAGTACGAGTACGATGACGACTCAACAAGCGCAGCGTACGGTAAAACCACAGATGGTTTTTGTATCGCTGTGAATAGCATAGTTTCTTAATTAAGTTCTTATTGTAAATTCATTATAAATAAAATAAAAAAATAAATCAATTTTCGTTTTTGATCTTAGAAGTTAAATTTAGATAGCTATAACTAAGATTAAAGGGTAATCAGCTAAAGTTAGTGGACATTGAATTCTAAATCAATACATTATACATGATACCGAAATAGTCCCGAAACGTTCGCCGTGGACACGTCACAGCAAGACATATCGCTCTGAACCGTTTGTGTATTTCCACACAGAGTAGAGAAATTTACAGATGTGTCACACCATAAATTATAAGTATTATAAAATTCGCTTCAATACCTGATATTCAACTTATACGGCCAACAGCTCAGGATATAATATAGTGCACTAGTATATCCGCAATACACAGTATCACTAGTGTATTTTTGGTACTGAGACAGCAGTCCGACATAACCGGAGAGAGAGCGCAGGACCACCAAATTTCCGAGGCACCGGGCGATAAATTCTGAAGATTATTTTGCATATTTATTCTTAATAATAAACCTTTCAACTAACTATCGTCTCTATCATGAGAAAAGTTAAAACAGTGGCTTCAATTATACCTGCTAAGATTCTTGAATTGGTCCCAATAGAAAAATTCCAGATGGAAAGACTTAAGTTTTAAGGTGGAAATAAGAGCGTTTGAGATTTAGTTATAAGATAATATGTAAAACGATTCTATTTGATGGCTAAAACCAATTCCATTTGGTATGCTAAGTAGAAACATCATCATCACCATCATTATCTGCCAAAGGACGTGCACCGCTGAACATAGGCTCCCCCGCGGTTTTCCACAGCGACCAAAGCAAGCGGTTTGTATCCAGAGTTTGATCCTACGATCTTTACAAGATCGTCTGTCCATCTTGTCGATGGAATTCCTACACTGCGTCGAAGGGTCTCCAATCTAGAAGTTTTTCGCCCGAAGGGCCATCAGTTCTTCGCGCTATGTGCCCTGCCCATTGCCACATACGAGTACTCTTAGTAGTACATACTCTTAGTTTATTTTCATCGCTGTTAAAATCAAATAGTAATTCTGATTTATGCTATTATACTTTTAAATATGTACGTAGAAAAATAACATGTAGTCAGAAAATATCCGACCATCGTTGAGGTGGCGTCTTTTCTATCTTATGTTCCTCTTATTTGGTCTCCATTTCAGGGCTCTTTTTGGCCAGCGGTCATTTGCCATAGCCTAACCCCATTACTTTTACGCGATTGTTGAAAATACTTCTTTCAGTTTAGTTTTCTGGTTATACCACTCGTTTCGCGTTCTGTCTCGGAAACTGATTCCGATCATTATTCTCTCCATTCCTCCATACGCAACTCAAAACATTTCCGAAGATTTTCAAGGAGAGACATAGTTTCAGTGCCGTACGTAAAGACTGGTGATATGCACTGTTCGAATACTTGAGACTTAAGTTGATAGGTACATTTCATATTCTGAATAATTATATCAGGACCATCTGCAAGCTTGTTCTATGGTCACAGCTCCGTAACACATACGTCAAATTGTAGATACAGCCTAGAGGGTCGTTCTCGTGTGCTGTAATGCTCACAGGGGGAGGCTTTCATCGCTCCACATCGACAACTAAATTGAGGTGGGAAATTTCATGTTTACGTAATAACGCCTATTAGTTTTTGGATAAGTTTTTACGCGAGGGACGTGTAGTTAAAAAAAGTTTTTACTGACTATCTTTAACTCTGAACTGATATTAAGTCAGTAAAAACTTTTTGATAAAAACCGTTAATAAATAGTTTTAAAGAAATTATTTTTAATTAAATTAGTAAAGGTTATGCCAATGCTGTGACGGATATTGCACGATAAAGCTAAGTCTTCATTGAGTACAAAATTATATATCAGAAGAATCAAGCGAGATCTTGACTGACGCAGTGTTATTCTACCTCGCTTTATTAAAATTACAAAACATGGCTTCGCAATGAAAATTATTAAAGTTTTGTCAATGAGCATACAAATTACGGTATAACCATTGCAAAATAACCTCATGTGTATAAATGTTTCCAAGTAAACATTTAAGTGGTTTAAAAATGTAAAAAAACTAATAATATTTACCACCTTCAAAACACTGATTAAAAATCTTAAATAACCGCATTCGGCTTCTATTTAGGAGAAAAAAAAAACTTTGGAGTAGGAGCTTGATGTGTGTAGAGTGTTGGTGTAGATGAGCTTAACTTTTTTTTATTATGATTTTAAGTTTTACTCATATCTCAAAAACTACTAGACCGATTTTAATGAAACTTACACTGAATATAACTTGTAAAACTAATCATCTCGCTTTGACTTCTCGTTTTCGAGAAATTCTGAGACAAGCATGTACATTTATAAAATTTTGCACACGTCTTAGGAAGCCTTAATAAATCGACATACTAAAACTTATCCAATTTTTACGACACATACATACAAAACGAATTGATAGCCTCTTTTTTTTGTAGTCGGTAAAATATAAGTAGCGTTCAGGTTCATAATTATACAAGAGGGACTAATAATGCCAACAGTACTGACCGAGGAAAGCGTACGGACTTATCTAGAGGTGACTGGCGTCAATTTCTCCGCTGGGAGTAGTTGTAAACTGAAGAATTGGATAGGGTTCTTTTATACGCAGAAAGTTTTTTTAATACCATACACATTTGATGACTGATTTCATTATACTAGTATTCTTGTTCTAAAATGATGTTGAAGTTCTGTATTTTTGTTAACTGTTGTAACTTTGATTATATACGTTTTGTTATTTTTTAAACTACAACAAATTACGTCATTTAATTGGGGACATCTACTAGTACAGAAGTCTCGATATAGTTCCTTGTGACATCAGCGATATAGTTCCTTGTGACACCAACCAGGCTCTTGAAAAACGCTGAGACACAAATTGGTGTTTTCGTGTATTTATATGATTGAGAAGATTTTTTAACTAAGCCAAAAAAAAATGATTTATTGAAGGTATAGCTACGGAAGTTAAAGGGATATTGATGCAGCAGAAAATGATAAAATTAAAATTCTCTACTCAGTAAGTCAAAAAAATTCTTCAGACTTCGGCCGCTGATGTAGATTGGTGTCAGACAAAATACCTTGGTCTTCCTGCCAAGCTTTCCAAACTCTATAACGTGTTGTCACAAATAGCTTCCAAAATCATAATTTTGCCACATCACCATGAAAACAATGAATTGAGTATGAGGTACCGTCTCCAACGCATATGTTCAGGGCCGTATTAATAATTGCGTCCCGAGATTTATGACAGTCAGATGCGCTCGTAAAAAACTTCGAATACACGCCCTGTGTGCTCAAATAATGGATGTGTTTGCGGTTATGTGTCGCTTTATTCACTAGTGGTCTCTCGCGGTTTCGCTCGCGCTATTAGAGATGTATCCGTAAAGCATATCTTCTCCTTACTCCTTTATAAATAAAATAGTCTGCTTTTGAAATTTTTCATGTATTTTTAATGTATCTTGTATGTGTGTTAGTAAGGTACATAATTTACTAACGGTCTCCTGCGAACACGTCCGCGCCTTTAAAGTTTCTCCTCCTCGTTATATTTTATTAATAAGCTATCCATGACAGTAGTTCCTGAGATAAGTGCATTCAAAAAAACAAACTCTTCAGCTATAAAAAAATAGTATGCATAGATGAGCCTGTATTTCATATATTGCAAAACTTGTTGCCTGAAATAAGTAAATAAAACAAATTGTGTACTCCCTTATAGAATGATTTAATATCGGTAGGTATTAAAACAATCCTACATCGATTTAAATCCTAGTCTTTTATCGCAAAAAAGTACTTCACAACTTGTCAAGTCATCTACGAATATCAAATGTTTTGTCACACAATAATATTGGTCATTATCATCTTTATAAATATTGAGGAATTATCTACGCATGTTATCAGATTCGATAAACTATAAATATGACGACCACTCTTACGTTTGCATTAGATATCTTAAAGGTATTTCAATATAAACTAGTTTGTTATCTATCTGTGACCGTAGTGGGCATGCAATTGTAATACGCAAAACAAACAAATTTAATATGGTGAGCAAAAATTTAATTATTCAAGTTTAGCATCTCCCTAGTATCTTTGTTTATTTTACTAATAGATAAAAACATACATGTAATATTTTGTTGTATCTTACCCACAGACCTACTTGGATTCGAGTTTGCACCGTGTGATTTATTTATTGATCAGCCCTCAAAATGTTAATTTCAAAATCAATACATGAAAAATTACTTCTTATCTTTTTTTACGACATTGATTATTTTTTAACTTTAAATGACGAAAATAAATACTAGTACTGTGTAATAGTAGTAAGTGCCGGTTGTTAATTTAAAATTGTCGTAGTTGAATCCTCGTAGAATTGTAATTACGAAAATAATTATAAATGTAAATATTTGGAATCTGTCATTTTTGTACGAATGCCCATTGTGTTTTCTAATTTCGGCGTCAATACATTTTATAATATTTTGCAATTAAAAATGAAGTGGGGGTGATAAAGAGTAGAGATCGCTGTGATTGCATTACACAAAGTTGATTTGGAGCCAAATGCAATTTTTAAAACTCTCCATACGCTTGGTATTGGTCAAATGTTTGTGTACCGGGCTATCAATAGGATAATGAGACCTCTTCTGTTAGTGACAGAAAAAGATCTGAGGTGGAATTGTGTAAGGCAATCGTATTCATTTGACAGCTCAAAACGTACGGTATGATCTGTCAAACGGCAAAGAACAAAGCGTTTGACAGATCATACTATGAACTGTCAAATGAATACGATTGCTTTACACAATTCCACCTCTGACCGTCCACGAAAAAGGTGGTCAAAAGCAGTAAGGGAAAGTTCGCAGAAATCCTGTCCGAAAGCAAAAGATTTTATCTCGGTAGATGAAGATAGCACCCAGAACCATGTCGCGTATTTTAAAGATGACTTAGGACTTGCAGCCTATACTAGACGCACTGGTCATGGCTAGACTGTGTATATATTGGACACCAACCACATACATTGCTCTGATCCCAACGTAAGTAGCTTATTGCGCTTGTATGTTACGGAAATCAGGCACAACGGTGCTACCACAACACCCAGACCCGAGACAAAATAGAAAATTTTGATTTCTGTATTGACCCGACCGGGAATCGAACCCGGGACCTCAGAGCGGCGACGCCTTGAAACCAGCATGCTTAGCCACTACACCACGGAGGTCGTCAAATAACGCTAATAGGAGAAACAAACTCATTTAAAGTCATGTTGTCAGTGCATGATGTGCGTACGTAGACTGCTGCTGTCCGATAAGGTTGGTCATTTTAATCCTTGAAGTGTTCATTATTTAAGGCGGTAAAAAAAATATTTAAAAAAATAATGGATATGAATGGGTACTTTGAGTTGTGTTGATTAAATTGCTTAATTTGCTCAACCAACTAGAATTACTGCTACAACAGCTACTTGCTTAGACAATATATTCTGTAACTCTGGTGTGAATAAAAAATCTATGGTAAATTTTGTACAATCCGATCACTGTGGACAGTCAGTCACGTTTGAACATCGTTTTGTACCGACTAAAAATGAAATTAAATTTAGACCAGTCACTGATTTCCGTAAAAAAAAAACTAACGTAAGTGATAAAATTCCGCTTTTGCCTTTTTAATAACGACAATGTTAATAACCAATATAAGTATTTTTTTTAATTAATTTAAAGAGAATTTGACAAAAAAAATCCTAAAAACAAATTAGTTAGGTATATACATCAGTAGGAAAAAAAATGTTTGAATTATATAATCAAAAAGTATATAGAAATAATGACCCAATATTTTTAGAATATGTTAAAAAATACTCTAAGTTATTGAAGAATGTTTGCATGGTAGCTAAATCTAATTATTTACGTGATAAAATTAATAACTCTTGTAATTAATTTAAAGAGACTTGGAATATTATAAACAAAGAAACTTGTAAAAATAAACCACGTGATCACACGTTTACATTAAAAATTGATAATAAAAATATTAAATCTGATAATGATGTTGCAGGTGCCTTCGAGAAGTACTTCTGTAATGTACCTATCGAAACCACAAAACAACTTAATTAGTACTCTCTGCATGCGAAATCACTGCTGGTATCGTGTGTTGACAGGTGTACCTCCTCATTTGATTTCACTCGTATTAACCCTTTAATGATCGTTAAAACTTTCAAGGAATTAAAACAAAAGAAAAACTGAGGATATATGGGGAATATCAACTGACACAATAAAACCCATCATACCTCTCCTAGCATCTCACTTAGCATATATATTTAACGAAAGTATTGATCAAGGCCAATTTCCTACTTGAATGAAATAAAGTAAGATTATACCTTTATTTAAGTCAGGAGAAAAAAGTGACCCAAGCAACTTCAGGCCAATTTCCATTCTACCTGCATTTAGCAAAATTTTCGAAAAAGTTATATTTAATCATAATTGATTTGTCAAGTTTAAAATGAGAGAGCAATCTCTCTCATTTTAAACTTGACAAACTACTGCATGAGAAACAGTTTGGTTTCTCCAAAGGTAGAAATAGAACAGATGCTGGGGTGGCACTCGTCAAACACATTCTGGATGCCTATGAAGATAAACATGATGCGATAGGTGTATTCTGTGACTTATCGAAGGCATTGTCAAGTTTATAATGAGAGAGCAATCTCACTCATTTTAAACTTGACAAATTATTGCATGAGAAACAGTTTGGTTTCTCCAAAGGTAGAAATAGAACAGATGCTTTGGTGGCACTCGTCAAACACATTCTGGATGCCTATGAAGATAAACATGATGCGATAGGTGTATTCTGTGACTTATCGAAGGCATTTGACTGTGTCGATCATCAAACACTCAATATTAAGCTAGAACATTACGATTTATCTAATAATGCGTCAAAACTGTTGAATTCTTACCTCTCAGGCAGACTTCAAACAGTAAACGTTAATGGCATTAACTCCTCAGGTGCCCCGCTTCAAATGGGAGTGCCCCAGGGCTCAATATTGGGACCTTTGCTGTTTTTGATCTAAATTAATGACCTTCCTTTTAAACCGACTTCAAAAAAGGAGGAGGTTATCAATTCGACTGTTTTTTTTTTGTATGTTTGTTGCCTCATATCTCAGTCGTTAGTCGACCGATTCGTAGATTTTTTACCTACTTAGAGGGTGTACCTTCTGGTTGGTCCCATTGTTGCCGATTTGGGATCTGAAGATGGGATCTTGGTGTAATCGAGGGAAACCCTCAAATTTTTAAGGCACGTAAAGTCTTGTTTTACTAAAATCTTAATGTTGACGTATCGTTACGTCTGATAGTCTACATCTTGTGGGGCTGAGCTGATGGTGGAACTCCTTAACGCTTAGGAGTTCAGTAATTATAATGACAGAACATATGATAGGTAGTTTGTAGCTTCTTAAAGAACAGAGTCATAAGGTGCAACTTCCCCCCCCCTTCTCTTGTAATCTCTAAAAATGGAGAAATAAAATTAACTTTAAAAAAGTAAAAACCGACTTCAAAACCGAAATTGTTTCCCTTAAATGGATTCCTTTCCTTTCAATGTTTAAGGGCTTATTTAAGACTTTTTAGTGCATTTTGGTTTTGAAGTCGGTTTTTACTTTTTTAAAGTTATTTTTTTATTCAAAGAACTCCTGTGAGATAGTCCAGTTTGCTGATGATACTTCTTTAATCTTCAATCAAAAAGAGGCGAAGAATCATTTGACAATGTAAGCAGAGCTCTATCTAAGGTATTAAATTGGTTCACTAGCAATAACTTGCTTCTTAATAAAAAAATACTAAATGTATTAAATTCATCATGCCTAACGTGAAGCAAACTACCACAGAAATTCTACTCAACGGTGAAAAATTAGATCTATCAAACACCACTGTTTTTCTGGGCATTACATTGGATTCGAAATTGCAGTGGGGACCCCATGTTGACTCTCTGGCTCGGAGACTCGCTTCAGCTGCCTTTGCGGTTAGAATATCAGACATTTGACTGATGTTGAAACAGCAAGGCTTGTGTATTTTAGTTACTTTCATAGTATAATGTCTTATGGTCTTCTCTTGTGGGGTTCTGCTGCGGACATCGATACCATCTTTATTTTACAGAAAAGAGCCATTCGTGCCATTTACAAACTTAGTCCCCGCGAATCCCTGAGATAATTATTTAAGAAAATTAACATCCTCACTGTTGCTTCTCAATACATATTTGATAATATCATGTACGTACGCGAAAAACTAGATTTTTTCATGAAAAAAAGTGACATACATTCGTAAAACACACGAAATAAAAACAAACTTGTCATTCCAAACTTCAGGTTAGCCAAAACAATGAATTCATTTCTGGGATATTGTGTCAAATTTTTCAACAATATACCTAATAATGTTATCGAACTACCCATTCATAAATTTAAGTTACTTGTCGAAACTACCCTTATGTCGAAGGGGTATTATAAAATTCAAGACTATCTTAATGACGAAAATGTATGCACAGTCCAGCCTGCACTAAACTGATGTACCTGTTTATTTTGATTTTAATCATTTTAAAGGCAGCTAGTGGTGACTGAGTTTATTCCGGCGTTTCTTCTCAGCACTTGCCAAATTGTCTGTGTCTTGTCTCGAAGCGCTAGTAGGGCCCAAAAGATAAAGAGACATGTTCGAGCCCCATACGGGCAATAATTAATTGATATTACACTAATTATTGACGTTCATAAGTGGAATTCTGTGTCCTAAATTGAACAAATTATTTTTGACTTTGAGTTTGACTTGGACTTAAAAAGTGACGATCTAAATACCTAAAATCTTTCACACTTATTTTATTCCCACGGTCACACGTATGACGTGTGCCGGATTCAATCGGTGTTATACCGATTTGAATTTTTTTGATCCCTAAAATCAATTCCTTTAAAAGGGTCAAGAGTTCACTTAAGACTTTTAAGTGCATAGTGGTTTTGAAGGCGATCTTTATTTTTTAAAATTTTTTGAATCTCTTTTCAGAGATCACCAATAAACTGGTTGCTGGTGGCAGCATGTCTTCACTGGGTGGAGGCTTACAAAATCCTGGTGGCTTTCATCGCTCCAGGCAAAAGTCACCTCATGATTGGAGACAGCATAGTCAAGCACTTAGCTGCCGCTGGACACGAGGTATAAAACTGATAAGTTTATTTTAAATATTAAACATCTATGGGTAAACATTCTGAGTTTGGCTTAGCCCTGATTTTGCCAACGTCAGATAAGAAATATTCGGCTAATAAAACACAAAACGCCTAATTTGAAAACGTCACCTAGTTGTCAGCAACCTTCTTTTGCGCTCCAACCTCAAGTTTTTATATTTACGTGTAATAATTTTTAAATTGCTATGCTTAAGCCTGAGGACAAAATAAAAATAAAATCACTTACCATATTATAAACATTTAAATTTCAGATTACATACGTAACTCCGATACCAATGAAAGCTCCACCAAAAAACGTGCGGATAATAGACGTTAGTGAAAATATGAAATACTTGGAAAATAGTGGTGAGATGTCTTTGATAATAAGATTTGTTCAACTTTTATATTTCATCAGAAACAAAGCTATGGTCTGATGTAGTCGTTATACATAAACTGACTAGGCTATGGCTAGAAATAGACCACTGCCTGGGTCAGTTCTGACTAAAGAAAGAAAGACTTTAAAGGTGGATCATTAGATGTGCTTACGGTAAATAACCCCTTTGAACATTATGTCTAAAAACGGATGCTTGGGTAGTATTAAGCTGGAACACAGTGCCGTTATTTTTACCATTGACAAACATCAATTATAAATGGAAGCTATATAACAGCTCGTTAAATAGGCCCATTTAGCATAGTTTATTATACGTGTTCTCAATTTGTCCTGCTTTAAACTGGCTGAATATCGGAATTAAGTCTTTCAAACTCCTCCTATTATACTTTCTGATTAATTTCGTTGCCCAAGACATTTTAACACCCTTCTGGGACTCCTTAGCCTTAGTGAAGGTGTCCAAAGTCCTAAGCAGTGGGTAAGGACTTTCAATTAAGCCATGCTGTATATTCTGGCTACATAGGAGTAGCAGCGAGCAGCAAACTTCTAAACTTACGAAACACAAAAACTGATTGCGATTTTATGTTGTAATTTTCGTGAACAAAATGAAAGTAATATATATTTTTTTGTCCTATAAAAATACCTTTCGTCAGCAAATTACGAACAATTAGAACTAATTGTACAAACTGCGACATCTCTAAATCTCCATTTCACAGATGAAATGTCCCTAGACAGTGTAATGAAAAATAAGAAATCAATGGACTTGAAATTCATCTTTCGACTGATGCTGGACATCAATAATAACACTCTCCACCATCCAATTGTACGGGAAATGTTTATGGACACCAGTCAAGACTTTGACCTGGTTATAGTCGAGTGGATGTTCGGCGAACTGCCTGCAGCGTAAGTTACTAATACCTCTGTTACATCATCATCATGATCAGTTGTATGACGTCCACTTCTTAACATGGAATTCCGACGTGGTTTTCCATAGCGGTCGGTTGCAACCGCTCTACATCCAGTTGGTCTTGCAATTATACAAGGTGACCTATACGACGACATTGACAATAGAAACTGAGTTTGTTGCGCAGCTTCTTCACAGCACTAGCTCAAAATTTCCTGTTGTGGTAGGTTTTATATTGGGACGTGTAAAAGTGTCCTCAAATATCCATATTTGCATAAATAAATGACTTTTATGACGATGTATTGGTTAGAGCTCCTGATTATTACGCCGGCCGTCGCGAGTTCGAATCCTGCAAACATGTGCCGTTTGTGTGATGAGCACGAATATTTGTAACGGAGTCATGGATGTTTAATATGTATTTAAGTATTTATGGGAGACGCCCCCGTCATAATCGTTGTCTGGTATTCGTAACACAAGGAAGAAAATTCCTTACTTCTAAATCACGACAATTGGTGAGTTGTCTGGCGCATATTTATTTATACGACTTAGCGATTGACGTTCCACATTGCCCACTTTCACTTACGTTATTTGTCTTATCGTCAATTTTTGATATATATAACAATTGAGTTACTTTTGGTTATCGTACATTATGTATTGGTTGAAATTTTCTGTTTTATTTTGTATTTTTGTAGATTCGCAGCAATTTATGGAGTTCCATATATTTGGGCATGCACATCAGAAACACACTGGACAAGCCTACACCTTATGGACGAAGCTAGTCATCCAGCCTACTCAACAGACATGCTTATATCCTCCACGCCTCCATCCACTTTCATAGAACGCGTCAAACAGTTGTTAGCACAAATCGGTTTTTGGGTTGTGAAAAGACTGTAAGTTGATTGTTATTCGGCAATATGTGAGCACACCCAAATATGCACTTTAGTGAAACACACTTAAAGGTCGAAGCCCACTAATCAACCCGTCACGGTGACAGCACCGTATCAACTCGAGGCGTTCAGTATTCTTTGTATAAAACTCCTTACTTCAACGGACTTTGTAACATCACCACCTCGGATCGAGACCCACTCTCGACCAGCGGCGCATGCGTTGTAACGCGCTAACGGCGCGTCGCCCGCTGGTTGAGGACTATCCGTCCACCCTGACAAACGGGCTGCCATTCACAAGAAGAACTGTCATAAGTTGTAGAAAACACGATCCGAGGCGTTCGCTATCCGGTGCCGATCCCATCCGAGGCGTTGCTGTTCCCTTTAGGTGACCTACTTCCGTATGGTTGACACCTGGTTGGTGCTGTTTCCGTACCGGGTGGGTAGATTTGCTTCAACTTTAAGTATCCGTGGTCCAGAGTTAGTCCATGTGGTACCCTATATCCATATTCTTATTTGTTTGATACTTTAACCGACACCTTATTATATTAATGTTAAGAGTTGAAAAGTTGGTTTGTTTGTTTGAACGCGCTAATCTAAGGAAATACTGTACAGATTTTGAAAAATACTAGTGTTGGATAGCTCATTTATAAAAGAAGGCTATCATGATAATTGTTGCAACAACGGGGGAAAATATTAAGGCAGCGTAAACCGTATAAGATAGGTTCACAAAAATCATGTATGACGGAATTGTTCCGCTTCAAAAATTACAATAATTAAGTCGGGGACAGCAAATATGTCTATTTTATATGGGGTCCTCACAACATTTTTTTTAAGTTCATAAATTCTATTAAAATCTATACTAATATTATAAAGCTGAAGAGTTTGTTTGTTTGTTTGTTTGTTTGTTTGTTTGTTTGAACGCGCTAATCTCAAAAACTACTGGCCCGATTTGAAAAATTTTTATACGTTGGATAGTCCATTTATCGAGGAAGGCTTTAGGCTATATAACATAAAGATACGACTCATAGGACCACAGCAGCAATGAAAAATGTTGCGAAAACGGGAGAAAGATATTCCTTTTGAGAGCTTCCGCTGCATACGCTGCGGAAACCGCTTAAGTTACACAAAAATTATGTATGACAGGATTGTTCAACATTAAGAGTTCTATAATAAAGTCCGCGACAGCATATGTCTATCTTTTATGGTTGACTTACTACAACCTTTTTTATGTTAATAAATTTGTAAAAAAATAATGCATTATTTTTACAGGTGTATTATACACACAGGTATTTATTCTTATCAAAATAAATACATTCATCATCACGAGCATTTAATTTAGAACAAAGTTGCCCTTTATATAATTTGATTTCAATAAATATCTTAGGAGCTATCACAGTTTTAACATAACTCCGCACCAAAATAATGTTCGCAGCTTAAGTATAACGTGCGCTTGCGCTAATATATTATAAAGCTGAAGAGTTTGTTTGTTTGAACTCGCTTATCTCAGGAACTGCTGGACCGATTTGAAAAAAATATTTCTGTGTTGGATAGCTTATTTATCGAGAAAGGCTTTAGGATATAAAACATGACGCTGCGACGGGAGGGGAGGGAGCAAACTCAAAACGCGCGGACGAAGTCGCGGGGGACCGCTAGTAATGTAATATTTTCAAAGGTGTTTCAATGCACACGGGTATTTATTTTTATCAATATAAATATAATATTCTGTAAGGCTGACCGCGGGAGATGTCAATAAAACAAGTGTTACGCGCACGGTTAGGTTTATTATAATGACTAACATTGCAATAACTAAAGACTTATATACTAACTTACATTACCTAATATGGGGTGAGGCAGCGCACACACTACAATTCTTTATCAAGAGCATTTCATTTTGAACGAAATTGCTTTTACATCATATACCTAATTTCATCAAATAGCTTAGAAATTATCACAGTTTTACTCGTAAAATAACTCCGCACCAAAAGAATGCTCGCAGCTAAGTTCAACGTGCGCATGCGCTAACCGCTATGGTTGCTGGGCTCTTTACCTTAAATGAAAATATGTGTTTTGCGTTAAAAATTTTTGCGGGACACCCGAAATTCACGCTGGTGACGCCGCGGGGGAGCGCTAGTTTATATATTTACTTCAGTTTTACCAATGATTTTTCTGTATTACAGGTTGCTTAATTCATATGAAAAAGAAATATACTCAAGCCTCGCTCCATACTTTGAGGCGAGGGGAAGACAACAACCGTCATACGAAGAGATAGCTTACAACGCTTCTATGATGTTCGGGAATGCCCACGTGTCAATGGGGGAAGCTTTATCATTACCGTCGAGTTATAAGGCAATCGGTGGACTCCATATTGATTCTAATGTGCCGCCGCTTCCGGAGGTCAGTTTTTTATAGTACTTTTTACATAACACTTTTTTTTATTAAGTTACCCTAGATATTATCCACACCTGACATCGGCCGAAGTATGAAACACAAGAAATTAAAAATGAAAACATTTTGCTTGTATAAGTGACATTTTCTGATTTAACTTGTATTACTATAATAAATCGTAAAAAATATTTGTAAAATTTTAAACTTGATTCTAAAATTCTTCACAATCAATAAAAACACGAAATCACCTATTTTGACTCAGCGTTTTTAGAGGAAACCTGGTGACTTCCAACAGGTGCGATCAAATATTTGCTTAGCCATAAATAAGAAAATAGCATCCAACTACTTCAACTTTAAAATAAGAACCTTTGTCTTAATCTTCAGGACTTGAAAAAAATAATGGACAGCGCCAAAAATGGTGTGATTTACTTTAGCTTGGGTTCACATCTAAAAAGCAAAGACATGCCAAAAGAACTCCAAACTAGTCTCTTGAAGATGTTTGGTGAGCTAAAACAGACGGTGATTTGGAAGTTCGAAGAAGTGTTACCGGAACTACCCAAAAATGTTCACATTATGAAATGGGCACCACAGCACAGTATTCTTGGTAAGAATATCCGTTATCAGCTAGTAACCCTTAAATCTGTACTTTTTGGTTCTTTCTTCAGGCACCTGCTTTGCCTTACATTATCTTGATCAGCTGCAGGACCTCCACTCTGAACATAGTCATAGGTAGTACCTACCTCTACGATATTTAAGTACCAGGCTGTCAATCAATCATGCTGTTAGACGTCCGACTCGGCGCGTTTAGTCTATTTCCAGACTAAACCTTGTATGCCCTAACGGCCACCAGTTCGTCGCAATATGCGCCGGTCAGAACACTCAAGAGGCAGTGGACAACCACTGCCTCTTGCGTGTTCTAACCCGCAGAGCTTTATCCAGTACATTAGTTCTACGAAAACAGTTTAAGTAATCTTAATCATATGTTTCACTATTCAGCTCACCCAAACTGCGTTCTGTTCATCACTCATGGCGGCCAGTTATCCACTACGGAGAGTATCCACTTTGGAAGGCCGATAATAGGGATCCCTGTCTTCGGCGACCAATTCAGCAATATAGGGAGAGCTGTAGCCAAAGGTTTTGCGAAGAAAGTCAACCTGTCGCTGACGATGACCAACGAATTAAAAGCAGCCATTGACGATGTTCTTCAAGATCCTAAGTCAGTTAAAAGTTTATTCTTGTTGACGTTATTTTAGTTAGCTGCTCTTTCTTTGAGGCAAACTGATTTAAATTTACTAATTCTTTTCTCTTTTTTGTGGCGTCCGAAGTATATTAACTATCTCTGTTGCTTCGTGGATTTTAATCAGATTCCTGACCTCTGTTCTGACAGTTCTAGAAGTTCTGGGTTTCTTCTGTCTTCAATGAACACAGGAATAGCTTAGAGTAAGGATGTTGTGATGTAATGTAACCCGTATTTTAATTGTTAAAGGTACCGAAACAAAGCGAAAGAGCTTTCATTCATATACCACGATAGGCCAGTACCACCTGCCAAGGAGATAGTACACTGGGTCGAGCACGTCATCAAGACTAAGGGCGCCCCGCATCTCCGCTCGCCGGCCCTCAGTGTGCCATTTTATCAAAAACTCTACCTAGATCTCCTAGCCTTAATAGTGGCAGTATTATTAGTCATAAGAATTACATTTAGGTGGATATTTAAAAGATCCAATAGCAAACAGAAAACACATTAGAAACACATATACATGTAAATGAAGATAAGATAAAATAAGATAATCATTTACTGTCTCAAAACTGTGTATAATAGTTGTTAAAAATAATATAATGTTTCAACAGTTTACCCATTTCGGGCATACAATAATAATAAAGATGCAGTCTAAATTGATAAAATAATAACATAATTTGAGTCATGAAGAAAAGTTGTATCAAATAGTCAATTTATGAATTATTAAAATATTCGTAAAGTGTATAAAAACATTTTAAAAGTAACCAATATTTTAGTCTTCTCTTAAAAAAAGAGGATTTTCCAGGGATTTAATATCAAGTGGTTAATGATTAAAAGCCTCTTTCTTAATGCACTTTTTATAAAAAAATGTTCCTTATTATTTTAAATTAAAAAACAGATTTCTAATATATTAATACATGTCAAAGTCAGGAATTTAATTTGTCTAAATACATTTCTCAAAGTCTCTAATTTATCCATATTAAACATAATTCTTAGGCATTTCTTTTGCACTATAAATATACTCTGGACATTGACAGAAATAGGTAATGAAATAGGTCCAACTAAGCCCTTAATCTTCATCATAATCATTATCATTAAAAGCCAAAGAACGTCCACTGCTGAACATACGTCTCTCCCACGGTTTTCCACAGCGACCGGTTGTGAGCGGTCTGCATCCAGTTTGGTTCTACGATCTTTGCAAGGTCATCTGTTTATTTTGTCACTAGGCGTCCTACGCTGTCTTTGGTTGAAGGGTCTCCAATCTTTTCTACCCCGATGACTATCAGTTCTTTGCGCTATGTGCCCTACCCATAGCAACTTGAGCTTACTGATTCGTAACGCTTAGTTAGCTATCTTAGTTATTCTCCGTATTTCCTTATTTCTGAAACACCGAGCATATCTCTCGTAGTGTAATTTTGAGCTTTTTATGAGGCCCATATTTCGAGACCAAAATATTTAATAACTAGAAAATTGAATATAATAAGTTGAGAAGTTTGGTATAAAAATTTTGTTATAAAGTTTGCAATTGTATTATGTAGTACACAAATCAATGTTTATGCTGAAAAATAAAAGTGTGTTAGTTGTTGCTACACTTATTTAACTCTACAACGTACTATGGAATTTTACAAAAGGTTCGTGTACTCTTTATCTATCTCTACCGTTCTAGCCACAAATGCGAATGTATGTATTACGTGCTAGTATTAAAAGTGCAAAATAAAGTTAAATTATCAGTTACCAAGAAGTTTTATTCAAACGGCAAAGCAAGCCAGTCTCATATCGAGATTCACACAAAAGTGTTATCTATCTTATAACAAAACAAGCGGTCCCCCGCGACTTCGTCAGCGCGTTTTGAGTTTGCTCCCTTCCCTCTCGTTGCAGCGTGATGTGCTCGGAAGTTTTTATTTCGGTTCAGTATTTCCTGAGATTAACACGTTTAAATAAACGAACAAATTTTTCAGCTCTATAATATTAGTATAGGTAACGTTCCAGAAAATAAAAAGTGTATTAAAATTGGTTAAGAATCTAAATACTGTATGTATTGTTATTTTGTATGTAGTATTTTTTACGAATACAACGAGCTTAGGTGAGACTCTCAGAAAGTTGTGCGATACCAAATAAAATAGTCTTACAGGTACATACTTTAATTTAATCTTTTCAAAGTACTCTCGACCAGCCTCCATACAAATATTCATGCGTCTGAACCAGTTTTCAAAACACTCTTTCCAGTCCACCGCAGACACCTCGTATACAACCTGCTCGATCGAAGCCAGCGCATCTTCTGGTGACGAAAATTGTGCTTCTTTGAGCAGATTTTTAATTTTTGGAAATAAAACGAAACCTCAATCACCAGTATCCAGAAGTTTGACTGGCTTGCTGTCTAGGAAGTCCCTCATTTTGAGCGCGGTGTCTGCAGGCGCATTGTCGTGGTGGAGCAGTACTCCTCGTAGCCAGTGTGGTCGCTCGTTGCTCACAACAGAAAAAACTTCTGGTAAAAATTTGGTAGTATACCATTCGGCGTTGATGCTTCTTTGAAAATTAACATACGACGACTCGTAAGGGAATCGACACCAAGTGGCCAGTCAAATTTAAGAAACCGGCCAAGTGCGAGTCGGACTCTCGCACCGAGGGTTCCGTGCCAATTTCAATTGAACTTTTACAATTGAACACTTACGCCCACTTAGCTAAAATACCATATTATTTTGTTGACAGCAAATATAACTTTGTTTTTCATATCAATATAACAAAGCTATTTTTGCGGTTGTTGAAAATGTGCTATATCTCAAAAAGTACAAGTTCAATCCCGTCCAAACCAAATTTCGTTGGAAGTATTTGACATTATACCGATAAATATGAAAAAAGAAACTAATAATTTGCGCACGGGCGGGACCCGAACCAGCAACTTTCTGGCTAACCGAGCCAAACGCTCTACCAATTGAGCTAACGTGCTATCAGTCCGACCTTGCGAAATTTGTGGTCTCTGGATCTGGCTGGTTTCTGGATCGCAGAGCTATATCCAGGACTTATTACCTGTAACGATAACGTGAGCACGCAGAGACGAGCCTGCTTCAAACTTGTCAGCATATCACGGGCCTGCTTCTTAGCGTCGGTGAGGTAGTGCAGCACCCAGCACGATACTATCCACCTCACTCGAAGATGCCCGTGTAGAATCTTGTGAACGCTTCCCGATCCAATCTTTAATATTATGAGCTGAATTTCCTGATATGTAATTTGCCTGTTATCTAGGATTATCACTGCTAGCACGTTTTCTTTCGTTATAGCCGTCAAAGGGCGATCGTTTCGTTCTTATTCCCCCCAAGTTGGTCGACCGCGCTTGAATTCGTTATGCCAACGATACACTGTGGCTTTGGAGGGCCTTCATCCATAAATGCCGAAATCGAAAGAGTCTTCCGGTTTCAGGCGACACTTGAAATCGTAAAAAAAATCATAACTCTAAAATGTTCCTGGCGCAGATTCAGTCAGACACGATACTTTGCATTGGCTCGCAAAAATTGGAGGTAAATTTTAAAAATGGAACACATTTTTTTTAAATTATAAACATTAAAAAAATTCGAAAAAGATTCTAACCGGTCAGTCTCCCATATATATAAAAAAAAATAAACTGTAATGCTTTCTGGGTGGCCTGGTATTTCGTTTTAATCAGTATTATTATTGTATTTTGCCAAAAATGATGTCATGTATAACGTATTTGCATCATACTAATGTATGATATGAACAGCGTTATCTTGGCATAAGATAAGTAACAAAACTAAATTTGCACATGGTCGGATTATCACAACTCGACTCGAAGTTTACTATTTCTCCGTTGGTTGCCATAGAGGGAGTGATGAAAATCGACATGGTATGTGTTACATTATTGCATTACATTTATTTTGTTTTGTATATTGATAATTACCACTTTTATTATCACCATCTAATCTTATTTTAAAATAACACCACCGATTTGTCAATTTACGTACTTTGTATGGACAGTCAAAAGTCTATAAATTATTTGTTGTGATTATGACTTCCCGAACCGTAATGAAAAATATTGTATTTTGCTCCACAAGATTAGTTGCTTCTTTGTTAAGTTATAAATTAAGATTTTTTTTAACGCTAACAGAAATCATTAGTAGTACCAATTCTGATGACAGCGTGTCTTCAAGTTATAGATGCCTACAAGATTTTGGTGATCTTCCCGATGCCCGGAAAAAGTCATTCTATCTTAGGTGATGCCGTGGTCAAGCACTTGGCAGCCGCCGGTCATGAAGTAAGCGTTTAGTTATTATTCATTAGTGTTTAAAGTCTTTCCTACAATTTAAATGTCAGTTCAGTCTGCAATTGGGTTTATGATGAATCATTGAATTTTATTAATAGCATTTGAGTTGTTTTATTTCATATACGAATCTACCTATATACCAACGCTTAGTCCGCTAACGTGGACGACAACATCAACCATCGAGGGAACGCTGCATGGTTGAAATGACGTGCGCTTAAGCCGGGTCCAGACGAGTGTAAGGCGTAAGATAACGTGTAATTTTGAGTCAACAATATGGACGGCACTCGAACTCAAAGCGAATCGTTTCCACAAATCTATTTCAAGAGCTGTTTCCTAGGAATAGGAATAGCTGCTAAATAGGAAGGTCGCGATACATACAACACAACCGTCACGACCGCCATCCAAATGAGCACTACGAGCGCCTTTGTATTCGCACAAAAAATGACAGCTGATGGATTAGCCCGAGCGCCGGAGCGAGCGTTACATGCAATGCTCGTAGTGCCTTCCACACGTAAAATTCGTGTTACATTACAGGGTGGATTACATTACGCGTTACACTCGTCTGGACCCGGCTGAGTACTGTACGATTCTCAAATGATAGGCATCAAAACCAGAGTGTATGAAACTGTAGTCCAGCCTGCTATGCTATACGATTCCGAATGATGAACAGTTAAGAAAGTCTATGAACAGAAACTGCTCGTCAATAAAATGAGAATGTTGATAAGGATGGACAAGGTTCAAAACGAACACGGTAGGGGCAGTTTCAAGGTCACGCCCATCACTGACAAACACACCAAAACTCGCTTCCGATGGTATGGGCATGTAAAAAGAAGAGACGAGGAACATGTCGTTCAAATCGCTTTTAATTTGCTTGAACAGAAGAAAGACAGAGTACGAACACCAAAGAACGTACGCCAAATAGATGTTAGTCGAAATATCAACATCATGCCAAGTGTGTTTAAAATTATCAATTAATACCTTGTATTAGGTACCATTAAAACTAGATCAAGCTATCTACGAGATGTTTATACAACTGGCTGTCTCGTTTTTTCAGAATATCAACTGAAATCTTTTATGAAAAACACCTGGGTAAACATGGCATTAGCTTTCCAAGGCATGTTGGATGTGACCGAAGCAACATATCAAAATTCAGACGTGAAAGCAATGCTTATGGACAAAAACCAGGAGTTTGAGCTGGTAGTTGCTTCGTGGATGTTTAGCGAGCTTTATTCTGGGTAAGTTAAGATACAATAACTCTTTATTATACGTAACATGGGCTAATCACAATAATATACAATTGCCTATACACCAGACCAATCGTTTTTGTACTTTTTATTCACTGTCAAAACGCTCATCCATAGATTTAATACGGTCATTTAAAACTATGACGTCATAGTGGCTGAGTTTAACTGACACACTTTTTAGGGTTCCGCAGCCGAATGGCAAAAAATGGAATCCTTATAGTTTCGTCAAGTCTGTATGTCTGCCTAAAATATTGAATTTTCTTAAAATAGTGGGTTCGTCGAATTGTTGCAGGTAACTAGCCAATTTAGACGGTCTAATTGCTATAAGCGCGCTTTTCCAGAAAACCTTTTGGTAAAAGAATATATAATTTCATAGAAAGGGATGCAAAGAAAATCAATATGTAAAGAGAGATGCCAAATCAAAATGAAATCAATTCAATTTAGTCAACCGGGTCGACATAAAATCGGTGAAAGTGTTTTATTTTTGTCGCATTTATACAGGATGTTGTTTTGGTCTGGGACTGGTGTTAGGCTTCTCTTCATCGCTAGCCCACAATTGTCCCGAGGCTGTGCTAGGCTCAATGTTGGGACGTGTATGTATACGTGCTAGCAATAGCCAATTGACACAATAAATAAATTTTGAAAAATAAAAATATATCGAAAATATATAAATGTATTTATTATTGCGAGCGAGTCAAAAGTACCAACACCAGCAGGGCGATTCGGAACCATTCGATAAGACATTCGGTTTGGGTTTGGGACAGATTTTTTAAATTTTCTATTCAAAACAACCCAATCCGGACAACATTTTCCCAAACCCAAGACGGAACCGAAGATGACGTCACATCGTTCGATTACAGAGATTTTCATATACCGATCATTGTTTGACATTTCTTGCGTCACAGTATTTTCTCTCTGGCGCCCGTTTTCGC
Source organism: Pyrausta purpuralis (assembly GCA_963924145.1). Taxonomy (NCBI): domain Eukaryota; kingdom Metazoa; phylum Arthropoda; class Insecta; order Lepidoptera; family Crambidae; genus Pyrausta; species Pyrausta purpuralis. The sequence continues at coordinate 2,955,265 of OZ001657.1, read as the reverse complement.
TCCGAAAAATCGCTCAGAAATTAACATTCGGACGTATATTTACCCGTAAAGTGAGTATTTATTTGTATTCAATGTTCTAATTCGTCAATATATTATACAACCCTAGATCTATGGCACGGCCTCCAGTACTTGCTTACATACAAATCAACGAAATTAAATGTGTATCAATAAGCTTTATTTTAAAAACTATTGGACGCGGCAAAATTCATACCGTCACGTCCCTGCCATTGCCATTTCCATTGGGTTTACAGGAATCATGGAAGGAGGAATAGTAAAACGTAGGCGCCGGTGACGGGGGCAAAATCCCCGCATGTGTATTTTGGACACTTCAAATCCTTTTAATTCGACGGTTGGTGTATTCACCTACAGATTAACTCAAGCTATGGTTTTATCTGAAACCTCTGAAATAAAACAGTTTACGTCTTGAAGAAACAAAATATTTGAAGTTTAACCTGAAATAAGGCTATATTATCGTTGAACTACTTAGTTACTTTACCAAACTATTAGGTACAACTTATTTTCACAACTTTATTTTCCCAATCCTAATCCTAACGTAGGTGTCGGAGCAATTCAGAATAACATTGGGTTTGGGTTTCGATTACAGAAACGGTATCGGTTGTTTCATTTACGAAGCCTCGAAATAAAAAAAATGACATCAATTATGGAATATAATACATACTATATATATTCAATTTGTGTGTTCTATATTGCTACAATATATTTTGTGAGAACAAAGTTATTGATATTAAATGAGCTCAGAGTAAGGGTTAATATGAAATTAAATAATTTTGTATATTTATATTTATTTTAATGCCTACCTTATAAATGCACTATACCAGTCAAATATTGGGTACGTTTTAGTTTTCAGTTTCCGTGCTACAAACCTCTTGTTCGCTTTGCTTGGTTTGCAATTTCTGACAAATGTCTGATTCTAGAGCGATGACAGCGACTTTCGACAAAATCGGAACGCGATCATACAGTGTCAAAAACGTGATATGTCCATAAAATTATTATCCCTTTGGAATAGTACGACAAAAGCGAGATGTCACTAGCAGCAAACTGTGTGATAAAAAGAGATGGGTAGCAGAACCATTTTTGTCAGATGTCAAACAGTTGACCGCCCTGCAGAAGCTCGCTGAAAATTACGTGCATTTGATTTTTTATATTTAAAAGTGAAATTGTGTATATTTTGGAGAAATAATGCGTCTGAAACATGGTGACTTGATCGGTGATTGATTATTATGCATTACAGCGGCATAACCCCAACAAATAATCATTTAACAGGTAGATTAGTCCAAATCAAAGCCTCTTAATATACGACTTATATTTACCAATGCGCTTCAAATTTAAAGTACGCAGTTTGATTATTCTATTCTACAAACGTTAATTTACGTAAAAATAAAGACATAATAATACAGGGAATGTAAACGACGAATATTTTGTATAATGAAATAACATTTAGTTTTACACTAGAGCTGCATGTTCAATATTTTGTGTCGACTGTTTATCATGCAGTAAACTACTATATTTAACTTAGGAACATTGTTATAAATCACCTGATCGAAAGGTTATCTCATTTAAAGCTACAAATGTTACTTACTTATGTTAGTAACTGACATCTTAAATTGGTTTCATTTGACAGCTTTTACTGTCCTTCTATTCCGATAGGAATATTAATTTTATGGATATGTCTTATATCATTGCGATCATAACAAATTGTGTATGACTTATATGTAAATCAACTATTTTTCGATATAGAAATCTTAATTTCCAGAGTAGGTACATGTATTATTTGTCTGAATCAATGGCTTTGTAATTTGACTTCATTGAAAGAAAGCGATCAATACATAACCATAGGTACAATGTCCAAATTGGGATTACTTATTATCTTTCTTTCTGTTAGGAACCTATAGTATTTACGGAGGAAGAGGATGAGAGATGGTACTGTCAACTCTTGGATCGCTGTACTTTGCTTGGTTATTAGGATTGTCTTTTAAACTCTTCAGCAAACAACATTCAAACTTTCTAGCATTTGTAGCATTGAAGTGAAGTGTGCTTACAATAAACTACAGACCAGTGAAATACGATAGTTTTATAATATTTTATTATAAGTAACAAACATTAGATACTATTACTATGATGTATGTTAAAAAAATCTTGTACAAAAGATAACTTGTTTAATTTTAATTAAGTAATTTATCACCCTTTATTTTCAGGGTTACAAATAATTTATTTAAATTTTCCACTAGACTCTCTTATAGTCTTTGTTATGAACAATTAGAGCACAACCAATGTCCTGAATGATGAATTATGTTGTAGAATTTAAATAAAATAACTGCACTGTCGACCGCGTCCTGTTTACATCAACCTTTTACAAGATATCTTGGCATCCTCTGTATGACTAAAAGATGCTCTGTATTATAGAGATACACTTTTTATTAGTATTCTATCGACACTGATGACGATGTAATTTTTCGTGCTTGGTCAACTCACTGCACCTATTTATGTTTGTAGCAACTCATTATATTCACATGGCGGAGAAATACACCTAAATAGGTCAATTCTACCAATTTTATTTGGATTTTCCGACATAAACGGGTGCTACAGGGCACCCGATTAACTTTGACAGAAAATACCGTGACGTTCGGGAACAAATGTCAAAAAAAAAATGTTCTGAATAGTGTCGAGAACTAAAACTACGCTGTAATCGAAAGAAAATGACGTCATCAATAAATTCATTTTTCATAATTATTAATTAAAACCATTTAGAATTAATTGCCGGTTACTCAAAGGGCCTATATTTAAAATTTTTGCTATATTACTTATAAAAGAGAAATATTTTTAGTTGCAGGCTTCATAAATGCAATAACTAAAACCGGTTTTGTAATCGAAATCGATTTCTATGTTGTTCTGAATAGGTCCGAAAACACAGGTTGGGTTTGGGATTAGGAATCGTATTCCGAAGGTTGGGTTTGGAACCCAACGGTTCTAAATCGCCCTGCTGGTCGCCTCTTCGTAGCTGACTAGCTACGGCGTAGTATTACGTAGGTGCGCGTTTCTCCATTCGTTTTGTTTTTTTTAGAATATTGTAAAGATGTTTTTTTTTATAATTTGAAATAAGCATTACTCATATTGCATGAGCCCTGAGGTGGATCTCACGGACCAAAACAACACCTTGTATTGTTAGTACTACTTTATAGAAGCCATGTAACCTTAGAATTTCTTATTTTGTCTATTTCCAGGTTTTCAGCAATTTTTGACGCACCATTAATCTGGTTTTGTACTTCAGAGCCACACTGGATGGTCTTCCGCCTCATCGAGGAAGCCAGCAACCCAGCTTATACAGCAGACATTACGTCATCAAGCATGCCTCCTTTCACTTTCGTAGAACGTATCATACAGTTAGGAAGACAGATTGCTGTGCATATTTTGAAACTGATGTAAGTATTTTGGTACTATTATTGTTTTCTTTTTTTGCTAACGAAAGATGTGGTCATCTTGGAGAATCAGTGAGGATAGATAAAGGGAAGAGGCTACTCGAAAATAGCAAATAATTTTGTAAATTCGAAAACAAACGATATAAATGATCATCATCATTTTCAGCCAAAGGACTTCCACTGCTGAACATAGGCCTCCCTCACGGTTATCCATTGCGACCGATCTCAAGCGGTCTGCATCCATTTTAGTCCTGTGATCTTTACAAGGTCGTTTGTTCATCTTGTCAATGGATGTATCACGCTGCATTTTTCTCGAATCTCGAAGGGTCTCTAATTTAGGACATTTCTGCCCCAACGGCCATCAGTTCTGCGCGCTATGTGTTTCCTGCCTATTGCCACTTGAGCTTATTGATTCTCAGGGCTAAGTCTGGTGCCTTAGTTTGTCTACGTATCTTCTCATCTTTTTTGATCTCGCAAAGACCTTTTCATCGCTCGCCGTGCACATGGGCCTTAGCCTAATTAAGTAAGAGACCATGTTTCGGATCTGTATGTCATCACTGTTAACACACACTGGTTGATTAATGATGCATGTTTGTAAATATGTGTAATTTTATACATATAGTTAGTTACAAAGGCAACTACTTCGTGGAAATACTCAAAAGCGTATTCGTATTCAAGAAACTTAGCTATGACTAATAAATGGCAAATATTTTTGTTAATACATAAATAATAATCAATTTCTTTTTAGGAATTGTAGTAGTGAATTGATTAATGAATGATGAATAGATATAACCATTAATTTGATAAATTTTCAGATACGTCAATGGCTTCGAGCAAAGAGTATACTCGACCCTCACTCTATATTTTACTGCGAGATGTCGGGAACCCACACCATATCAAGTGGCTGCCTTCAACGCTTCACTTATGCTTGGCAATTCTCATGTATCCATGGGACAGTCAACGCCTCTACCACAGAGTTACAAAGCAATTGGAGGATACCATATTGATTCCCAAGTCGAACCACTTCCTGAGGTCAGGTTAGGTTTATGGATTTAGCTTCACATTTTCATCAACGCGTGCGTCTGCAATTTAGAGGACGGCTAAATCATTCTTAAAACAAAGATAGAATACATGTGCAAAATCGAAATAGATTTTTGCTCAGAAGAAGATCGTATAAGAGGGAAAAAAAGAATTAAATTAGACATGGAAAATTTAAGCCCCTTTACTCATTGCGATTTTTAGCATCGATGATTACGCGCAATAATATCGATACAGCCATGATGCAGAAGCTAGAAATTGACAAATTATTTAATGAATTTTGGTGACTGCATTTATACTAAAGTGCGTTAGCGTCGATGCAGTCGTGCTTTTGCATCGATGCAGTCGCACGTTAGAATCGATGCTAAAAGTCACGGTGTGTAAGTGGTCTAATACTTTCACGAAAAAAGTCACTACTGAAAGTTAAATAAATAACTGAAAATATTTAAATAAGTAAGTAGAATCTAATTTCAACAGGATTTGCAAAATCTATTTGACAACGCGCAGCACGGCGTAATATACTTTAGCATGGGATCAAATCTCAAAAGCAAAGACATGCCTGAAGAGCTCAAGACGAGTCTCTTGAAGATGTTCGGAGAGATGGAGCAGGAGGTGCTTTGGAAGTTCGAAGAACTGTTGCCGGAACTGCCGAGTAACGTTCGTATGATACGGTGGGCTCCACAACCCGCCATATTAGGTAGGTACAAAACTAGATTGACAGATTTAACAAAAAACCAAGTACAAAATATTTTAAGTCACGGCCTGTTTCAGAAGCCTGATTAAGTTCCCATTAGCGTTATCTGTATATTACTTCACACGATGATAAATCATTGGTTATTGCTAATGTGTCAATGGTAAAGCAGGTCCAGGCATTTAAATTAGAACAAGACAAAATGAAACATAACCTAGATTTTTTCGAAATAGAGGAGATTGGGAAATCAGACTGGTCGACTATATAAAGGAAATTGTTATAAATACAGGACTGCATCTACACTGTACAGAAATCAGTTACAAATATAGAAGTTTTAAGTAACTATTTTAGTTTAATAAAATTCTGTGTAACCTCAGCAATAACTAAAAACGTCTTATATTTTTTTAAACAACCTTCTAAAGCAAACACTAAAATAACGCTAATAGAAAAACTTTTTTTTGTTTATTTACAAGCGCATCCAAACTGCCTCCTCTTCATAACCCACGGAAGCCTATCATCTACCACCGAGACCATCCATTTTGCTAAACCAATCATTGGAGTGCCTGTCTTCGGTGACCAATTCACCAATGTTGACCGAGCAGTAGCCAGGGGTTTCGCTAAGAGAGTTGACATGTCATTAGACATGGCTGAAAAACTACAAGCAGCAATCGAAGATATGTTGCACGATCCTAGGTAATTCATAATAACTTGTAATACCGCAGTCAGTCTTATAAATATCGTAGCATTACACAAAAAACCGGCCAAGTGCAAGTCGGACTCGCGCACTGAGGGTTCCGTGCCAACGTTAACTGAATTAGGGAATCCACTTACTTCAAAATAGTAAAATACCACAATATTTTGTTGACAGCAAATATAACTTTGTTTTTCATAGTGTTTGTATGAAGAACAATGTTATGTTTGCGGTTGTTGAAAATGTGCTATATCTCAAAAACTTCTTGTTCGTTCCCGTCCGAACCAATTTTCGTTAAAAGTATTTGTTACGATCTACATTATATATTTTTTTACAAAATTAACACGTGCTTAGTTTAGAAGTTAGATGGGGGGGAGGGACGCCCATCTTACCACTTTGGAAGCGTCTAGCTAAGAACCGTTAGACTTTAAAAGAAAATGGTTTAAAGAATCTTAATGACATTTTAAAAGACCTGAAGAAAGAAAAAAAATCGGTTTTAGTTACATGTGTGGGACCCCCCCCCCCCTTCAAATCATTATTTTTTAAATTTTGTATAAGAATCGTAAAACGGTTAACAGGATACATCTTTCTACCAAATTTCAACAATGTGGTGCTTATAGTTGCAGAATAAATTGGCTGTGACATACGGATCGACAGACAGACAGACGTGACGAAACTATAAGGGTTCCGTTTTTTGCCGTTCGTCTACGGAACCCTACAAAAAGAAAGAAAGAAAATACAGTTATTCGACTCACAGACACATACACTGTCTCGTAAACACCATATCCAAAAACATTAAATATAAAACAATTATCGATAAAGTAATAAGTGTGTGACACTTACACTTATTTAACATTAACATCGAGTATGAGTCAAATGGCACCCTCTCAGCATTAATCGTGGCCGCAAGATGCATGCCATGACACTGATTTTCAGAGGGTGTCTTATAAGTAAGTATTAATAAAACACAAAACAAGAAAAAACATAAGAAAATAACAAAAACAAACATAACAATAAAATTATTACGTAAATAATAATTTTGTAATAAAATAAAATTTAAATACATAAATTTCTATGCTATAAAATAGTATCACAAGCACTAAATAAGCTAACCAACACATTTTTTTTTCAAATCGGTCCAGTTGTTCCTAAGATGAACGCGTTCAAACAAACAAACTCTTCAACTTTATAATATTAGTATAGGTGATGATGACTCCAGCCAAACTCGATTAAATACTTATTTAATAAAGTTTTAGAGATGTGAAAACCTTATTTATGATTGATTTATTTGTATCCCAGAACTGAATAAAGTACATAACATAAATTGCACTCGTAAAAAGAAACTGTGTCAGACATGAAATCGGACCCTGCCACTAACGCTATCCGGGCGTATGCCCATACCACTCGACACATTGAATTAAATTTTGCTAAGCTTTCGTTAATGCGTAGGGTGACGTCATCAATGGTCAACAGACAGGGTAACTTTTTACAAGTGCAATTTATAGTAATGGTTTTAATGAATTTCAAGTTGAAACATTATTTCAAAAATATTATTTAAAGAAACTTTCAATGTAATCATATGCATAATTTTCCAGATACTTGGCTAAAGTGAAAGAACTGTCACTTATTTACCACGACCGGCCGGTATCTCCCGCTAAGGAAATGGTACATTGGGTGGAGCACGTCATCAAGACTAGGGGCGCACCACATCTCCGCTCGCCGGCCCTCAACGCACCCTTCTACCAGAAGTTCTACCTAGATCTCCTCGCCTTGATATTAGCATTTTTATTTGCTATAAGAATGTTTTTATTTGGAATAACACGTATACTTAAGAAATGTTTTAAGAAGGTGAAATACAGTAAATGAGAAGATATCTGATGTGTATAAATGATCTTCTTGGGGCTCAAAGAGTAGATCTATCAAAAACAGTTGGCAAATAGCGCCATAGACGTGTGATCGTACCTGCTCTTCTGTTTAATTAAGCAAAAGTAATCAAGTAAGATAAATTTCTGGTCTACGGGTGTGGTATGACATTCATGTTAAAGGTTGAAGCAAATCTACCCACCCGGCACGGGAACAGCACCAACCAGGCGTCAAACATACCGAAGCACGTTACGTCAAGGGAACAGCAACCCCTCGGATTGGATCGGCACCGGATAGCGAACGCCTCGCCTCGTATCGTGTTTGCTACAACTTATGACAGTTCTTCTTGTGAATGACAGCCAGTTTGACAGGGTGGACCAGCGGGCGACGCGCCGTAAGCGCGTTACAACGAATGCGCCGCTGGCCGAGAGTGGGTCCCGAGTTGATCTCGATCCGAGGTGGTGATGTTACGAAGTTGATAGATGTGCGTTGAAGTATGGAGTTTCATACAAAGAATACTGAACACCTCGAGTTGATCCGTTGCTGTCACCGTGACGGGTCGATTAGTAGCCTTCGGCCTTAAATCTTGTTACTGCGCTCTTTTTAGTAAGCGCTTTTAGATGATCGCAACAGATCGCGCGCCCGGAATGCTTCTTGACTGTCGCGCTAATGTGAGTATTAGTTTTTTTTTATTATGCCCAGTAACTTAGTTCATTTGCAATTTGCACCGTATCACTTATTCAATCATTCAGACAGTTTTATCGCTATCAAAAATTCTATCAAGTTTATTGTATTTCGACGGCGTGACTTATAAAAAGATTTGATATGTTGATATTTGTAATCTTACCTTATTGTTTCGTACTGAATATTAAATTGCCTCTTACTACGTGCAAGATAGTGTGTCACAATTTTGCCCACTGCTTGCTCGTGTAAGTTAATTATCTTTCACTTTAAAAAACTAAAAATAGGTAAACATTCATATATTATCCTAAGAACCTACATTTTTTTGTAGAAACACAGGACATAACTAAGACAGTTTATGACAGATAACTACAACAACAAATTCTGCATAATATTGTTTTTCATAATTCCACATGGAAGAAATACAATAAAACTGTGTGATAACGATTGAGACGACTTGCTACTGCCTCAACAGGCAGTAGCAAGTCGTCACGCAGCTGTGACGGTAATGCCCCATAACAAAGGACTGAGCATCAGCCAGGACGCTAGAAGGCTCTGGCCCGTTCAGTGAATGAGATCACATTTCGATAGTATTTTATAATATATTTCAACAAATCATCGTGGAGATGCTTATCTTAAAATATTGTGCACCGATAAGTAAAGTTATATAAATTTTGGTCTGGTTTTCGTGATTGCATCAGTAGAGTCTTTCTATGGAGCTGTGAAAAACATAGTCCGATTGAGTTTCGACGTCCAAAATGGTAAGTTTTTTTTTACGTCTATACTTTGTTAAATAAAAACGTGAAAGTTTAAAGTAAAAATTTTCGTTCAGAAACTTTCGGTCGCTGTATTTTTGGTGGCAGTATGTCTTCACGTAGATGCATACAAGATATTGGTCATTTTCCCTCTGCCTGCGACGAGTCATACTATCCTGGGAAATGGCGTTGTCAACAGATTAGCAGCTGCTGGACATGACGTGAGTACTTTTTTAGGGTTCCGTAGCCGAATGCCAAAAAAAGTTACCCTTATATTTTCGTCAAGTCTGTCTGTCTGTCTGCCCGTCGGTATGTCACAGACAGTTTATTCTGAAACTTTTAGTATTACGCAGTAGAAACTTAGTAGGTTGATAGTTATCTAGAATAAAAGTATTTCTGCATCAAGTACACATAATTAGAATCCCACAATTGCGTGGCTATATCAAAACGTTTTTTCGGTCGGGAGGCTTTAGTATTGCAAAGGACAGGACGGACGGACATTATAAACTTATGTGATCCACCAGTTGGCCCGTGACCACGGCAGTTGCAATACAGTCCAAACGTCGAGCAGTGAGTAATAGCATTACTCATCAGTTTTTATTCGCGTTTACTTATTGCAATGCAACGCGAAAGTTTGGAATCCTTTAAGGACAGATTTTTTTTCATGCAGAATCACATCTCTTTCACAGATTTATTTTAAATAAACGGTTTTATTTTCATGAAAAAAATATATGTTTTTTATATAAGTTGGTCACAAAACCTCATCTGTACAATTTGTAAGTCAATGTCATTATTATTTTACAAGGAACATTACGAAAACTTGTATTTTTATTTTATTTTAGATCGTATACATAACTCCTATACCACAGAAGAAGCCGCTAAAAAATGTACGGCAAGTAGACGTCAGTGACAACTTTAATCATTTTCAAAGTGAGTTTCTTTCATAAGGTACGTCAACTAGATCTAGACACTGCCAAAGGAAAGGGCACTGAGTTCAATGCCCAAGTCAAGCCAATGTGTAGAGCTCTATCGAACTGTGCATTAAAACATTACATGCTTGTATATTTTTCCGCCAAATACCATTCTTAGATTCTAGTATGCTATGCTAGTATGTTTGTGTATGGTTTTTGAGAAAGCTTTCCTAAGAATTAATAATCTTCAATATTGTCAAAATAATAAAATACACATATTTGACGACCTCCGTGGTATGAGTCAATATAGAAATGAAAAATGAAAATTTTTATATTGTCACGGGTCTAGGTGTTGTGGTACCACCGTTGTCTCTGATTTCCATAACACAAGTACATGAGCTACTTACTCTTACTTTGGGATCAGTGCAATGTTTGTGATTTGTGTCCATTATTTATTGATTTTATAATTTTATAACCATTAAAAACTTTCAGGTGACATTTTAACCATCGAAGCCATAATAAACAAAGACTTTGAGATGGACATTTTTTTTCTCGTTCAATCTATGCTGGGTGTTGCCAACGTAACGTTCCAGAATCCAAACGTCAAGGAGCTTCTTCTGGACACTAGCCAGCAGTTCGATTTAGTCATCGCTGAGTGGATGTTCAGCGATCTCTACTCCGTGTAAGATCATCATTTGATTAATCGTGAAAATTCAAATGCGGATGTATGCCATGCCATCATCATCCAGGGCTTGGTCCCAGTTAAGTGAATTGACACGCTCGGGCTCAAAATTTACGCACGGGTGGAAGGCGCTAGGCGTCGCGCAATGACGTATCCGTAAGAGACCGCAAATTTCGCAGGGTCCGACAGACAGCACGGTAGCTCAATTGGTAAATCATTTGGCCCGGTAAGCCAGAAAGTGCTGGTTCAAGTCCCGCTCGTGCGCAAATTTTTGGTTTCTCATTTCATATAATTTATGAATGTTTTATTATATTTTCAGATTTGGCTCAATTTTCAACGCCCCGTTCATCTGGGTGTCGTCAGTGGACCCCCACTGGATGGTCTTACAACTTCTTGGTGAAAACGCCAATCCAGCCTATGTGCCAGACATAATGTCGACAAGTATTCCACCATTCACGTTTTGGGAGCGAATCCAACAGCTAGGTTTTCAAGCAGCCGTGCAAATTTTCAAGTTGTTGTAAGTTTTCAACTTCTTATTTTGCTCATGCTGACTGATAATACGCAAAAAAAGAGTGGATCTTGCCAATCAGCACATCATGTTCCCAGATGAGAAACAATACAAACCTTTAATTTAGAGAGAGCGGTAGCAAAATTAACGTTAAATAATAGTATCCATTTTAAAGACATCTGTCTTCTCTAGAGGTATAGTGACCTTATATTGACACCAAAAATACGTCCAATCAAGCATAAGGTATAATATTTCAGGTACTTAAATAGCTTCGAAGGTAAAGTATACTCAAGCTTGGCTCCATATTATACGGAGAGAGGACGGGAACCACCGACATATAAGGACGTAGTGTACAACGTGTCTCTTATGTTTGGAAACTCTCACGCGTCGATGGGACAAGCTGCAGCACTACCACAAAGCTACAAGGCCATTGGCGGATACCACATTGACTCTGATTTGCCACCGCTACCAGAAGTAAGTCCAACATTGAAAACTTATCCAGTAAACCTCATAAATTTTCCAGAAAGATCATTCATAGCTACGAAACTGAAACTCCAGCTAAATGTCTAGCTATCAATATTTATTATGTATCATACTAATTTTGGTTTCTCAAATCTATATCCTTATGTCTAAGACCATCTTTAAAAGATTCACAATTGTTCACAATTTTTATTTTCAATCCAAACAGGATTTGAAAAATCTGCTGGACCACGCAAAACATGGCGTCATATACTTCAGCATGGGATCGAACATCAAGAGCAAAGACATGCCTCAGGAACTCAAGACAAGCCTCTTGAAGATGTTTGGAGGGCTAAAACAGACCGTGTTTTGGAAATTTGAAGAAGTTTTACCAGAACTGCCGAAAAACGTACACATTATGAAATGGGCGCCACAGCCTAGTATTTTAGGTATAAAATTTCTGCTCGGTTTTTCTGCCATTTGTACTTTTAGGTTATATCTCTTGACTCTCTGCTGATAGTCTTCGTCTCAATTATTTGTTATACCTTCCAGCTCACCCAAACTGCATACTCTTCATCACTCACGGAGGTCTGCTGTCCACTACTGAGACCATACACTACGCCAAACCCATCATCGGTATTCCTGTCTTCGGTGATCAGTTCATAAACGTAGAGAGAGCTGTCAAGAAAGGTTTCGCGAAGAAAGTCGATTTGTCATTAAACATGGCTGTTGACTTGAAACTAGCTATCCTTGATATCGTCCAGGATCCAAAGTGAGTAATAATAATTTCATTATTTATCCATGCATGACATTGTAGGTGTATGCACCACGCATGCATAGACTATTGGATGATTACAATATTTAGATATAATGATAACGTTAGGGTGATATAAGTTGTAAATGATATCATACCTTCGTCAATGTTCAAATCAAATCTTTCGATATTGTCTCGGGTCTGGGTATTGTGGTACCTCCGTTGTGTCTGATTTCCATAACACAAGTACATAAGCTACTTACTTTAGGATCAGAGCAATGTATGTAATTGGTGTCTTATATTTATTTATTTATGATTATTTTATACATAAAACTAATTTTATTTTACTAGTCATTTTTTATTATTATTTCATTATTAATTGACGCTATTCATTAAAAAAAACTTGTTTCAAAGCGCTAACAAACACGTTTTACTTGAATTTTAAGGGTGCCTACTAGAAGTTAATGTAGTCCGCCCACTGCTGAACATAGGCCTACCCCACGGCTTTCCACAGCGACCGATCACTAGCGGTCTGCATCCAGTTTGATCCTGCGATCTTTACAAGGTCGTCTATCCATCTTGTCGGTGGACGTCGTACGCTGCGTTTCTGGTCAAAGGGTCTCCAATCTAGAACTTTTCTCCAATTTAGAACTCATGCAGTAAACATTGAACCTGCTTGTTTTAGGTACACGAATAAAGTGAAGGAGCTGTCATTCATATACCACGACCGGCCAGTTTCTCCAGGCCAGGAGTTAGTGCACTGGGCAGAGCACGTCATTAAGACTAGGGGCGCCCTGCATCTCCGCTCGTCTGCCTTCGGCGTGCCCTTCTACCAGAAACTCTACCTAGATCTGCTAACCTTAGTTATAGCGGTTATATTTGTAATAAGATCAGTAATTCGGAGAATATTCAAAAAATCTAATCGAAAGGAGAAAACACAGTGAGGCTTATGAAATTAAGTTAAGTAAAAATTGAACTACAAAAGTTCAATTTCTAGCACGAAAATTTGACTTGTCTTCAACTATGTCAATATCTTAGTTTATTTATAATACAGTTATGACAGGCTTTATTGTTCACTCGCGGCCCACGTTGTCTTTGTACGGACGAAGTCATCTATATTTTCTCATTGGCCATACTCATTAAACGCAACACGTATTTATACGTTAACGTAAATTATATTTTTATAAGAATCCGATGGGTAGTTAGATCTCTTGCCTACATACTATGTATGTATTTACTTTAGTAAAATATTTCATAACTATTGAAGACTTTCATTTTATTCCAATCACTGACTGCCGACTGATCTTCATCACGATCGCAAAGTGGATGTGCGTCGATTGGATCGCGTGACCGAGACACACGCTACAAACAATATTCATTTTTCCTATGCCACAAGTATGGATAGCAAAAACACGAAGGAAAAAATAAACATTTTCAATGTCATAAATGTTGAAGTATAAATAACACATTGCAATTTAAATTTAAATTACACTTTCATAGTCCAAAGATCTTTTGGAAATTTGTGTTTCATAAATAGAATATCAAGAATATCAAAACCTTTCAAAAACCCAGAAACTTTTAAACTTTTGCTTCTTACGCTCAATTTTAGATTTCGGTTGTATTGTTTGGAATCCACACTTTAAAAAAGACATAGATAGAATTGAAAAGGTTCAAGAAAAATCATTTAGAATATTAGATTATTGCAGTAATAATCACAGCCAATCTAGGAATCGCTGAAAAGTAACAAGTTATTATCGTTGGAAAACCGACGAAAGCAATTTGATTTAATATTTCTCTTCAAGTTATGGAATTCACAATTAGACTGTGCAGATCTCTTATCAAAAATTAATTTTATTGCCAAAGCTCGTCTACCTATACGCTCCTCGCGCTCAATAAATATGTTTGTGCCACCCCCAACACATAAAAAATATACTGAATAACTATCTTACCCGCTTCCTAACTTTGTATAATTCAGAATTTTCTTATTTGGCTGTGGCTCCCATCGCTGGAATAGTATGCGTCAGGCATTTCCTGTCGAAAAAAGAAAGGGTGTACAAAACAATTTTTTAAATACAAAAAATTAAGGCCAGATGGACCATCTTTCAAAGCGTTGCCATGGTTATTTCCGTACACATAAAAATGTGTTCTGAACATAAAATACATATAAGTCCATGGCTATAACGCAGGTTTTTTTTTCACCACAGCCGAATTCAAAAACAAAATTATTTTATTATTATAATATGTATATTTTATCATAGTTGTAATTTGACTCCATATTCTGATGTTTGGCTTCAAATATACCTATCCGTTTGGCGACCTCCGTGGTGTAGTCGCTAAGCACGCTGGGTTTCAAGGCGACGCCGCTCCGAGGTCCCGGGTTCGACTCCCGGTCGGGTCAATATAGAAATCATAATTTTCCGTATTGTCTTTGGTCTGGGTGTTGTAATACCACACCGTTGTGCCTGATTTCCAAACACAATTTCATTAGCTTTTCAATGCAAGCAATGTATGTGATTGGTATCCAAAATATATTCAATTGTTTAACACCTAATAGCTATTTAATCCACTTTGCTACAGAAATCTTAATGAGTTAGTCATAAAGCACATAGTACGACTGCATCGATTCTAAAAGTCACAGCGTGTAGGGGTCTTTGAATTAGGAACCAGACAGTTTTTTAGGAATTTTGCTTGAGCGGTGAGCATAAAGAATTATTATTAGTGACATATTGTGTTTATTGTCTTGATAACATGAAGAAATGCACCCCACCTATATTTTGCCGAAAAGATATTTTAAAAACGCTCTATATGTTAACCATTTTGCTTAGATAGATACTTTAATCGCTTTATTTATTCGACTCTATCGGTCTATCGGTACGATCTAACGGCGTTCCCTAGCTCAGTTTTAGGAGTCCATAAAAGCACAGTGAGAGCTGCTAATCGCTTCATAACTCCAAGGCTGCGCCCGGTCACGTGATATTACCTCATATAACCGTATTGAACGACGAATTGTTCTATGAATATCAGGTACTCAGCACATCATTAAATCACTTTGCCAGTATGACATAATAAATAAACAAGTAGTACCTGCACAAATGACGCATATTGAATTTAACATTAATTTGTATTTAGCATCTATACTTATACACTTAAACCTTCTTCCTTTTTAACCTAAGAGTTTGGTTCTTGTCGGTGCAGTAATCGCCATTGTTTTCTTTTGTTTGCCTTTTTCTTGACTTCCTAGCAACGATATTGTATTAAGAACTAGATCACCGGTAAGAGGCTAAAAGATGGCTCAGCTAAACAACACCTCACTTCAAATTGGGGTCATAATTTTGACGTAGTCTGTTTTTGATGGCGTCAGTTTCTTAATGCCTCAGTGCGCCTTTAAAACTGCAGAAACACCTAACTAAATAAAAAAACAGTCCGAATATCATATTTTCATAAGTAAATTGTATTTAATGATGTCTATCATTCATGATTGAAGTATTTTCAAAAAAATTGGTGAGTTTTGTTTCTTAGCCAACCCACGGACTAACATGGTCGATATTCTAAGACAGTGCCTATACATGGAGTAGTTTGGTACTATATTTTTTAATAATGATTTAACGACCGTCACAGTGTGGTGGTTTACGTTCCGGACTACAAAGATAAGCAGTCGCGGGTTCGAATCCCGCCCCCACGACCCTAACAAATACGTCTATGGAAATGTGTGTTAAAATGTCTGTTATATAACTATAAATTACACCTTCAATTTTTTTAAGTAACAGCGTACACGCTCACGGATCAAAAGGTCACCGGAACTCGCGTTAACAAAAGTAGGTTGATAAACACATCTGTGAGGGATGATCCTCACGATTGTAAAAAAAAATATGTACGCTCACTATTAGCGTGTTATTTGAAGGAATCATCCTGTTTACATGATACCAGATGGCTATGATGTATTAATAAATATTGACTAAATAAGGATTGTAAATATTTTAATTAATTTAATTTGTAAAAAATATACATGTGATCACGTGATCGTGAATGCCTAGAAGTGAACGTGACTCTGATATTGGCGCCATGGTGTTTCAAGTGGTACATTTAAATTGCATGTATTAGATAATTATTCAATATTTTAAATGTTAAATAATTTAAAAATAAGATGTTTTTGTTGATTAATATACTACCGAGCTAAAGTGTGAACTCAATTTTAAAATAAGGCTAACGAGTCTATTGTAATGTACCTACATACTTTAAAAAATATATTAAGAAAGCTACTCTATCAAGGCTCTGTTCCGAATCTGATGTCTGATGTGGTAGATGTCAATCCATTGACATCCATTAATCAGACGGTGCCAAATTTGTGAACTCTTTTAGTTCACAAGGCGTCATCTACTTCTAAATACAATATCATTGCTTCCTGGAATTATATGACATTTACTTTTTCCTTTACCTGATCGAAATAACTTCTCCTCGGCCTTCCTCTTCCCCACTTTCCTTCTATTTTCCTTTCATTATATTTTTTAAGAACATGCAATGTCGCGTCAGGTGTCCTATCATGTTGCCTCGTCTATTTACTATTACTAGATATTTCTTTACTCATCTTTAACACTTGTTTTTTCTGTCTAACTCGTTCTTTCCATTCTCCTCTAACACCACATCTCAAATGCTTCCAACCTCTCTCGGTCTCTTTGGGTCAGTGTCCACGTCTCGGTTCCGTATAAGGCTATACTCCAGATGAAAGTTTTAATAAGGCGTTTCCTGATTTTTTTAGAGATGTGAGCTCTAAGTAAATGCTTTTTGCTATTAAATGTTCTCTTGGCTATTGCAAAAAACTTACTACTTATATAAGCTGAAGAGTTTGTTAGTTTAATCGCGCTAATCTCAGGAACTACTGGATCGATTAAAAAATATGTTTGTGTTGGATGTTTAGTTTTTTCTATGTTTTTTATTTGGAAAACGATACAGGTACCATTCAAAACATGTAAAAAAAAACGAGTAACTGATTTAACCGAATTTAATAGTTGGTGCCATCACTTTGATCATCAAGCATCTACTATCACAGCACCGACTTCAAAAAGAAATTGTTTGCCTTAAATGGATTCCTTTCCTTTCAATGGTCAAGAGTAAGTTAATTTTTCGTAATATGTGAGAAAGAATTTATGTATTACACATTATATATGAGACAGATTTTTACATTTTTTAAAATTAAATGTGACTAAATACAATAATAAAATAAAAGTAATTTCATTCCAATGTAGTTTTAGAGACAATGTCTTTTACAAGCTTTCGAAACAGTGGCATCCTGTGCTCAAAGATATCCAGCAGACAGTGGTTGTTGTTTGTGCATACATTGTATAGTCTACACATTCTGAGGAGTGGCTGATGAAACGAGATATTGCTGCGTTTAAGAGGAATTTCATAGGATTTAGGCCTGCGCGCATTTTGTTTATGTAAGTTTAACTTCCCCAAGAAGACTGGGGGAGTGTAATAGTGTATGGGACCGTAATAATGAATCCACTCGTACGATGACCCAAAGAGTACTTATTTATTTCCCAATTGCATACCCTACAATTATTATCATTTTATAACATGTACCTATACTACAACAGGGAGTAAAATATGCGAGTGGAGTTATTTGCGCAGATAAATTAGTTCCTGCTCATTCCTACGAGTTTGCAGCGAAGTCAGTCCAAATTTGAAGATTTTTCTTCGTACGAATAGCAATTTCAGCCCGGTCTCTCCCTGAACAGACGATTCTTAGAAGCTTTTACTGTACATGCTAAATTAAGTAAAGTGACTATACTACTGACCCATACTCGATAATGTATCGAGGAAGGCTCTATTCAGGCTATAAAACATCACGATGTGATGTGAAGGCCGGAACAAAACTCAAAACGCGATGACGCTGTTTTGGGGGTATAGTCTATCTTTCACAGTAGAGCGACAGCAGCGGTCTCTCTAATGTGAAGCGCTTACTGCTGTCATTTTATGTATGTATTTGACAGCAGCGCGACTGCAGCGCGACCGTCGCTTCGCGCTGCTAAAAACGCCTAAGTGAAAAAGTGCTGTAACGATAAGTAAAGAAGGAATAAAGCTGAGCGCGCTTATCTCACTAAACTGAACTACTAGACCGTTTCACTCGTTTTTAGGGTTCCGTAGCCGAATGGCAAAAAACGGAACCCTTATAGTTTCGTCAAGTCTGTCTGACTGTCTGTCCGTCCGTATGTCACAGCCATTTTATTCTGTAACTAAAAGCATCACACTGTTGAAATTTGGTAGAAAGATGTATCATGTTAACCGCTTTACGATTCTTATACAAGAAATAAAAAATAATGATATTTAAGGGGGCTCCCATACATGAAACTAAAACCGAAAAAAAAAAATGTCAAACCTATGCGTGTGGAGTGTCTATGGATAGGTCTTTTAAAATGACAGAGGTTCCTGAAACCATTTTCTTTTAAAGTCTAACGTTTCACAGCTAGACGCTTTCAAAGTGGTAAAATGGGCGTCCCCCCCATCTAATTTCTAAACTAAGCGAGTTTAAATTTTGAAAAAAATATATAATGTAGAACTTAACAAATACTTTCAACGAAAATTGGTTTGGACGGGATCGAACCAGTAGTTTTTGAGATATAGCACATTTTCAACAACCGCAAACATTACTTTGTTTTTCATACAAACACTATGAAAAACAAAGTCATATTTGCTGTCAACAAAATATAACGGTATTTTAGCTTAGTGGAAATAAGTGGAGCCCTAATTCAGTTAAAGCTGGCACGGAATCCTCAGTGGGCGAGTCCTACTCGTACTTAGCCGGTTTTTTATTTTGTTGGATAGCTTATTTATCGAGGAAAGGTTAAGGAAGCAATCTCAAAACGCGCGGACACAGTCGAGGGGACGGCTAGTTATTTATCTGCGGCCCTGAATTTGCACATTCCTCTTAATTTTAAATGTGTATTAAGATAGATATTATACTTTAGGTAAAAATTCGTTAATTTTATAAAACACAATTTAATAAATACTCTACAATTAGCGAGATGCAAATCATTTTTCGTATCAAGATAACGAAACAAAAGCTTTTTAGAGTGGTTACGCAGTTATTTAGATAGCACTTGTAAATTTCAACAGGTTTTTTTTGTAAGTTCATCAGTGTTTTTTTTACCAAACAAGAATAAATTAAAACTAAGATATGCAACATAAAAAATAAACTTGTAACCTACCTAATTCAATACCGGAACCATTTCCTTGCGGCAAGGAGGCTATGATGCTAGCTGCGTTTCCGCGTTAGATAGCTATGCTAAGCCTTTGACCTTTTTTACCCTGCGACTTTTAGCAGTGATGCAGTCACGATGCAGAAACTGGAAATTGACAAATTATGTACTGAATTTTGGCGACTGCATTGATGCTAAATTAAATCTGTTCATATTGTGAGTCGGGCAGTTGAAGCGCGTTTTCGAAACGTGCGACTGCATCGATGCTACAAGTCGCAGTGTGTAAGCGATGCGGTGGGATATGTAAAATGATAAGGCGTGTTGACTGTATCGAAGCTCTTTTATTACTCTTTTCTCATCGTTTGACAAAAGGTATTTATATGATTAAGCAACGCCACCACATCACCGGGGCTAATTAAGAAAAAAAAATACAATTATTGTTATTTTTTTTGGTTATGTATCCATATGTTACATTTTACATTCAAGTAACATAACTTATGTAAAATACTTATAAGCTAACACATACACACACACAGACAAACATTGTTTTTATTATCTAACATAATTCTAATTAACAAAGGGTTTAGTTCTATTTTTATGGACTGTATCGTATTTTCCATTTAACAATTCAATTTTTACATTAGAACCTAAGTCTTCTACTACTTTATAAGGACCTAAATAAAGCTTATCTAATTTCTTAGCAGTTTCATTCTTTAACAAGATTAAATCATTTTGCTTATAAGATATTGGGTTAATATTTTGATCATAGTAAAGTTTCGTATTCATCTTACTATCTAACAAATGTTTTTTCGCGTCTTTATGCGCTAATTGTAATCTATACTTTAATTCTAACGCATAGTTGTCTGGACAATATAAGGGATCAACAGTTTCTTTCAAATTGCTAGGCAAATTGCACTGTTTCCCAAAAACAAGTTCGTACGGGGAATATGTGGTTGAACTATGAACCGTCGTGTTGTAAGCGAAACACCAAAATTGTAACCATTGACTCCAAGTTTCTGTGTGTCCGTCACATTGAATTCGTAAGAAAGCGGCGAGATGCTTGTGCATATTCTCTAAGGCGCCAATAGATTGATGGTGATATGCCGTTGAATGAAGTTTCGTAATATTTAATAACTTACATACCTCTTCCATTACTTTTGATGTAAACTCCGTTCCTCTGTCCGTAGCGATGACCTTGGGTACACCATACCTTAAAATAAATTGAATGAAAGCTCGTGCTACACTCACCGTGTCCTTGTGACGTAACGGATACGCCTCTATGAACTTGCTCAGCTCACATTGCAGTGTAAGGATGTAGGAATACCCTTCTACATCGGTTTCTACAGGACCTATAATATCAAGGAAGATTTTTTCGAATGAAGAATTCGCGGTTGTCGTGACAGTCATAGGTTCTTTTATATTCCTAGAGTATTTCATAGTTTGACATTGTTTACACTTTTTAACATACTCCCGTACACTTTTCTCTAATCCAGGCCAATAATATTTATTTTTTATATTATTAATCATCCTACGCATTCCCGCATGTCCGCTGGTTGGTAAAAGATGAAAGTCATTTAAGATTAAAGTTTTTTCCTCATTATCTAAAATTTTTCTTACATTATTCAAAATATTTACTCCTGGTCCGGACCACTTTTCTCTATCTCTTATTTCATTTAATAAATCTTTAATAAATTGCGCATTATTGTCTGTTTTAATTATACATAATTGCTGTATATTTATTCTTTTGCAAAAATCACTCAATTTATTCGCAAATTCGTCTCGCGTAAAATGCGACATGTAATCGAGATTTATAAATAATGTAAGTAGACAACTTACAAATGCAAAACACTCACTTTCAACATCTATTTTATTGATGTTCCTTAAATGATTTAATGCTAAACGATTTATAAAAGTCAATTCGATGGAATCGCTGGGAATTCGTAATATTTCCGCAATCCTAAGTTGATCAGGCTCAGGATTTTCTGTGGTGATATTAGGAATTTCAGCACTTCTATCATTTAGTCCTATCCGGTTATTTTCTAACTTCCTAGTCTGTGCTCTAGTCATCACTATAATTTTTCCGTTTAAGTCTTTTAGTTCGTCCGAACTGATGGTTACCCTACTCAATGCGTCTGCAACTGTGTTATCTTTTCCTCTAATGTAAACAACTTTGTAATCGTACTCTTCTAGTTGTAGCCTAAACTTTAATAAACGACTTGAAGGATCTTTCATTCCGAATAAATAAATTAGTGGTTTGTGATCGGTTTGTATCGTAAACTGTCTTCCGTAAAGATATGGTCTAAAATATTTGACGCTCCAAACGATTGCTAGTAGTTCTTTTTGAATAGTTGGGTAATTAATTTCGTGTTTATTTAAAGGTCTACTCGCGTACGCTACGGGCCTGTTATCTTTGTTACAAAGTA
This sequence comes from Pyrausta purpuralis, assembly GCA_963924145.1. Classification (NCBI taxonomy): domain Eukaryota; kingdom Metazoa; phylum Arthropoda; class Insecta; order Lepidoptera; family Crambidae; genus Pyrausta; species Pyrausta purpuralis. Next base: position 2,933,176 of record OZ001657.1, on the reverse strand, counting down.
CGGCTCCTATCGCTGTTCCCGAAGCGTCGGTTTTTAATATAAATTCGTTGTCAGCTGAAAAATCAGGGTACTGTAGAACTGGAGGAGAAACCAAACATTGTTTTAAATGTTGAAATGCGTCTTTACATTCATCCGACCAAATAAATATTGCGTGTTTTCTGCAAAGTTTATTTAAAGGTAATGTTATTTCTGCAAATGCCGGTATGAATTTTCTGTAATAATTGCAAAAAGCAACAAAACGACGTACTTCGTCCGCGTTTTTGGGTTCCGTATAATTAAGTAATGCTTTAATTTTCTCTGGATCTGGGCGCACTCCCTCTGCTGACACTACATGCCCTAAAAATAAAAGCTCTTTTTTCAAAAAATCACATTTTGTCGGATTGACCTTTAAGTTAACTTTTCGTAATCGTTCGAAAATATCGATTAGATTTTTGTTATGAGTTACCAAAGAACGTCCAAAAACTATGACGTCATCCATATATATTAGAGATTTCTCATAGGTAAGACCTGACATTGCAATAGACATGACCCGTGAAAAAGAACTAGCTGATATTTTAAGTCCCATGGGGAGACGTTTCATCTGGTACTGTCCTGTGTCTGTAGTGAAGGAAGTGATGTTTCTACTTGCTTCATCTAATTCTGTCTGAAAATATGATTGTTGCAAATCTAAATGCGAGAAGTATATAGCTCCTGACAATGCATCCAAAATGTCTGTAATATTAGGCAATGGGAATTTATCATCTTGTATAACGTTATTAATTTTTCTGTAATCGACTACTAATCTCCACTTCTTTGAGTTATCATTGGACTTTTTCGGTACTAAAAGAATAGGACTGTTCCAGTCACTCGTACTAGGTTCGATAATATCGTTATCTAACATTTTTTTTATTTGGTTATTAATTTCTGGTTTAAGTGATTGTGGTAACCTATACGGTTTTACAAAAATAGGTTTTGTGTTTGGTTTCAAATTAATAGACTGTTTCATTATTGAAGTGGTTCCTAGCTTATCTCCATCTAAATAAAAAATGTCGGAATATTTAGTGCAAATACTTTCTATTTGCTTTCTTTCATCATCCTTGAGGTGATTTAAATTTAAAGTTTTTAGTATTTTTTTAACTCTTTCTACACTGTTTTTGGATTCATTAAATTGACAAATGTTATAATTTTCAAGTGTTTCTAATTCCGGTTTAAATAAAGGTATTTTTGTTTGTTTTTCATTGATATTTAATACACGTATGGGTATATACCCGTCCTTTGATTTTACTAAACAACCTGCCAAAAAAACATTATCTGCCAATTGTTTAGGAAAAATCACATAATCATTTTCTAAATAAGGATTCGTATCTATTTTAATAAAATGTATAGACTCAGTCCTGGGTTCTAAAGTAAGGTGAATATTACTTTTATTTCCCGTGAGAATTGGTATAATGACGCTTTGCTGATTAACCTGTAGCGTCAGTTGACTTAGCTGTAAGTTGATATTCGCGCTATAGTTTCTCAAGAAATCTAGCCCGATAATTCCGTCTGTATCGCAAGGCATGCAATCTAATACGTGGAATTGATGACAAAACAATACGTTCCCGTGTTTTAAGCGTAATGTAATGATTTCACTGGAATTAATGTTACCTCCTAATCCCTTAATAACCGTATTGTTTTTTATTAATCTGGAATTAATTGGAATTTTATTTCTCTGAAAAACTGACAAACTAGCTCCCGTATCTACTAAAAATGTATGGTTATGTCCGTTGACTGACAAAATTATGTAATGAAGACCGTCGCATGTCAAAATTTTATGCTCGAAAAAACTGTGTCAAATCGGGTTCCTGACTATTCGTACCTTCCTGTTCTGTACGAGCAGATTCTACCGCGCTTGTTTGATTCGTTTGACCGGTGCACGTGTATGCTCGTTGGTATGCGTTATTGTTATTACCATTACCTCGGTGCTGATTTTGACCTCGATATCCGCGTCCACCACGGCCACGACGCCCTCTAAAACCGTTGGAAAATGGATGGCGATAAGAATGGTTAGGGAATTGATTTCCATTGTACCTATTAAGGTTATTATTGGTACCTGTTGAATAACCATGGTAGTTATTCCTAGGATAGTGCTGTCCTGCTGCCTGCGGCCTTCGATAGTAATATCTTGTACCTTGTCGTCCTCTAGATCTGGACTTACCTCTCATGTTCATTACCACTCCTGACGACGAGGGCTGGCTCAGCTCTTCGTCTTTGGCGGCCTGAATGGCTTCTTTCAGCTGGGTGTAGTTCCTTGCCGCGATGATGGTGCTCAAACGCCTGTTTTTCAATCCATCTGCAAACTTTTTTATGGCTAAGCTTTCGTTTATCGGTTTCAAAACCTCGCGGGCCTGTGCGTTATTATCGGCTTGCGCGATTGTGAGACCGATAAATAGATCTTCGATTTTTTCTCCATATTCAGTTATCGACATTTCATTCTGAGTAATATTGTTGAGTTGCAATAGCAAGGAATTCGCTGATTTCTTTGAAATTAAATATTTTTTTATGTCATTAATTAATGCTTCTACAGTTTCATACTTTGACTGTAATTTCAGTTTGGAAGTTTTATCTAGTCGCGTTTTTAATACAAACGAAATCAGCAATTGCTTGTTTTTTGCATCTTCTAGCATGCTGTTCATCATCTCGATGCCTTCTATCATTCTCTCGATTGTGTCTTGTTTCCCATCTAATAAAGGAATAAGGCATGAAGCCTCCTTCAAACTAAATTTCTCTTTATCCGCCATTGGAACTTGTTTTTGAGTTTCTATGCTAGAAATACTATATGCTATAATCTTATTATATGTATCTAAAATTTTTCCACTTATAACTTCAATGATATAATCTGAATAATCTTCAGTAGGACAAGAAGAGCTTCTTAACAGTTGCTTATATACTAAAAATAAGTTCTTAGCTTCATCTAACTTTCTTACCGCTAGGTTTCCTTTTCTTCTTTCTGGACCTAATTTTCTTAAGTTCACTCTTATATTTTCTAACTTTTCAAATATTTTATTTAACTCTATTTCCATAGCATTTTTATGTTTTTTTCGCAACCATATTTCTTTTTGACACTTGCGACTAAGTTTGATGTATACTCGAACTAATATAGGTTTTATGTCTAAACACTTACAGTCTATAAAGCATTTTTTTTTGTACGTACGATTACGACGCGGCACAGAATTTGCACTTGAACTGCACTTTACACAAACACTTTTTTTTTACTAAATCACTGCTGCATCCTCGACCCGAGGTGTTGCCGCTGACCTTGGTTCCGGTTCTATGTCGCGACGACCAGAGAGTCTCAGCTGGACCCTTCTATAGAATTCTTGTCTCATCTCTCGTCTCATCCATTTTTGATGGCACTTTTTGTAGTTTTTGTAGGCCACGTAGAGAATTCCCACGCCGACTAGTGCCAAAAGAATCGTCAGTAAGATGTTGTTTGCTCGGGTGTGCTCACTCTGGATTCCCGAAGCTCCATTATCGCCAACAGCGTTCTGCGTGATTATGACTTCTTTGTCTTCTTGTTTAGAATAAGATTTGCCCATTTTTGCGTATTTTAATTTCGCAGATGCGTCCACACATAAAGTCGAGGCGTCGAAGAATGTTCCCGGCCATTATTATTTCTTAGAACTCCGTTGTAGCGCGAAATTGCTGACACCGCGTCCCAACCGTGCGCAATGGCAGGGTCGCCATGCGGTGGGATATGTAAAATGATAAGGCGTGTTGACTGTATCGAAGCTCTTTTATTACTCTTTTCTCATCGTTTGACAAAAGGTATTTATATGATTAAGCAACGCCACCACAGTGTCTTTGAGCTAGGAATCGGACAGCTTTGTATGTATTTCAAAAATGTCATTTCTTCTTGAGCAGTGAGTATAGAGAATTATTATTAGTATCATATTGAGTCTATTGTTTTGATAACATAGAGAGTTGAACCACACCAATAATTTGCTCAAAAGTTATTTTAAAGACTCTATCCGTTAGCCATTTCTTTTAGATAGATAAACGATGCAAAAGAAAATTAACGGTTTCCATTACAAAAACTGCAAGGCGTCAACGAAAGTAGAAAGCGTCTCTCCAGCTGCTCAGTTAACGCCGGCCGTAAACTTTTAACTGCTCTTCGCCGGACAAAATTAATTTAGCCTCGAAAATACTTCATTAATAAAAAGCAGTTGGCAACTTTACGAGGGCTGAAGTCATAAGGAATTCATCGCCAAACGCGAGATGAAGTGAGGCCGGGGAATTAACTGGCTCTTGAAAAAATAAGAACCTTCAGACCTTCGTGCGTAAAGCTAGAAAGTTTTTGTACGAAAAGTGACCGTAGTTGGAGTCGGAGCGGGACTTACTTGATTATATTCATCGAGCGCGTTAACGAGAATTCATATGGGATTAAAGCAGCGCCGTCTAGTAAATAATATTTACACCAAAACAATCAATGTTGTCAAAATCGGAGAGTCCTTTAGTAAACCTATCCACATCACGGAAGGAACGGCGCAGGGTTCAGAACTTGGCCCCCTCCACTACTTGACATATGTCAATGATATCTCACATGTCATAACAAAGTGCTCCCTATATCAGTTTGCAGACAACACTTGTTTAATATCCGCTGATAGAGATGTAAAAGTTGCTGAAAGCAATTTACAGCAAGATTTTATAAACCTTTGTTAATGATCTCACGAATACTCACGATATGGGTCTAACACTAAATGCTCAAAAAACAATAATGATGCATATACACTCGAGCCACAATAAGCCAACTAGGTATGCTCGTCTGAAAGCTCACAGCCATACCTGTCTACACAATAATTGCCAATCGAACTGTAGTTATGGTTATATAGAAAGAGTTAAACAACAAACATATCTTGGGCTTGTCATCGATGACAGGTTAAACTGGGGAAGTCATATAGAAGATTTAAATAATAAACTAAAGGCTATACTGGCAATTTTTTTTTGTCATAAAGAACAAAGTTCTCTTTTTCGTCCTAAAAAATATGTATCTAGCACTAGCTGAATCTCTCATTTCATACGGCATTATTAGTTACGGCCGCACGTTTAAAACCTACCTCGATAAAATATACTCCATACAGCTTAGATTTTTGAAGTTGATAGTCCCGAAACACATTAAAACTCAGTATGAAAATAACTACCATGATCTTTTCAGCTACTGTAATATTGTCCCCGTGCACCAAAAAGTCTACCAAAGATTGCTTGTTGAAAATTACCATCGGAAAGAATTACATATCCCTATACAACATAATAAAAATACAAGAAAAGCAACAGATAAAAAAAAATACTATAATCTCAGCTAAAAACGCGTACGGGAAAAGAACAACCCAATATATCATTCCAAGATTAATTAATTTACTATCAACTGATATAACAGATAAAATAAACAAGAAAAATATTAAAACCATCCTCAAAAAATTCTTTCTTAGTAACGTAATATATGAATAACTCGTTCTACTTATCCTTTAAACCACTTATCCAAAATGGCAGTCACCCTTTATGCGAACTCACTTTAACCATACTATTATATTTTCTGTGCTTTAACCGATGCGCCTGCGAGTGCGATAAAACTATACACCCGATAAGGTTATAGATAGGTAGATGGTAGCTTTGAGCACGACTCGGACTCGGCTCGCGCGCGCGACCGAACGTTATGAATTGGGCAAACGTATAATATGTAGTTACCTACTTCCCTTCTTATTACACAGTAGATTGCAGATACTAATTGTAATGCGACCGGGACCCTTTAGTAGTAAGCAAACATAAAGTCCATTACCAGTCTGTGTCATTATTACCCTAAATTTATATGCTATTGGCACCCGGTAGCAAGTTTTATACCTATTGGATTATTTTAATAATGTTTTTACCTTAGAATAAGGTTTTTACCATGTTAAGTTTAGACAAATAATACTGTTATATTATTTCTCTCGAAAGTCTAACCTCGAAATTGCAGTGTCACAACAAACACAATGTTTAGTGGCACGAAGACCAGTAAACACTATTTAAACGATTATACTATGGAATAAATAAATAAAAAAACATATAAAATCATGTTTACGTGCTTAATACGTTTGATCGAGTAAGTCTCGCTCCAACTAGCACTACGCCATCAGGTTTCTTTACTAAAAGTTTGGACAACTGTTTAAAATATGATACGGCTAGTTAAAATCAACGTCAAATCAAATCAAATCAAATTCTTTATTTTGCTCAAAAAGTGGTACACATAAAGATATTGAATAAGGACAGTTTCTCACTTTTTACCAGACACTGGCATGCAAAAGATAATTTTTTAAGAGTTTTCAATTTAGAAGTTAGAAATTTCAATAAAATAGTCATCAGTTTATCACACTGTTATCTGAATAAGTCACTGTAGCTTAATGAAATATTATGTTCAATAAAATTACAACAAATTAATTAAATGTCATTAAAATTTAGTCAAGGTTTATGGTCGTTATTTAATCAGTATTAAGATATTCGTCAACTGAGTAGAAACCACCGCTAATGAGTCAGCATTTTAATTTCCTTTTGAATTCATTTAATGTTAAATTCTTCATATCATCTTTAAGCCTGTTAAAGATCCGTACGGCCATTTGATAACTATTGTTACTATTCACTGCCGTGGTCATAGGTAGCAGGTTAAGTTTGTTGGGATGCCTACAGCTGTACTTGAATGTTTCGCTTCGTTTTTTGAATAGTTTTGGATGAGTTTTGACAAATACACATATCTCAAATATATATAGGCAAGGCACTGACATAATTTTCAGCTCCTTAAATAATGGCCTACAGACGTTAAAGGGTCCGCATTATAAATGGCTCTAATGCATTGCTTCTGAGCTCTTAGAACACGATCTATGTGACAAGAGTTCCCCCAGAGCAAAATCCCGTAGCGTAGCATTGATTCCACGTAGCCATGGTACGCCTGTATGGCAACATCCCTACTGCTAATTTTGATTAATCGCCATAATGCATATGAGAAGCTGTTAATTTTCTTACAAATTTGAGTGATGTGTGCCTCCCAAGTACATTTATCGTCTATAGTGATTCCTAGGAAATGAGTTTGAGAAGATTCTTGGATACCTTGGTTTTCGTACATTAAGTTTAAATTATGTTTTTTGCCATTTTTATTAATAAATTGTATATGTGTTGTCTTCATTATGTTGACTTTTATATTATTATTATTTAACCAGTTTATAATTTTAGAACTAGTATTATTAATGTCAAAATTATATGTTTCTATGTCCGTGCATGGGACAATCACGGATACATCATCAGCAAAAAGAATGCAGTCGTATTTTGTAACATCTGGTAAATCGTTAATATACAATAAGAACAACAAAGGACCCAAGATACTTCCTTGTGGGATCCCAACTTTGTTTGGTTCCATAGAAGAATTAAATTGTTGAAGTTCATTTTTGTTACTTATTTTAGATACTTCTACATATTGTTTCCTATCACTTAAATAACTCTCTATCCAATTATTAGCAATACCTCTTAAGCCATAAGCGTCACATTTAGCGAGGAGTATATTGTGTACTACGCAATCGAAGGCCTTGCTCATGTCAAAAAAGACTGTCGTTACCGGAATACGTTTATCTGTCAACATTAGTATTTTATTTATCAAATGGAAACATGCCAGTGAGGTGGATTTACCTTTCTGGAATCCATTTTGTTGTGACTTTATCACTTCATATTTTGTTAAAAAGTCTGTAAGGCGTAAATGTATTGATCTTTCGAATATTTTTGATAAAACTGGAATCAGCGCTATCGGCCGATAGTTATCTACTACATCTCTAGGACCTTTTTTATACAGAGGCTTAACCTTTGATATTTTCAGGCTATCGGGATAAACTCCGGTAGTAAATGAAAGGTTAATTAAATGAGTCAATACAGGTGCGATCTCATTAACACAGGTTTTTAGCACATTTGTTTGAATGTCGTCGTATCCGCAAGCCTTTGTTGATTTCAACGATTTAATATTTTTTACGACTTCATTATTGTCAACAGGCGACAGAAATATACTATTGGGATTAGAATGTATTGACGATTTTAATTTGATATTATTATTACATGGTGAGTTTACATAATGTCTATTAAATATATTCGCAATGTCAATCACATCCACTACACCATTGTTATTTTTTAATCTGTCAATATTTGAATGAGTCATGTCTTCAGCAGTTTTAGATTTTATTATTTCCCAGGTCGCTTTGCATTTATTTTTTGATTGCATAATATGTTTTGAATTTATCATCTTTTGGGCATTGTGAATACATTTTTTTAATAACTTTGTATAATTAAGGTTATTAACCTTATTTGCAGGGTTATTTTTTTTGTAGTAGGCAAACCGTAAATGGCGTTTTGTGATTGTTGATTTTTTTAAGCCTTTGGTCATCTATTTTGTAACCCCGTTTTTAGGAGACTTATTTTTTACAATTATCTTAGGAAAAAAAAGATCGTAGTAAAATATGATTTTTTTATGAAAGTCATCGAAAGCCCTATTCGTATTACATTCATCGAATATTGAGCTCCATTTTGAACTGCTCAAGCATTCTCGAAATTTTGCAACGTTTTTCGGATGATAGTCTCTTTTTTTTCTGTACATCGTTGAAGGTTTGCAAATTACAGTAGGCACATTTACTTCGATCGACTGTGCAGTATCATGATCTGATAAATAAAGAGCATGCGTGTTACTCACAGTTACGGGAAAATTTGTGATTATGTGATCAATGCAGGTTTTTTTACGAGTGGGAGTTTTAATATTGAAGGTGAAATTATAATTTGACATATTTTTTTTAAGCTCTTTGGATTCCTTGATTTCACTTAACATATCTATATTAAGGTCACCAACAATAATGATTTTATACTGTGTTTTAAATTTGAGTTTATTAAGAAGTATTTTTAGTTTTTGAAAGAATACTAACAAATCAGAGGAAGGGATTCTATATATACAAACAATTACAAATTTAATAGCCGTTATAAGGGCTGCACAACATTCGAACACATAGTCTTCTACTATTTCATTTGGTAGGTTATATTCTTGTGTAAGAATGCCACGTTTACACAATACACAAACTCCTCCCCTCTTTTCACGAATTCTTGAGTATGATGCCGCTAGACTATATCCCGCGATGCGTAGGTTTCCCTCGCTACCAGATTTAATAAAAGTCTCGCTGAAGCATAACACATCAAAGAATTGACCTCGCTCCTCAAGTTCCTTTAAAGTTATTTCAATTAATTCTGATTTATTGATTAGTCCAGCTATATTTTGGTGGAATAGAGAAAATTTACTAGTATCTCATGGTTATTTTTGGCTTTGCCACTAATGTTTAAGTAAGGTTTTACGAAAAAACTGGTTCCCTACATCAAATTTAAAATAGTCTGTAATAGATTTTTGGATTGTTTTTTTACCCGTTGTGCAATATGTTGGATTTTCTATATTTTTCCTGTACCTGTTTGTAATATTATTTATATCAGTTCGTTTTTTACTGTTAGTTTCAAGTGATCGTTTTTTGCAGTCAGTTTGAAATGATAAGTATTTATTGTAATAGTGAATAGTATCAACAGCAATATTAATTTTGTATGTCAGTTTAGAATAAAAGCTTTTTTCATCACAATTTTCGAAGAATGTGTCGTACGGATCGATAAATTTACAGTTTTTGAAATTTGTGCAGTGCAAAGCTAACATAGCATTTAGTTTCTTCTCATTGAGATGATTATTATACTTAACACCTAACACAATTACAGTTATTTTTGAATAAAGTTTGAGGAAATAACTCAGTTCAATGCATAGTCTCGTAGGATTTTTATCACAATCCCCGACATTAATTATGATGATATCTTCAGAGTCTGTACCTACTTAGTTTCTTCATTTGTTTGAGTATTTCTTCACATGATGCGCCTGGCTTTGTAAGGGAGGTCACTTTATATTTCTTATATGGAGTATTTTCCCTTGCTCGTATTATTTACGAAGCCAGGCCGACGCACATTTGACCGCCATATATAAATATGTTGTTTTGTTTATCATTTTCAATATTACTTGCATGTTCTTTATTAGTTACAATATCACTAGAGTTTTTTTTCGTCTTTTTGAATATCAGAATCATTTAGTAATTGAGTTTCTAGTTTCTGTTTCGTTAGGATATTTTCTTCTGTTAGTTCAAGCTTAGATAAATTAATGGATTTCTTCTTTTTGGTAGTTTTAGGAGTTGATTTGCAAATATTTTCTAGGTGCTTTATATGTTTTTCTTTATTTGTTAAAATTTTCTTTAGATTGCTGTTTTCTAATACCTGCTGAACTTATGATAGGTAATTTGCAGCTTCTTAAAAAATAGAATCATAAGGTGAAACTAAAAATGAAGAAATAAAATAAACTTAAAAAAAAGTAAAAGCCACTAAAGCACTAAAAAGTCTTAAATAAACTCTTCACCATTGAAAGGAAAGAAATCCGTTTTAGGCAAACAATTTCTTTTTGGAGTCGGTGCCATCACTTTGACCATCAAGCATCAACTATCACAGCACCGACTCCAAAAAGAAATTGTTTGCCTAAAACGGATTCCTTTCCTTTCAATGGTGAAAAGTTTATTTAAGACTTTTTATTGCATTTTGGTTTTGAAGTCTGTTTTTACTTTTTTTTTCAATTTTTTTTGTACCATATTTAGATCCAAAGACTATATGATCCGTGCCGTTTTAAATTTGCTTTCATTTATGCTGAGTATAAGTTTACGAGCTCCACGCCAATGAGACTCATTTTTTTTAAACGATATTATACTATTAAAATTATCCGGCATATATGCATGCGTTCAGATAGCGTTGAAGTAAGACACGGGGTTTGATTCCTCGTCTAATACAGTTGCTTTTAACATGTGCAATTAATATTATTAAATTTGTATAGTGACAATATACTGTTTCTTACTCTACTTTAATGATATTTTACCGCTTTATTTATAAACATAAGTCATTTTAATTATTTACGTACATAATTAATTTGTTAACAAGTTTTCACACAGCACTTCTACTTCTAATAGAGTTCGTATCTTAAATGATGATAAGATCTAGCGCTAGGCGACTAGGCCCAGCAGTGGGATCGCATGTGACACCGCGGCCGGCGGGCGCAGGAACAGGGCGCAGCGACCGAAAGAGTCGGGCTGCCGGGACGCACGATACTCGTAACAGGGGCGTCCGCAGTGGCAGCAGCGAAGGGCTGCGCTTCTATGAGCGCACTAGTAGGAACCGCAGGTGTGGGGCTACCGGGACGCACGGTTCCAGGGGCATCCACAGTGGTAGCACCACGGGTATCTACAAAAACGCATTCATTAGAAGGTGTCATAGTATCCAACCACTCTACTACGTTACCTCTACTTAGGCGACTACTGCCTTCACCCTCTGTTTGAGCTATTTCTGCGCGCATTTTCATTTCTAACGCTCTACGCCCCGCTTTAACCACCTAAGCTGATTGTTTGCGTTCTACCTCAGCAGCTTTGTCTTCCGCTTCAGCAATTTTTCGAGCATATAAGGCCTTAATATTAAGCGAGCGTGCGCGAATAGTACTGGACGACTTGGATGTTCCTGAAATAGACTTGTCATCCGCCACATGGACGGACCCGACAGGGTCGAGCACGAGAGCGGGGGGCGGAGGCACCACATCGTTAAGCGTGCCGGAATCCGGCTGCGGAGCCTCGCCCGCACTCGACTCTAACGCTTTACTTTGCAATCTAGTTAGCATACTGGTTACTTTCAAACAAACAAACAAAAAAAGTTATTTGTAGGAAGGGAAAATAATCGGAAGGAAAATTTTAAGGGAAAATTACCAGAAAATTTTAATTTTGAAAGTAAAAATTACCGAGCGAAAAGGACCAAATATGTATAAAGGAGGGGAGAAATTATAAGGACTGTAGTTAGTAGTTGCAGAGTAAAGCGTGTATTAGCGAAATATAGTTAAAAACAGGAAAAATTAAATAATCTTTCATACAAACTAAGACGTTGCAGAAACACGACAGCACTTATGTCATGAAAACAAAGAGCTTTCACACAGAAAAAATATAAAACTGCATAAAAAAGTATTTGCTCCGCAACAGTTGATGCTGATGGTCAAAGTAATGGCACCGACTCCAAAAACAAATTGTTTGCCTAAAACTGGTTCCTTTCCTTTCAATGGTGAAGTTGATGTTGATTTAAGACTTTTTAGTGCATTTTGGTTTTGAAGTCGGTTTCTACTTTTTTTTTAAGTTTATTTTATTTCTTCATTTTTAGTGATTATAGTTATAATTACTGAACTCCTAAGCGTTAAGGAGTTCCACCATCAGCTCAGGCCTACAAGATGTTGACTATCAGACGTAACAACAAGAAACACTATAAGTGCCTTTAAAATTTGAGGGTGTCCCTCGATTACACCAAGATTCCATCATTAGATCCCAAAATGGGACCAACTAGAAGGTACACCCTCTAAGTAGGTGAAAAAAAATTCGATTCGGTTCACAAACAACTGAGATATGAGGTAACATACATACAAAAAAAAAACATACAGTCGTATTGATAACCTCCTCCTTTTTTGAAGTCAGTTAAAAATGAAGAAAACCTATTATTAACTCCGCTGGACATACAGAACGAACGAGGCGAAAAACGCGTGCGAAAGTCTTTGCCATCCACATCGAGTGAAATGTATTTTTACTAACTTTTTTAATAATTAAAAACTTAATTTTTAATTCTTACGTAAATGAAGAGTCTTGTTTTTTCCTCGCAAGTGTGTTGAAAAACGTCGTATGAAACACGTGTGCCTGTGATCATTATATACGCGGCTTTCTTATGATGGCGCACTCGCTTTCGCTCGTGCGCACACAATATCGCCTTGTATATAATGGTCAACTTAGCACACTTGTATCATAATGTACTATTAGAGCACTTTAAACAGTTCAAGGTAACTCTGACGACCCGTCTGGTGTAGTGGTCGAGAAATCGCCTACTATGCAGCGGGTTGCAGGTTCGATCCTCGCACAAAACAAACATTTGTGTGCATGAACATGTCTGTTTGTTTGTCTGGATGTTTTCTATGTATATCATGTATGTATTTACAAACAAAAAGTATTTAAGTATTATATCCGTTATCTGGCACCCATAACACAAGCTTTGAGTAGCTTGCTTTGGGACTAGATGGCGATGTGTGGGAATGTCCTAGGGATTTATTTTATTATTATTTTTATGTATACTCTGTAGAATCATTGATTTAATATTTGCTCCTATAAGAGTCTACAGCTATATCCGGATTAAACCTGTATTACTTACACTGGAAAAAGGTCTCAGCTCCAGTTTTTAGGTGTTATTATACTGTTTCTTTGGTTTGGAATATTTTTAACACTCATAGTGTTTATTTTTAATCTTATAAGATGTTGTTAGAGACCAAAAATTCCGATCGAGTGGGATTGAGCCCACGACCTCTGGCAAACCGGGCAAATTGCAACGATCTTACCAACCGAGACACCGTGCATTTAATCTCCTCAAGAGAAATTTCTTTCTTTACTTATTTACTAATATTAGTAAAGAAGAGTTTGATTGTATGTTTGTTTGAATGCGCTAATCTAATATTAATTATTTTTAATAATAATATAACGGCTCAAACATCATGGCTTGAAATTTATAAAATCATCTACTTTATAAAAATAATGGTGAATCAGCCATTTGTAAAGTGCACTTTTAAATCTGTTTAACGGCAGGTCTTTTATATTATGAGGTACTTTGTTATAAGTAAGAGTATACATCCAGTAACAGTTTTTTCAAATTTTGCACTTATCATTGAGTTCCTTTGCACACTCACCAAAGTATAGCCTGTAGAAATCCGACAGGCAGGCAACTTGGCGGCGATGGGCTAAGCTATGGCGCTTAGTGCATTAATTATCGTCACCGATTAGCCTCCTAGCTCTGCAGGCCTACTACGAAAAACTAAATCCGTCAATATGATTATTGTTTTGCGGATCCGAATCATTTTGAGTATGCAATCTACGAAATGCTTTGCTTTTCTAAACAATAATCATTTTGACGGATTTAGTCTTTTATAGTAGGCCTCCTGCTCTTAACCGAATCTAGTGCAGCTAGTTGGTACTTAGCTGATCCATCCCAGAGACACATAATTGGTAATTATTACAATATTATGTTACAAAGTGTGCAACTCCTGTGGCTTCATTGGCCCAAATAGTTAACTGATTATCGCAATCAGTTCAACTAATTTGTATTAATTATGTATCTGTTTGTAAGTTGTGTTCTCATGTATCTTACAAAATAGATATCCTCCCCTACTACCCATCATGCACACGTATTTTCTCAAATATCTTTTACACCGTAGAACCAAAAATATTTTACCATCCACCAGGTTATTTAAAAAATTTTGAACTAAATCTTTTTAAGCATACATTATTTGAAATACTATTTTAAGAAGAATACTTTTGTATGGCCCGCTGCCGTACATTAAGTGTATGCTGAAGCTAGTTTAAATCGTAGCTAAGGAAAGCTGAAGGGCGGTACTCCGAAGAGAGCTAAATAACCAAACCCGACGAGTGTTGATCGTACACTGATTTATTGTTCCACCAAATAATTGCTACGTAAAAGGTGACAAATGTGCATCGTCTGACGCAATTGCAAGACAAGCTAAACTTATTTAGGTCAACTTAAAAATGAACAAATTATATGTACGATTGGCTCGTACATCTTTTATGATAGAATCTCCACTTGATGAAAATGAATTTTGTTGTATCGTGTTAAGTTTATTTGTATTTGTAATTCTGATTGCGTATCACTACTCTAATTGTACGTCCGACGGGCAGGTTTCAGTTTGAAAGAAAGAAAGAAAACAATTTTATTCGACCGAAAAATTACACTGAATGTACATGCAAATATATTTTTTATGTCAAACAGTGGGACGCATACCACGACGCTGATTTTCAACGGGTGCCTATGTGAGTTGTCTGTTATGAAATGTATATAAATATATATATATATATATATATAAATATATATATATATATATATATATATACGTTTTGACCGCGCGCCAATTGAACTTTTGTATGGAACAGCTGACTTTTTTTTCTCGAATTCACTATTGCTCCCATAGTAAAAGTTATTCATGTTCATCAGTGGAGTCTTTACACAAAATATCGGTACTGATAAAAAAGTCACCTGTATATAGGTATATATGAATACAAAAAAGCAAACAAACGAAAAAAAATACAGAAATCATTACATAAACAAACACTACTAACACAGTAATTACTTAAAAAAGATGAATTACAATAATACTATATTATTTAAAATATAACACACTAAAATCTGTTGTAAATAGCCTATAATCATGAAATAAAATAGTTTGACTAATTGATTGTGCAATATGGTAAATTTGCAAACAGTTAGCAAGATTTAAGAGGTGAATGAGTTTATCAATACCTTCTACAACCATATTTTCTGTGCTACACCTAAAGTATTGCATTGGGCTATCATAAGATTTATTTTTCTCACCATACATTATCGTCCCTGTTGACGATTTATTTTATTTTGATTTATAAGGATAATCAGGGTTTTCAAGGTTACAGTAAGCTACAAATTATAAAAGTTTTAAACCACTTATTGGTAATCACAAATAGTGATAACTTAAAGAAAACAAACGCACAAATCGAACACAATCCAAGGTACACTTAAACAAAATAGTAATATTTACAATCATATAGTTATATAATATAGTTTACTAATTACAATGCTATATTATTATAATGCTATGCACTTGCTATTCGATGAAAAAAGTTCACTTAAAAACCGCCTTACCGCTGTAACACTGGTATGAAATATGTCGATGCTGGTATCTTTGACAACTTGATTTAAGTCGTTACATCGCATTTACTTGTATTAAGCATCTGAAATTTTGTTTAAGCTTTTATCTTTGTCCAAGTAGTAAACTTAACACCTTGCAAAGATAGCTTGTAATTTTTATTTTATTTATTAAGGAATTAAAAACATTTACACATTACATGTAATAAATAATTTGTTAACAAATAAAATGTAGTGGGTTATATTAAATGTTTAACCCACAACGTTATCCACTTATTAGGTAACAGAGTTTACGTTAAGTCGCTAGGTGTTGCAACATACAGAAGTGGTAAGAGAAAGAAGAAAAAAACATTAAAAACATACAGTTCGGTGCTCTGTTATTTGCATGCCTATAAACTATTGTTGACTAATTCCTTAAACTTAGGTACAGTAACCGCAAATATGTCTACACATATATTTACAAAGTGATAATTAGAAATTATAATTAGAAATGTCTACCTTATATTGATGTTTACTATTATTATGATGTTTAGATTTGTCAATTACTTTATTATCACGTTATAGGTAAACTTTGTATCGGTTTAAATTACGAGGCGCTAAGTGACCAAGCCTCTAAAAATTAAGAGAAAAAAATGTATAGTATTTGCCTGCACGACGTCAATAAGCTCTGTTTTTCAACCAGGTTACGAAATGTTAAATAAAAAATGTTCAATTATTTCGCCTGGCTTCATCTTCTGCCGGATATCAAACTGGATTATAAGGAACTCCGTCCGCTCATTACAAAATGCCGAAACCAGCCGCAAACCGTGAGATAAATTGACAGACAGAACAGCTGACAAAGTTAATACATACTGATTTAGTATTTTTATTTTCTATCTAGCCAGTACTTTAAAACATTATTATTTAAAAATATGAAATAGAAAGTTTGAATATTAAATGAAGCCCCACAATATAAATATGAAAATCTAATGTATGTAGTTATGATTTACATTTCTTCACAAAAAAAGGATATACACAAATATTAATTTGGCATTAAGGATGAACTTACTTGGTAAGATTAGTAATTCTTTCAAGGGGAAATGTATATTTCTTTCCAATTAGCTATCAGAAGACATTGTAAACTTACTAGCTAATAAATTTAAAAATGCCATTAAAGATACCCAAATGACTAATGACGAAAGGGTATAAGGGTATATACATAAAAAGATAGCTAATGACGAAAGGGTATAAGGGTATATACATAAAAAGATAGTAATGTATAAAATTGCATGAACATATCATTTGAAAAGTCTCAAAAATTTGTACCATTCTAATGATTACCTCCGGTATTTTATGGCACTGTTTTGGTAACAACATATACACATTTCCATATCTTTCAGAGAACCAATAATTACAAACTTGTATGCGAGACATACTACAGCGTAAAAAAAAACAACGAGAAAATTTGCCTATGAAAAAGTAACGTGATAATATCAAGTATCCTTCTAATAGTAAGTACATGAGAGTAAATTTCAATAAATAAAGTTTGGTGCGGAAAAAACACGTCATTAAATCGTTATACTTCGCTAAGCCAATAAATGGAATTACTAAAGGAGTCCCAGCTCAGCGGACGACAATAAAATCAGGAGAGTCATTAGGAACAATATCATTAGTAGCAAGCCCATAAAGTACTGTGGCTATAAAAAATCATTTAATACCTTTTATTGATAGTTTAACGAACGCCCGGTTTGCGGTCCTGCCATTAAAAACTGTCTCCATTGCTCACTTACGAATCTTTACACATTTTAGAACCCCAAACGGAGTGATATAAGGGAAAAAGTTCATATAAGGGAGTATATACAAGGGAGTGCCCTTCCCCAAAGAAAGTTTTTTCACTGACTGAAGCAAAATTCATGGAAACTTTAGAGAATCAGAATCATCAGAATCATCATTTATTTGCAAGAACACAGCACATGTTAAGGTGGTAGAAAATAAAATAAGTTCAGTGTATTCAGCCAAAAATAAAAGCATGCAAATATTAATAAAGTACAGTCAAAACTAAATTAAAATAATTATTTTACATGTGCCAATTACAATTACATAATTATGATATAGCATGTCATTATTATGGGTACGTATTACAATACCGAATTTCATAAACCCTACGAACGGAAGGCCGAATTTTAGAATTCCGAATGTTTATATGATCGAAAGTTCTAAATACCGAAAGCATATTATAAATTCGGCATATTGAGCTTCGGTATATCGGGTATAGGTATTTCATTCGTTCGGTATTTTGATTTTCGACGTTTCAAGCGTAGGTTAATTCTTTTATTGTAGTATTTATAAGTATTTCATTTGTAGGTATTATGAACTTTCGGTATTTTAATACGTACCCCATTATTATATTATTTTAAACAATTTATTATTTAAAATAATATTATAATGACATGAGACTGATGAGATGCTTTATTTAGAGATAAATTACATTTTGATCTTTAATATAACCGTAATTTAAAATAATTGATCTGTTTTTGTTGGATCGAATGGCTACATTCTATCTAAGGTCTAGGTAAAATGGTGCCATTCGATACGTCGGACAATTAAGTAGCCAGTATTATCCTTATGATCTGATAAATATATTATGCCGGTACGTCAAAAGTCGTGAGACACTGGACACACGCTGCTATAAACCCAGAGCTCTGCATAACATTACTGCAAGACCGACCGTGGGCTTAGTAAAGTCGCAAAGCCGCCCCCCCCCCTAAGAACTTCATACCGACCAGATTGATTTTCCCACTTCCCCTAAGAGAGGTAACTGCTTATCAATTTATTTTCAGTCTAAAATATCTATCGCTTGATCAAAAATTACTTCTGCTCGATTTTCGAATTATTACCCGTTGTTTAATTAAAATACATGGAGGATCAAATCACAGACAACTCTTTTAGACAGAGAGAGACTTAATCTTAAAAGTTACAGCTTGGCCAAAAAATATTTATAATATAAATGTTTTTTTTTTTTCAAATATTGGACACCGATCACATATATTGCTCTGATCCCAGTAAGTAGCTAATGCACTTGTGTTATGGAAATCGGAAACAACTGTAGTACCATAACACAGAGACCCGAGACAATGTAGAAAGTTCTGATTTCTACATTGACTCGGCCGGGAATCGAACCCGAGACCCCGGAGCAGCAACGCCTTGAAAACCAGCGAGCTTAGCCACTACATCACGGAGGTCGTCTATTAAAGCTTAGCCACTACATCACGGAGGTCGTCTTTCATATATAAGTTATTGTGAGAAAGGGTATATTATGCTGATTGGATTATTGGAGAGATAACAATTTAAGATAATTGATAATTATCTGTGTTTTAGCAACGTGCGGAATTAGGAGCCATTTCAACTTACCATGTAGGTAAACAATATATATTTAATAATAATAATATAAAATAATCTATAACCAACCAGTTAAAATTAAATTTGGGACTTTCGTTTCACATAATTTTTAATAAAAAGTCAATAGGTGCGGTTTTTTTTTAAAATATGTTAATATACATTGATGTTAAAAACTATAATACAAACTAGTGTTGTGGTACCACCGTTGTTTCTGATTTCCATAGCACAAGTGCATTGGCTACTTACTTTGGGATCAGTTCTATGTATGTGATGTCCAACATCCAATATTTCTATTTATATATTTAAAATACAAACTGTTTCGCGTCACTAACGAAAGTCGTCTAAAAAGTTTGATTGGTCTCTCTCAAAACTTAATAAAACAGGCTCATCCCTGGAGCCTCGCTTGACAAATTACAAATCTTTAATTGTGATTTGACGAGCGCCAAAGGTTTAATTAATTTCGCTTTGCCCTTTCAAAGGTTCAAAGGTGCGTCGTTTGATACAACATTACCTTTTTCTCGTAGACTCTAATTGATTTCGACATTTTCTTTGTCCAAATAAGTTACAAATAAAATAAATTTTGAACACTAATCACAAATATTGCTCTGATCCCAAAGTTAGTAGCCAATGCACTTGTGTTATGGAAATAAGACACAACAGTGGTAGGTACCACGACACACACGAGACAATATAGAAAATTATGTTTTCTACATCGACTCGACTGAGAATTAAACTCGGGACCTCGGAGCGGCGACGCCTTAAAAATCAGCGTGCTCAGCCACTACACCACGGAGGTCGTCGAATATTTCGTGAACCTTCCAAAATTGAAATTTACGGATTACCCCAAAACCGATTTTGAAAATGGACGTGAGTGATCTTAAATGATATAGGATGGGCCGGTTTGCATCAGCAAGAAGACGGAACAGGGGTGAAAGAAAGCGGAGAACCTTACTAATTTGATGTTAACTGTAATGAAGTTATAAGATATCACAATTTATCTTTATATTATAGCATTCCCCTCAAATCATTTACGTCGATCCTGTATGAAATTAAGGTTGGATTCGACCAAACATTGGCTAACATGCGCGTATCTATACGAGGTATAATTTTGTTCTTCGACTTTTTATTGGAATAAATCAAAGTCGTTTTTCGACGCAAAATTGTATTAGGAATTACAAAATTTGATTGAACTCTATTGTTATCCGGCCAATCAATGCTACACCAAAGCGATATGGTATGAAAGTAAAAATCATATCAACTAAAAATATCGTATTATACCGTGGGAAAGTATAAAGCTGTAAGAAGTTTTTGATAAAACATTCTAGCATAATGAAATAAATCATATGGCAAGTAGGTAGAAATAATAAATATAATAAAATAAATAATAAAATATAAATAAACTTCGATTAACACTTATTTTACGCAACACGGTGGGTAAAATTGTTACATCCAAATAAACGCGATATTCTAGAACAGTAGATAGTCGAATGGAAAATTTTCAATCTCTCGCATAACAATACAGCTTTGTTGTAGCATAGATTTGTCGGATAATAAAACAGTTCAATCATTCGTTCAGTTATGCAAGTTTAGTAACTCCTAATACAATTTTACGTCGAAAAATGACTTTAAGTTATCCCAATATAAAATCAAGGAACATAATTATTCTTCGTAAAGTTATGCGAATGTTTAGTCGAATCCAACCTTACCTGTGATAAGAACAAGATAGCGTATTGGCATCTTGTCTGTCGCCGGTCACCTGGAGGTGGCAATCGCTTTTTGCGATAATTGCGCGTAATCGACGGAAGCGCCCCTTGCCGGCTCTGAACACGTTTATAGGCCTAGAGATGTAGTCTGAATAAAAAATATTTATTTATACAAACACAGTATGCCAAAAGCATTTTCTAGTAGTCAAACATAGGTCTAAGAAGAGAAAATCTGTACTAATATTATAGAGATGAAGAGTTTGTTGGTTTAAACGCGCTATTTTCAGGAACAGAATCAGGAACAAAAAAAAAATTTGTGTTGGATAGATTATTAAGAGAGGAAGGCTTTAGAATGTAGATCATCACGCTGCAAAGAGAGGGAGGGGAAGAAAATAAGCGCGGATGGTTTCTCAGGGGACCGCTATACAGGATAAAAATATTGGGTGACATCAAATTATTGGAAATTCACAATGAGCAATTATGATGACTCAAGCTTAACCGACAGAAGTGAACATAAGTATAACATCAAATTAAAAATACAAAACTAATTATTACATCATTATTAATACGGCTATTAAAAACGGCAACGTTACGCAGTACATGTTACACCTAAATAATTTTTTGTTATGAATACTGAACTGGTCTACTAATCGATGGTCTCACGGACTCATCTTACAACACACTTAAGGGATTTGAAAATTCCACATGGTGGGGTTCTGTTATTTTGCTGGCGATTCCCCGCGACTGCTTTCACGCGTTTTGAGTTTGCTTCCTCCCATGTCTGTGTTTTATGTTATAGCCTAAAGCGTTCCTCGATAAATGAGCTATCCAACACAAAATATTTTTTTCAAATCGTTCCAATAGTTCCTGAGATTTGCGCGTTCAAACAAACAAAGAAACAAACTCTTCAGCTTTATAATATTAAGTATAGATTATTTAAGAACTAAATTATCATAAAATAATATGAACAAAAAAGAAATTCGATATAATTAATATAATTCGAGAACGGGTGGATCGTTTCTGTTGATTTCAGTTCGTTGGATTTTTCATGGCCCCGAATAGGATAATAAACATTACACGGGGCGGGGGACAGTGTTCGGGAAATTGCGCAAGAGCGTCTTCTCGGCTCAATTACCTCACTGTCTGAAAACGAAAGTCTTCAACCAGTGATGTCATACGTTTTCGTAACATGGTCTTTAACTGTGGGCATTATAAACAAGCTCATAGTATCACAACGAGCGACGGAGAGGGCTAAGCTCAGATTTCCTCTACGGGATCGAATCAGGAGATACGTAGAAGAACTTAGGTAACAGACATAGCCCTTAGCCCTAGACATAGCCCTAGCGTTAGCTCAAGTGGCAATGGGCAGAGTACATAGCAAGTAGGAATTATGGTCGTTGGTTGGCAGAAAAGTTCTACATTGGAGACCCTTTGACCAAAGCCACAGCGGCGGACGTCCATCGACAAGATGGACATACGACCTTGTAAGGATCTCAGGATCCCATTAGATGCAGACTGCTAGTAAAAATCGCTGTAGAAAGCCGTGAAGAGGGCCTATGTTCAGCTGTGGATGTTCCTTGGCAAATAATGATGATGATCTTGATGGGATCGGAGGCGAAACGATGTTTGATGGGACCGCACTGGTTATATCATAAACAAGAAGTTTCCCACAGCTCATAAATATCTGATAAAATTTTATTATTAATGATAGCCTATATGCTATTTCAATGTATAAGCTATATTACTCGTATTATAAAGATTCTTAAAATTATTTGGATAGTTTTAGCACGAAGGAGTAACAAACATAAATACATTCTCATAAACTTTCGCGTTTATAACATTTGAAGGATGAAAATAACCCTATCTCCTGACCTACGTAGTCTGTTCCCACAAAAACGCCACGTTCCCATTCCTGCGTGCACGCAGTGCGAGTGCTTTCTGCCGGGATTTTGGAGACCTCCAATTAGCCGACTGATTTATGGATAGCCTGATTGTTTTTTTACATCTGCCGGGGTACCGCAAGGTGAGGTTTTGAGCCCTTCAACTTAGTTAGTCATATTTATTAACCTACCTTGGTATTCGATTATGACCTTTGTAGCTTGCCATGATGTATTGACATTGATTGAGTGTAGTGATTAGCGCTCCAGACTACTCTGCCGACCGTCGCGGGTTTGAATCCCGTAAATGGGCAAATGTGAGTGTAATGAGCATGAACAGTTACCTTATTTTTGGGTGTTTATTTGTATTTAAGTATTTATGGGAGTCACCCCCGACATAATTGTTGTCTAGTATTCAATATACAAGGAAGAAAATTCTTTACTTCGAAACACCGACACGACCATTGGTTCTTTTTCTAAATTTTCCTTCTTGGACAAACATCGTATTGTAAGTTTATAAATAAAATGTCTTCTGACTACCCAATATTTGCTGAATATAATAATAGTCCATTGAATGAGTCCCTCCAAGGGGGGTCTAGAGAGCGTGAGTTAGTAACGTAAGATGTTTCTTCGGAAACATGTCAAGAGTCCATAGGTAATAAACATACTAAAACCCCGGGACACTACGAGGAGCCCCGGAGTGGGGGAGGGGGGGAAAGGGTTAATTTTTTCATTTTTCGCTTAAATCTCAAAAACGGTACATTTAAAACTTTCAAGGAAAAGTTGAAAGGCCATAAAATTATCTACAAGTTGTACCAAGATTATTTTTTTCTGTTCGCAGCCGTTTTCGAGCTACATCCCATGAAAGGTGAAAAATTCGAACTCCTAAACTCTCCTAAAGGCTTCCATGGAGGAATGTGTTTTTTTATCAATTAAAGACCTAATTAAGATCAGTTTTTTGGAAGAAAGAAATATTTTTTGATCGATTGATGTGATAAACATGGGTATATAGTATGGGGAAATTGTTTGAGCCAAAATCATTTTTTTACTGCGTGTAACTCAGAAACGGCTGCGAATAGAAAA
Source organism: Pyrausta purpuralis (assembly GCA_963924145.1). Taxonomy (NCBI): domain Eukaryota; kingdom Metazoa; phylum Arthropoda; class Insecta; order Lepidoptera; family Crambidae; genus Pyrausta; species Pyrausta purpuralis. The sequence goes on along the minus strand of OZ001657.1, from coordinate 2,909,310 downwards.
AAATAATTTAGGTACAACTTGTAGATAATTTTATGGCCTTTCAACTTTTCCTTGAAAGTTTTTCTCTAACATGTACCGTTTTTGAGATTTAAGCGAAAAATGAAAAAATGGACCCTTGAGACATTGCTATTATTTACATGTAAACGATGATAATAGCTAAACAAAGGCTGAGGGCATTTAACATTTGTGCATTTTACAGACGACAGTACGTAAAGGTAAACACTGCGTATCTTAAACGGTTGTAATAAGGACAATTTTTCAACAAAAAAATATAGTCTGATGTACTGGCGACTGCTTATAATATTTATCGAACAGACCGAATTATCTTTTCGAAAATCGATAAAGCCCATTGAATACCGAAGGTCTCTTTTTTATACTGGAATCTTCAGATGAGGAATATAGAACGGAAACCAGAAGTGAAAGATGGATTTTTTATCCTATTTTTTTTTCGAGTAAATTATTATGTTTTTTTTTTGCTGGAATTAACATAATACTGGGACCCTCTGTGATCGGCTTGATACAGTTCTTTTAACATTACAGAACCTTCGTAACTTGAACTCCGTGATGTAAGTAGTGGATAAGCACGCTGAGTTTCAAGGAGTTGCCGCTCTCAGAGCGGTCTCGGGTTCAATTCCCGATGAGGTCAATGTAGAAATCAAAACTTCTTACATTGTCTGGATGTCATGTTGTGTTTTTTATTATTATTATTATTATCTTAGAATTTGTAAGCCCATTGTATTACTTATTTTTTGCAAAAATAATGGTGTACAAAGCTGTCATTTTATACCAGTTAAGTTCATGTCAGTTAGAACAATGAGTCTGTTATGTATGGTAGACTTTAATGCTTGCTATTCTACTGTTATTATTCATTTTTATATATTGGCTATATAGCACAAATTTAGTGTGCAAAGGTGGACTTAATGCTAAAAGCATTATCTGCCAGTCAAACCTTTAGGTCATGCAGAATGATGTCAACGAGTGCAGTGAAAAACTTCTAAAGAAAGAAGGAACAGAGTAACCAGCCAAAGGACGTCCACTGCTGAACATAGGCCTCCCCCACAGCTTTCCACAGCGACCGATCACTAGTGGTCTGTGATCGGTGACGGCAGTTTGATCCTGCGATCTTCATAAGGTCGTCTGTCCATCTTGCTGGTGGACGTCCTACGCTGCGTCTTTGGTCGAAGGGTCTCCAATCTAGAACTTTCCAACCCCAACGGCCATCAGTTCTTCCGCGCTATGTACCCTGCCCACTGCCACTTAAGCTTACTGATTCTCAAGGCTATGTCCGTTACCTTAGTTCTTCTACGTATCTCCTCATTTCTGATTCGATCTCGTAGAGAAACACCGAGCATAACCCTGCCCATCGCTCGTTGTGTAATTTTGAGCTTCGTTATGAGGCCTATAGTTAGAGACCACGTTTCGGATCCTTATGTCATCACTGGTAACACACACTGGTTGAAGACTTTCGTCTTCAGACACTGAGGTAATTGAGACGAGAAGACGCTCTTGCGCAGTTTCCCTAACGCTGCCCAGCCGAGTTGAATTCCTCGATTAGACCACTTTCTAAAAGTTGGACCTACGAGGGTCAAACTGAAAGTTCTTAGAAAATCAAAAACTGATTACATTAGCCAGTTATTAGTTTTATTATATCTTTTCAAAATATTGTCCATTGACGTCAATACACCGCTGCATGCAATGGAACCACTGGGAAAAGCACTTTGCCCACTCGTCCTTAGGGGTCTCTTCAATGGCATCGCGATACGCAGCCACCGCTTCTTCAGCATTCATAAACCGCTTTCCTTTAAGTTTTTCTTTAATTTTTGGAAATAAATAAAAATCACAAGGCGCGAGGTCGGAGCTATACGGCGGGTGACCCAGTAATTCAACGTTTGATGTCGCCAAATAGTCGATCGTTCGCTTGGCGGTGTGCGACGAGGCGTTGTCGTGGTGAAGGAGGATCCTACTGCGAGGTCATTTCTCTCGAACTTTTTCCAAGACAAGTGGCAAACAATTGGTAGTGTACCATTCTGCAGAAACTGTTTTTTGATCCTCTAACACAATTGTTGCGAAATGACCTATCCTTCCAAAGAACGAGGCCACCATTTTTTTCCCGCACTTCGATCTCTCTTCACTTTAGTTGGCAACTCCTCGAAAGGAAACACCCACTGAGCAGATTGTCTTTTGGTTTCAGGATCATAACAGTAAATCCAGCTTTCGTCACCTGTTAGTATGTCGAACACAGCATTTGAGTCACCTCCGTTAAATCTTTCAATCATTTTACGGCACCAATCCACACGATGGAGTTTTTGAGCCTTAGTCAAATTATGAGGTATCCACCGGGCGCAAAGCTTCCTGACCGCTAAATGTTCGTGGAGGATTTTGTGCACTTGACTCATACCGATGCCTAAGCTTGTCCAAATCTGCTGATAGGTCACTCTTTTGTCAGTCTCTATCATACGCCGCACAACACAGATGTTATTTTCAGTCGTCGCCGTAGAAGGCCGTCCCTCACGTACATCATCAGTGAGATTAGTGCGACCACGTTTAAACTCATTAAACCAGTTGTAAACAGTCGCACGAGATGGGGCTTCATCGTGAAAGGCCAATCGTAGTCTATCATAACTTTCTTGTTGACTTAAATGACATCGAAAGTCATAAAAAATCATTGCACGAAAATTTTCTCGTGTTAAATTCATGTTGACGTGACACAGACAATTTTCAATTTGCCGCCAAATCGTAAAACAAATGACAAATGAATGAAATATATACTCAGTAATTTTGGCAAAGAGTTCTATTTTCAAATTTTAGAATATTTTTTTTATTATATTGTTTATAAGTGGCCAGTTCTAAGAACTTTCAGTTTGACCCTCGTATCTTATTGACATATTATTTAAATAGGTAAACCTACTTTAAAATTGTAACTTTAACTTCACTATTGTCTATTAACACCTCAAAAAGTCCTCTGATTGGCGATTATCTACCAAAAAGCATGGCAACACTGAAGAGTGCACCGACAATAGCACAATACAATCACTCGCGCATTTACGCGAGTCTTTGTGCGCGGACAATGAGAGCATTTATCTCGATGGCGCGGATTGGGGCTTTTTAAGGCTACTGCCATTTGAGTACGGAATAATCATGAACTGAAGACTAGCAACTTGCAGGTTTTTATAATTACAAGACAGCCGATTAAATGTCCATCATAACATTGTTTGAACTTCTGATTCTTCATCTTTTTTATTTGGATTTTATTTTTATTGAACACTTTATTTCCAAAAAAATGTACAAAAGGTGGAGAATGCAAGATTATCTCCCAGTCATAACTTTAGGTCATGCAGAGATATTGGTGTGGGTGCAGAAGAATGATGTAAATAGATTTTAAATTGTAATAAAATACTTTAGTGTAAAATAAGTTATAAACTAAATATACGTTATATCGGTGTTTATCATATGCATAACTATCGAAAACATAAATAACTAAACATATACATATTTTACATGTTCGCAATTATTGAATGAGAAATTTTCGCAGTTTGTTTTTTAAACTCAGTGTAGTCTCGGACCTCCTGATCTCAAGAGGGAGCGTATTCCACAGCCGCGTAGCCGTTACTGTAAACGACTTGGACTGATAGGAGGAGCGATTAGCCGGTATGCCTAGCCAAAGATCTTCGGAAGATCGCAGATCACGATCATGAGATTGACATAAAAAGGAGAACATATTATTGAGAATACCGAACTTAAAGAATTCGAGAGTTTCGATGTTGTCGAATTGGAAGCCAATTAAGTTGCACCGTGTAGCGAGAAGTATGGTCATATTTACGGAGGCCAAAGATGAATCTAATACAGCAGTTGAGAAGACGTTGAATTTATGAGTGAGTGCCTCAGTGAGATAAGTACAGCAAGAATTCGCGTAATCAATGATAGGGATCATTAGAGTTTGCATGACAAGAAGCTTAGTCTTGATCGGAGAAAAATTATCGGTCGAGAGACCTCGAGCATGTGATGACTTACGGCGGACCTCAGCAACGTGAACAGTCCAGCTCAACGTAGAGTCTAACATCAGGCCCAAATTATTCACACTGGTAAAGTATAGTAGTACCCTCACACGTAACCGGCTCCAAATGTTTAATGCAGTTAGTCATATGAAAGCCATACGACCACATTTCTATTAGCTTTCCCAATCTCAGCAAACTCTCCTGGCAGTGCCAGTATCTATAAAAGAAATACTTAGACATGCATCGGAACGAAATCATCTGTTTAAAAAATTATCGTTTCTTTTAATTTGCACTCTAATGCTGTAATTACATTAATTAATAGAATGTGAATTTAAATAAAATAGAAACATGATACTGAAATCTGCAACCCGATGTACTTGCTAGTACGTAAATAAGATTGTTATTATAATGAAATTCTATTAAATTTGCAATATTAAGCTAAATAACAATTAAACTTACGCGGAAGATAATAATCCTTTCGCTTGCAATACGCACAACACAATGATTTCCGCGAACACATTTAATTATACGATTTCAACTGAATTTTAAAATGGAGCTCAACTCAATGCAATTATTTGTTTTACCTTTATTTAAAACCTATTATCTACGTCACATATATATTTTTAATGACATCAAATTATAATGACAATTATTCTTTTACTAGCAGTCCGCCGCGACTGCGTCCGCTTTAAGTTCCCTCCCTTTCTGTCACCGCGTGATGTTTTCCCACGATAAATAAGCTATTCAACACACAAATATTTTTCGTTCTGTAAAAATTTAAACCGTAGTCTGAAATTCGTTATTTGCAATATAGAGTTATATGATTATTAATAATTAATAAAACCTAAGTCTACCTCTTACTGTTCTAACTATTCTAACAAATAACAATTTAATACACGTAGATGCTTTTCATAGAATAAAGTGAAAATTAATTAAATATCAGAGCACCATATACACATTTCCTTATTTCTACATAAGTGTAAACCATTTGTTAACAATTACACCTAATCCGTTAACTCGTGAAGTCCTTGCAACAAACAAAGCTAGTCTGTCAGAGCATGGCAACACTGGCGCTTATTAAAAACATCCCAATGATGTATTGCCAGTAATTTCAGCGAAATATCCCGACTAAATCCCTGCTATAGGGGTAGATTCCGGCTAGGGCTGTGAAATGTCGGGGACGGATATCGATGATGGTAAGAATCTAAGATGTTTATCTTTAGATTGGTTCAAAAGCTTTTTGGATTCCTAAATAAAAATAATTATTCAACCGTACAACTTCATTTGTAAATTGCCAAAAGAATCGTTACGTGTGTTACATGTATCGTTCCACAAATTAAGCTTTACAGTTTGGACACTTCCCGTTTCGTAACCCTCATTCAATACCTACAAAAAAGTTGCTTTTCGTATCAATTGTATTTTCCATACCTTTTGTGGCATTTAATTAATCATAAGAGGTATCACGGCATACATTTGGTTTCTTTTGTTAAACCTTTTGCCTGAGTTCTTATAAACAGTTACAAGTAACTTAGAGACAAGACGGTTGTGTAGAAAAATACTATCAGAAATGTGAACATATTGTGTTTTGTGTAGATTTTTCTTCACATTCAAAAGTTATTAATGATATAAAATACTCATGAAAAAAAATATTTTTTATCTTATTTTATATTTTGCAAGGCAAAAAATAGTCTACATTCACCATGGGAAGTCTTGCGGCTTATCAATGAAACTAATGAACATATTATGTAATCACCATAAGTATAAGAATCTAGGTAAGGGTAAATGGCTGTTTAGTTTTTACCAACTTTTTCATATGACTGTCCTGTATAAAAAGTTTACAGATAAGTATGGATGTAAACGAAACGCTAAGGTGCAAAACGGGAAGAACTCCTCAAATTGATCATGACTATCACGTCATTATGTAACTGTAAAGAAGATCTCTCATATAACTGAAAAATTTAGCACTATCAAATCTGACTCTTGCACATTTTATTAACAAAACATACATATTCATAAATTTTGAAACCATTTTCAAAATATATTGATTGGTTGTAGTTTTTTTGCTTGGATGTATTTAAGGTTTCATTTCATTGCATTTAAGATATATCCACTTGGTAACATTTAAAAATACCGATTTACGCTATTGATAAACACCCCAACACTAGTGTTGTGAATGCTGCGGGGCGTTTAGTTCTGATTTATCGCTTTCTTAATAAATACGTCGAGTGCGGCTCGATGGTCGGGGTTTTATTATTAATTGTTATGGAGCTGGTTATTAATTATCGCGTTTTGCGGACGCGAGCGTACTACGGTAGTTACACACCGTCTAAAAGTCTGTGGGTACTGTATCTGTAGTAAGTTCTAGGATGATCAAACAGATCTTAGTGTAGCGCTGGCATAAATACCTAGGTCAACCATTATGCTAGAAGCCTTATAAAAATAATTAAATAAATTTAACCGCTTTAAAAAACTTACTAAAAAGCAGAAAAAAAACGCATTTTCCGGCTTTGTAGGAGAAACAAATTCATTTAGTTATTTTCCCATATCTCAAGAAAGCCTTGACCGATTTTGATATAATGTGTACGGTACCCTAAGTTGAAACTTACCTAATTAAATGAAAAAGAATCATTTCGCTATGACTTTTCGTTTTTGAGAAATTCGTGAACAAACATACAAATGTACAAACATACATACACTTACGAAATTTAGCACACGTGTTTGGAAGTCTTAATAGATAAACATACTGAAATATTTTCAAATTCCAACGATATCACATACATACACATTGAATTGGTTACCTGCAAGCAAATATATTCATTCATTCGAATTTTTTTGAAGTTGGTAAAAAATAATCTAAAAACTTTTAATAGGTGACCTACTTCCAATGGCAAAGATGTGTTACCAATATTACGCACACGCTGGAACCTTTTAATAAACTCTGTGGCAACTATTCATGTCTAAACACCAAAGTTAAAATTGCCCTTAAATCATATTCGAAATAGGTTCGTATTATTTCCATCAAGTGGAAGTTACTTGCAATCAAATTAAAACGTACAGCACAACAAATTGTGCGCTTACGTGATTTTTCAAAGATCTGCGCGTGAGGTGTTAACTGTTCTAGGCGATCTTGGTTCTTATAACGTGTACCTCAAGCATCAGAATAGAAGGGAAAGTGTCAAGCTTGATGAGCTCCTAGTGAACCTGCAACCCTGCAAGAGTTTCAATAACGAACAGAGCCACGCGCGGACGATGTGCACGAAGCTGAGGAATATATAACATGGACGATGGAGGCGGCAAATAAGATAGACGAAACATTTCGAGTAAATCCACAATTCGATATATCCTCGACTGATGTGGATCTTTGCTTTTACCGCGCATTGGTGAGCACTTTTGACTTCGCTGCATATAGCGCCCTCTGGTAGTTGATTTCGATACCTTGTAGCGCTACCTGGCGCTGTCCAAGCGCACATTTGTACGACTATCCGTCACCTTGTTGGTGTGCAGGGTTGGAAAGCAGTACAATATCCCAAAATGCCATCCGGCTAAAAGGACCATAATGTACAGTATCCCAAAAATAACTACGCTGATTTCGAAACTGAAAGACAGTTCCTCATTAGTATTGAAACTTAAGACCAACCTTTATTTACACATAGGTAAAATAGTACTATATCGCGATTCAACTAGGCAGACTGAAAGTTGGAACTATGGAAGAAATCTTTTTCAATTCTATTTGCAATGTCATTTTAAAGAATAAGCTATTATAAGATTAAACTGGTAGGTTCTGTGACTTATCGAAGGCTTTTCATTGTGTCGATCAACAAACACTCAATATTAAGCTAGAACATTACAGTATATTTAATAACGCGTCAAAACTGTTGAGTTCTTACCTTTCAGACAGACTACAAACAGTAAACGTAAATGACATTAACACCTCAGGTGTCTCGCTTCAAGTGGGAGTACCCCAGGGTTCAATATTGGGACCTTTGCTGTTTTTGATCTATATTAATAACCTTCCTTTTAATTAAGAGGACTCGTGTGAGATAGTTCTGTTTCTTGATGACACTAATTTAATCTTCAAATCAAGAAGAGGGTAAGATTCATTTGACAATTTAAGCAGAGCTCTCCCTAAGATATTAAAATGGTTCAAGGCTTGTGTATTTTAGTTGCTTTATTACACCACAAATTGTTGATTGAAAATAATGCTACGTACTACGGACTGCTTTCACACGTGCTACGACGCTATCAGCTACGTAAGTGTGGCCGTAGCGCTTTAGAACTACGAACGAAAGTCTAATCATTTTTAAACATAATGCGACAACATAAATTAGAAAAAGACAGGTAATTAACATAATTAAATTTTAAAAACATTCATTAATACTTACTAACTCCAATATTGTGAGTTCGGCAAAAGCAAAATTATCAAAAAACCACATCTACAAATTCCGAACTCGTGAGCTCCTCGCAATCAACTAACAAAGCGAAGTAATTTGATTGGCTCTTGGCGAGCGAAGAACTCATACAAATCTGGACCTACTGAATAACAAAGCATAAGCTCTTTCTAAGATCTTAGGTCATCTTTAGCTGCTCGTTTGGTTTTTAGAATGAGCAAACCTACCAAATAGAACAGGCTTTTTCTGACATAGAATTCTTAATCGCATGGAATATCGTATGTAAAGTCAAATCGTTGTAAGTTATAATATTTTAACTGTGTCTTTTTATACATCATAGAAACAGGGCACTAGGTTTTTTCTAGGAAAATCGGTTTATTTCTCTATCAAAAAAAATATTATTTTTTAAAACAGCATCCTGACTATTTGGAATCTTATCTACGTCATCGGCTTCGCCACTCTCCTTTTTCTGAAATCTTTAACATACAAAACATATCTGCAAAAATATATTACCTTAACCTCTTTTTTCTTCAAAAACTAGCGTATAAAAATCCAGAGTGTTTTCTACAAGAATGATTAATTACTTGTACTTAATCGGCCCATTAAATATTATTCGATTCGATTCGATTCGATAGTGCATTACTCAGCCAGGCCACAAGGGCTCAGATCCGGTAAAACCGGCAAACCGAGGTGCACGAGTTGGAGGTAGGAGGGACACGCTCTGGGATGGGAGAGGAAGGTCGGCAAGCCGCAGCCCTCCGACCAGAACCAAAGTAGCTATTCAGCCTAAATTGGTCTAGGAGTAGGGAAGACGGGTATTATACATGGGGAGTGAGCGTTGATGCTACGACGGGTTGGGCTATCTTGCCATGGTGGTCTTCCGTTATTGTTGTTTGCTCGTTGTCTGATTCTGATCCACTGTCTGTTTCGCTGAGGGAGAAGATTTCTTGTGCTTCCTTTCTAAGTTTACTTTTATCTTTTGCGATTTCTTTCCATGCTTTTTGTGGTTTCGGGAAGTATTCTAGGTCGTGGGATAAAGAATTTTTCCAAGTAAAGATTGGTCGCCCGTGTTTCAGCTTATTGGCTTTGTATTTCAGAGCTGCATGTAGGATGTGTGGATGCGTTCTTCTAATTATGTGGCCATAATAGCATAACCTTAGGAACTTTATTCTTTTTGTTATTGTTTTTCCTTCTAGGATTTGGTGCGTTCTTTTGTATTTTGGTGGGTTTCTAGAGTGCCTAAGCATATCCTTCAGTATTATTCGTTCGTGCCTTCTGAGGTACGATCTGTTTTTTTTAGTAAGCGCGGCTGCTTTCAGTCCGTATGTCATTGTCGGCTCTATTATCATTTTGTATAGGAGTCTCGCTATTTTCCAATCCATCTTGGTTTTCTTGATGAAGGGAATCAGGATTTTGGCGTTTTTCTGTCCTTGTTTACAGCGTGTTCGTACTGTGTTTTTCCTGACGTGGTTCCCAGACAGATATGTCCCTAGATATTTGATATCTGCTGGTTGTATATATCGGCCTCCTATTCTGATGAGTTTGTTTGGCGTTCCTTTATCCACTGGGTCTCTGATAAGGATTTTCGTTTTGGAGTCGTTTATTTTCAGGCCTACTGTTGAGAGCAGATTTTTAGATTGGTGAAAATCGTATTGAGCCTATTCAAATTTGTGTTGACTATTATGAGATCGTCTGCAAATGACAGACATACAGGAATGTGTATATGCAAGTCTTGGTTTAGTTTAAAGAATGGTGGCTCTTCTTCAAGTGTTTTAAATACTTCATCTATTACTATAGTAAATAGGCGCGGTGATAGTGTGCAACCTTGTTTTACTCCTTTGCCTTTTTTTATGAATTTAGTCGTTTGGCTATACCACTTGATGCAGGTTTCTTCGTAGATACATGCCCTTATGATTCTGTTCGTCAAGGATTTATTTGATCTCGTTGTGATTATGTCTTTTAATGCGTTAAGATCCACCGTGTCGAAGGCTTTTTCAATGTCTACCGCCGTAACGTAGGTTTTCGTTCCTTCTCTCCAGTTTTCGTCTAGTATTCGTCTTAAGACAAATATGTGGTCGTCTGTAGAGCGGTTTTCAAGAAACGCTGCTTGATAGTTTCCAAGCAATGCTGTTGTTTCATCTAGTCGCTTCAGGAGAAGGCTGGCATATATTCTGTATCCAGTGCAACAGATTGATATTCGCCGGTAATCGTTGATGTTTTGTGGGTGTGCCTTCTTGGGAATGGGTATCTGGACTGTCCGGGTCCAGGACTCGGGTATTACGTTGTATACCCAGGCTCTGTGGATGTGGTATAATTTCATTGTCAGTATAGTATCAGGGCTTGCTTTATATAGTTCGGCTACTACTTGATCTAGTCCAGGGGCTGTACCGTTTCGCATTTTCTTGATGATTTCCTTAATTTCTTCCATAGTTGGTGCTGGTTCAAGATCTTCATGGTCTTCGTTGGCGTGTAATGGGATCGAAGAGCCTTCATTTTTTCCAGTTCCTTTTCCCAAGCTGACATGGGAATGTATTTATTCTTTTTGTTGTACTTTTCAATTTGTTTGTAGCGTCTGTAGAAGTCGTATGTTATTTTCATGCGTTGGGAGGTCGGTTTGTGGGCCAGGTCCTTAAAAAATAGTTCAAATTCCTTTTCATCCTCTTTGTTAATTATTTCTTTCAGTTTTTTCCGGCTATTTATTAGTTGTTTTCGGCATTCGGCGTTGCTAGGCCGCTGTTTCTTCCAGAATTGAGCTTTTTGTACTTCTGCTAAAGCAAGTCTTCGTTCTTTTGTTCCGTGAATTTCGTTTTTTAGAATGCTTTCAGCCGATTTTTTCATTATTTTCATTAAGCACTCCCAGGAAGGCGGGTACTGAGTTGTATTTAGTTTTGCTAAGTTCTTATTTATTTCTTGTTGGAATTTGTCGCACGTGTGATCATGTTGTAATCTTTTGTAGTCTAATAATCTGTAATTGAAATTTTGGCTCGTTGGAATGTGTTCGTCCTTTTTACTAGGAGTTTCTCAAACATGTGATACTTTATTTTTGCGGGTCATGCCGTTTGATTTAGTTATAGCTATTAACAACTTGTGGTCTGATATCTTGCTATTTATTATACTCCAAACTGATTTGAATATTGGTGCACGGTGGACTTTAGTTAGAATATGATCTATTTGGGATATGTTTGAGCCAGATTTCCAGGTTGTTGTATTGCTTTTCCTTCCAAAAGTTGTGTCTTCCCGCAGTTTTTCTCTTTTAATGATGTCAATGAGAATTTGCCCGTTGCTGTTAGAATGCTTGTGGAAGAGGATTTTTCCGATTAGACCGGACTTTTCTAATTCTTTCGTATCTTCTTGGCCTATATGGGCGTTGAAATCTCCTAATAGGATGAGTGTGCTTTGTTGTGGTTTATTTTGTATTAAAGTAAGCATTTTTGAAAAGGTACCGGTAGCACCAGATGAATTGTTTGGCATGTGTGTAGTTATAATAAAAAAGTTTCTGTTTTGGGATTTGACGGTCACAGCTAGTATGTTGGTTAGATTTGTTGTTCCCGTGATATTTATGTTGGATTTTTTCCTTATTAGGACAGCCAATCCTCGACTTTTATTTGCACCCGAAAGTATCCACGTGTAGTGCTTCTTAGATTCATTCTTACCGGATTTCATGTGCGTTTCCTGTAAGCATGCGACGTAGACGCCGTACGTGTGCAGTATGTGGTCAATAGTAGTTTTTTTTGTGGGTTTGAGGCTCCTCTTACATTCCAACTGGCAAGTGTTATGGTTTCAGATTCGATTGTTTGTTTCGTGCGACCTGTTGTTGCCAATATTCTGAAACCCGTATTATCTGCTAGTTCTGAGTATGTCATTGGTGTGCTACTGGTACTGGTGACAGTAGTGGGACTGTCCGTGTCTTGAGTTGTTAGGGATGACATATAGCTTGAGTAAGATTCAGCTTCTATCATACTATCGTAATGCGTGCCGTCGTAAATTAAATTGATGTCACCTACTGCGTCTTCCGGAGATTTAAACTTGAAGGTAAGTTTAATGTTGTTTATTGATTGATGAACTATGACGTTCACTAAATAATAGTTAGCCGCTGCTATTAGTATGTCTGTGCCTCCCCATTTTCCTTCGTGATATTGATCTTTGATGTATTTAGAAGTTAACATTCGGGTATTCTCGTTTTCGGTGTTCGGGAGGTTACTTTGTATGGCTATGCTCATTTCGGGATCATGTTGGTTTTCGTCGACGTATTTTGCAAGGTCTCGTCTTACTGCCTTATGATTAAAGGTCAGGAATAGTAGCTGGTTAATTTGGTGAGTTATTGCATGAAAAAGGCAGTTTTCGTCGCCTGGCATTTTAATGATTTCCATTTGTTCTACCTGTGGGGAAGAGCTTATGATCTAGTTTGTTAGTGGTCTGATAAATAATGGGTTAGTGTAGTAATGAATTATGTTTGTGGTTAACGGGGGAGCTAAAAATAGTATGTTATGTACGATAGCTTCTGTTGTTATATTCTACTTCCTGGTTGGGTCGAATGGTATCTGTTTACCGATTTTACTTGTTTCGATGGTTCAAAGAATATCGCAGTTGATTTGCACCACACTGTGAAGGTCAGGTTAGGCGCCGTGTTCCGGGTTTGAGTTCTCGGAGTTTGTTTATTGCTTTGCCCACGTGTTGGACGTTTGTTTTGAATAAGGGTCTGACCAGGTTACGGACAGAACCGCTTTGTTTTATGGCAAGGGACGCATTTGTTATTCAAGAGCTTTGTACAATTGATGCAGTGTTATTTGTGTAATTTCAAATTGTATAGTTTTAGGCTTACTTCTTTAACACGATGGTGAGTATAATAGAGTGGGAAAGTACACTGAGTTATGTGAAAATTTGTCAGGAACGGTGCTTTGTAATGGTTATTTCGAAGATTTAGTTTATTTGTAGCGGTGTCCGGGCGTTAAGAAGGATTCTTAGGATAAAGACAATAATTTGCCTACCCGGGGCCTGTTACTATTGTTTGAAGTGGGAAGGGCTTGTTTTATGGTGTGCAGATGCTTGATTTGGACGCATGTGTGGAGCGATACGACCGCAGATTCCAGGATTGCCAGGGTTTTTGTTATGTTTTTTTTTCCCTGCGTCACTATGAGATTTATTGTCAGTGGTCAGTGTTTCTATGTAGGATTTGACCTTTTATGGCTCTCGTGTGTTGTCAAGGGATTGTGAAAGCTGTCTGAGTATTTCGTTACGTACTTGTTTTATTTTCAATTAGAGATTTAATTCCCTTATCAGCACAGCACTAACTGATATAAGCTCATATTGAATGAATATTATATATGCACACAAAAGTGAAGTTGTAGTATTAGAGATAATTATGAGAAGTGAAGTTTATTCTTTTAGATTTTTGTGATATGTACCTAAAGTGCTAGGTGTTTATATGGCGATGCGGCGCACTAATTGCAGACACTTAAATACTCTTTGACACCCGACCAATTGTATTGTTCACTATGACACTCGCACTAGATTGACGGCAATATGAAACGGCATTCGAATCTCTAACCTAATATTATTATGCGGATCACTGCGACACTAGCACTGAATTGAACGTGATTCTTTACAACACACACTCCGAATTAAAAACAATGACACTCACACTAAACAATGCCATCACACTTTTGATATGTATTTATGTAATAAATTATAGAATTGAATTAAGAGGTGGGCCGCGATGTTATCTACCACTTTGTATTGTTGAGGTTACACTATAAACTTAGTAAAATGCAAAGCCCGTAATTATTGAGGTTTAACTAAGGAACGGTTTGGAGGCAGATTTCACTTGCGCGCGCGTCAATTGAGTTAGAAAACAATGGATTTATTTAGGGGCCGGTCGTTTGCGCAACACGTGCGGGACGCGACCGCTCGCAACGGCTACCCAAAAGGCTCTCTTGTACTTAATCGGCCCATTAAATATTATCAAATAAAATGAGGTGACATTATATACCTGTCAAGTAATACTATTTTGTTGTGTAGATCGGCTCTCGGTGACCGAAAATCATATACTAATCACTGACCAGGCAAGACCCGTTGCAGCAGCTTTTACAGCAGGCCAGCTGAAACTCAACTGAACTGCCTTTTGATGTCTTTTGTAGTTATCAGCTTGGAATACAAACTTTACAAACTTTTGTTGAGTTTGTTACTTATATTGGAGCAATTTCCCTCGGTTCTGTTTTTTTACAAACGTTCTCAACGAGTCGAATACTTTTGGCACTATACCTGAGTTGCAAGGTAGAATATTTTCAAAGTAACTTTGCTTCCAAAGTGTAACTAGACCAGAGAATATACTTAAAATCAACTATGGAAAGGTCAAAAGTGAGAAAAGAAAGCTTGCAAGCCTAGTTAGTACTTATCACATTCTTGTATAGTTAACTATTTAAAAAAATAACCATAAGCAAGGCTGTTACAACGAACTAAATATATTTTTATGAAAAAATATTACTTCTGTTAACATTACTCAACTGCCGAGGCATAATCTAACCATTTGTAATATGCATGAAATATGTTGAAGTTTCGGCTAATACCCCGTGACCCCATAGATAAGGCAGCAGGGGGCTGTTTACTTATAGAGAATAATAGCAGCATTTTTTACGACTTACTCCGTTATTTATTTCTTCAGTTAGCGTAATATCGCTGATATAGACGCTCAAGATAAAAAATGTAACGATAGCCGAAAGTAATCATTTATTCGGCAAACATACTACGTTTTTGGTAGTAAAAAGTTGTGATATTCCATTGTTTTTAACCCTCATTTTGTCTACTTACTGACTTACAAGTATTGATGAACGATTGCAGATTTATCATGCAAATTATGTTTAAAATATTCAGAGCAATTTTCTTAGTTCTTTTTTTATTCTATTTTATAAAATATGGTACACCAACAGCATAATATATAGACAACATTAGTAAGAAATAATTAAGTAAGTATCATTCTTCTACATATGCCAATTATTGATATACACATCATTGGCAGGAAAACCAAAAAGTTACACTAGTGCAATAAAAATAGTTACATTAAAAATAAATCTGCACAGAAAAAGGTTTAAAAAAAACTATTTAAAGCAGCTACTTTGTCAGACTTTGTCTCTAAATGTCTCTGAAAGCGACAAATGCTATCGAATCTTCTGAATCCGTTGAGTTGATTGAAAATCACGTCCAAGTCCGGTAATGAACTGTTGAAGCTCATCTCACTCATTCTCAAAAATGAAAAGTGCCTACCCAGGTTTGTTCTGCAAAGTGGAAGCTGGAAAGCTTCTTTTCCTAGAAATAGTTTTCAAGTCGTGGCTTCTGACGTTATTTTTTTACACTTATTCTATGTATACAAATAATACAGTGGTAAAATTATTCCTGGTCCGAGGCGGCCGGGGCGGGTGGGCCTGGCTGGGCAAATGACTCGCGAGCCATTTGGGCCCAATTGTCCGTCGCCCGCTTCGCCTCCGCTCCGACGGCTCTTGCAAATTTTCACCAATGTTCCACCAGTCATTTAACATTTTTCGTTTAAATTACCGACATTAAGGATTCGATATTGACTTCATTATAAATAAAAAGCTTTTACCTTTTACTTAAATATTGCACTTTGTGGTAGAGAAAAGATAGATCTTAAACCCGGAGGTTGTTTAAGTTGAGGAGGTTAAATACCACTATACCTATTAACCTGATTGGCAAGTTGCATCACTGAATAATTAACAATGAATAATTTTCACAATACGTACTTACAAACTTTTTTAATATTCACTATATGTATACATTTTGCCTCATGTTACGAGGTCCAACCATTTAGTTTATAGAACTAATAGTTATAGTATGTTACCTCATAACTCTCTGATTTCTGATTGAACCGATATGTACTGCTACTACTTAGTATGTTTACTGTGTAAGAGGTCCCATTGTTGCCAATGAGATCTCTAGGAGTTCAGTGAATATATGACACTAGAAAATGTGTAATGTGTAACAGTACAGAGAGAGATAAGATATAGAGCTTTTAAGGCACAGAGTCAAAAGGTACAACCCCAAAGTTCTACAATGAGTCACACACAAGTACAGCATATGTCTATATAAAATGGTTTATTTATGTTTATGGTATTTTTATCAAAATAAACATATTCATCATCTCGTGCATTTTATCTTAGGCAAAATTGCACCATTCATCACAGTTTTAAAATATTTTCGCATCAAATAAAGCTCGCAGCTTAAGAAAAACACACAATTTTTAACGATAGCTATCAAACGACAGTTAAAACATAACATAACAGACTCATTAAGTATAAAACAACTGATTTCTGACAAATAATTGACGCTTACAAATTAATCATATTGTATTTTGTTCGAAGAATATTTCTAATCTAAGTATTTAAAAAAAAACAGATGACCGAGAACTGATGGCCTCTGGGGCAGAAAAGTTGTATATTGGAGACCCATCGACCAAAGGCGCAGCGTAGGTCATCCACGGACAAGATGAACAGACGACCTTGTAAAGATGGTAGAATCACACTGAATGTGGATCGCTTGTGATCCGTCGCTTTGGAAAACCGCGAGGGCGGCCTTTTCAGCAGCAGAAGTCCTTTGACTGATGATGATGATGAACTTATCTACATTAAACGACAAAAATATGTCATTTTTTTGGTTTTGACTGTGGCCGTAGCATGCTGAGTTGAAAACTGCAATAAAATATTGCCAGATAATGAGAATTCGGGATGAGAATGTAAACATTACAATTACAAGTAACGAAATAGACCCGTCGCCTGTTATCATCTCTAGACCCTTTGCACATCACGACTTTTAGGTAGCGATGCAGTCACGATGTAGCATCGATGCAGTCGCAAACTGTCAACCTTAACACACTTGCGTTACTTTTAGCATCGATGCAGTTGCCATGCTAATGCGCGTTAGCATTGGTATTGGTGATGCAGAAGCTGGGATCCTATTTTCAAATCATTCGCTTGGATATGGCGAGTGATGTTCGTCCGAAGACGATTTAAAAATTAATAGAAATTACGTAAAATATAGACGTTAGTGTACGAGCTAGCATCGTACATTGTTACAACCACGGCATCAGCGACCTACATCGCAGCGGCTGACCGATGGACCCAGCAAGCACCATCGGCACACAATCATAAACCTTTGTATGTTAACACACAATACAATTGTTATAAATACAACTTATTCAGTACAAATAAACTAGATATCTACCGTCCGTGTTGGTTCTCATTTCCCTCCGCTGCGGCCAAGACTTTTAGCTGTCGCAATGATCAGTCTGGTGAGCCTGCCAGACTGGCAGCGGGTCCACGCCACCTACCTACCGTCCTCACGCTGCTACCCTAGGCGAACTGGGTGCAGCTCTTCTACCACAACATCCTTATTGTGTCTAAGTATCTATTGTTAGGCTGGGCTAGGGCTCTAGAAACTTAGTATCTTACGGAAAGGGATATCTACGCCACTAGGGAGTTAGTTTCCATTTTGAACTTTTATATACTGAACAGACGGGACTTCTTACCGCCTGTATAACTGTATAGTTAGTTAACAAAATTTTGTTATCCTTTTGAAATCACTCGCGCGTGAAATTATACTAAACTCATTGAAAAATAAGTTATTAATCAATTATTATTAAACGCTATCTTTATGCCTGCATCGATGCCAAATTAAATCTGTTCATTGCGTGAGTCGCGATGCTAAAAGTCGCAGTGTGTAAAGGGTGTAAGATCACACTAATAATTTTAATTCATTTAGAACAGTAACGGGAAAACTTATTTAATCAGCGAGCCGCTATCACGACCACAGTTTCCAGTTTAGTGAGACCCTAATTAAAATTTTGAGCATTGTAGTAAACAAGTTACTGTGTATCTGACATGAGGGCGAACTATACAAATAAATAAATCGCGGCCTTAATAAATATAGTGTATCGCCTCGGGACGATAATTAAGTAGTTATTGTTAAAGATAACTCAAAGGGGACAGGATTCCTTTATTCCCAATCTATACTAATATTATAAAGCTGAAGAGTTTGTTTGTTTGTTTGTTTGTTTGAACGCGCTAATCTCAAAAACTACTGGCCCGATTTGAAAAAATATTTTTACGTTGGATAGTCCATGTATCGAGGAAGGCTTTAAGCTATGTAACATAAAGATACGACTCATAAGACCACAGCAGAAATGAAAAATGTTGCGAAAACGGGAGAAAGATATTCCTTTTGAGAGCTTCCGCTGTATACGCTGCGGAAACCGCTTAAGTTACACAAAAATCATGTATGACAGGATTGTTCAGCATTAAGAGTTCTATAATAAAGTCCGCGACAGCATATGTCTATCTTTTATGGTTGACTTACTACAACCTTTTTTATGTTAATAAATTTATAAAAAAATAATGCATTATTTTTAGAGGTGTATTATACACACAGGTATTTATTCTTATCAAAATAAATACATTCATCATCACGAGCATTTCATTTAGAACCAAGTTGCCCTTTATATCATTTGATTTCAATAAATATCTTAGGAGCTATCACAGTTTTAACATAACTCCGCACCAAAATAATGTTCGCAGCTTAAGTACAACGTGCGCTTGCGCTAATATATTATAAAGCTGAAGAGTTTGTTTGTTTGAACGCGCTTATCTTAGGAACTGCTGGACCGATTTAAAAAAATATTTCTGTGTTGGATAGCTTATTTATCGAGAAAGGCTTTAGGATATAAAACATGACGCTGCGACGGGAGAGGAGAGGGATCAAACTCAAAACGCGCGGACGAAGTCGCGGGGGACGCTAGTACAATCATAAATGGAGCCAATCCAAATTCAAAATCCAATTTCTTTATCGATAGTAATGGTAAAATATCATTATCCGCCGGCGAATATTTGCGATTAT
Organism: Pyrausta purpuralis; assembly: GCA_963924145.1. Lineage (NCBI taxonomy): Eukaryota > Metazoa > Arthropoda > Insecta > Lepidoptera > Crambidae > Pyrausta > Pyrausta purpuralis. Next base: position 2,890,028 of record OZ001657.1, on the reverse strand, counting down.
ATGTGCTTTGAATAAAATATAAGATTTATTTTTAACCGTATGTATGTTTGTCCGCGAATATGTCGCGTTTGGTTGGACCTATTTTCATGCGGTGTTTACTAATGTATTTGTTATATTAAGGAAAAGGTTTTAGTAAATATTTAAGTTTAATCAAGTACATTGTAACTTAAACAATAACTAAAAATGAAGAAAAAAAATACACAAAAATTGAACCAGCTTTAAAAAAAACACTAAAAACGCTTTCATATTGAGGCGACTTTAGCAACGAAGTAGCTGGGCGACTTACGCGCGACAGTCGCGCTGCTGATGATGTCATACTATACACGGCAGCGCGGTAGCAGCGCCGCAGCGGCGCGTAAGTCGCGCGGGTCCGTCCCACTATACCCATTACCCACAGTGGTAATACTATCCCCGTATTAGCACTGAAATGGGTAATGGGTGTAGTGGGACCGACCCAGTCGCACGACCTTCGCGCTGCTGATGTAAAGGCATCCTCTGCTGACGCGCTGCTGACGCTCTAGTGTGAAGGCGCACTAAAAGGACTAAAATAAGGCTAATAGGAGAAACAAACTTATTTGAAGTCGGTACATGACATGTACATGTACGTAGACTGCTGCTGTCCGTTAAGGTTGACATCATGTTTTTTTTTGCCAAATTATTTAACCAAATGTAAAAATGTCTATGGAGGTGTTACTGCAGTCAAATGGACTCGGATACTCCTCCGGAAATGTGTCCGGTCCCTCCCCTAGCGTGAGGAGGTGTTTCAGTAGTCACCGGCGGTTCTTCAAGACTTCTTGAGGGAAAATGTAGAGTGTTAAAACTTGAAGTATATTTGGTGAACTAATAGAACTGTTCGAGCTTAGAACTCGGAATGGAATGCCTTGAATGAAAAAAGTAAAGGCTTGTATAGAGGCCTGGCCCTTAACATGAATACTGGTGGTTTACAGAGAATTAAACCCGAAAAAGTAATAAACTTTGATAGAAGTTGTCCAGACTTTGAAAGATATTGTCATAACAACCATGTCAATAAAGATAAAAAAAAAACTGTCAAAAATCAAGCAATTTACACAAACAATCTGGAAAACGAATCATCACCCAATGCAAATTAAAGGAAAATTGCAAACAAAGGTAAAACACGGCTATTTTTACAGCATTATATACAGAAAAGTAGCGCCACAATAGATCATACTTGGTCGAGATGGCAACATTAGAGCCCAACAACCAATAATAAATAATACAGAAAAGTAGAATAACAGAGCTTTGAAAGTTTGACATTTTTAGATTCACAATAAATATTGTTCAAAAAGGATTAGAAAACAACAATAATCCAAAAATACAGAGTAATAGTATAAGAAGAGTAGAAAGGCAGGTAATGCCTATAGTTTAATGTCTACAGTACGACTTTTTAGGGAGAAAATACGAACTGCGTTATGGTAGATAGAATCAATGAACCAGCAATCTTTGGATGGAAAAAGGAAATGAAAGCATGAAAAAACAAAGATAATGTGATGAAAATGTTAATGTGGGTCCGATGAATATTAAATATATTAAGGTACTCAATTTATTACACGTAATACATGTACATCGGTACAACACATTGTATTAATCCGTTGGTAACGTCATTTAACCATTACCATCGATAAAGAAATTGGGCTTTAAAAATACGTCAATTTTCAAAACGGTGCACCTCTATAGATAATGTTTTAACATAAGTACCAGGTAATACTAGCTCTTACGCTCTTTACTAAGCCGACTAAATATTTACTAATCGTAACCGAGACCCCTCTATAGTCATCTCTTTATTATTTCAATTTACATCCACAGATAAAATTATGCCTTTGTTAATTTAGTTAAATTAAGAGTTTAATTAGGAGCTCCCCGCATATGGGTTTATTCTTTAAGTTTTTTCTTTCATATTATTACTGATTCCATTACTAACGCAACATATCGCTAAAGTTAAAATTTATTGTAACTTTTTATTTATTATGTTTAGACTATTCAGCTCAATACAACATAACTTCACGGTTTTCGTTTTTTTGGATCAAATTCCATTCAGACCTTAATTTATTATGATTATTTATTTAAAAAAGGGTTCTCCTTGTTGCGTTATTCTTAAAAAATGCAGTATTGCCAAACAAAAAGATATGTGCCGTTTTTCTTGCAAAAAAATGAATAAAAATCTAAACCATTACAAGTTATGTCGTATTGTTACGTTTTCATTGATAATCTGTAATCTTAATGTGTGGAATATTGTAATTAAGACACGTTACTGTCGTAAAAATCTCTTTATTTTTGTAGTTTGTTTTACAAAATGAAAGATATTTTAGCGAAGTTATAGTGTAACTTTTGCTAAAATACAAGTAATAATTACATTTAAGAAAATATAATAGTCAGGATCCTTCACTGAGTCGTCAGAGTCTGCAGCAAAGGTTTAATTTATTTTAATATTATTAAAATACTGGGGCATAGCATAGCGTCGTATTTTAATGATAGTAAAATACATAAACTAACGTTATTATCATAGGGAGAGAGAGAGAGAGAGAGAACACTTTATTGTATACACCAGGAAATCATCATACATCATTATCGTTCTTAAATTTCTTATTTGTGTGCACTGTGATTAAAAATACTGCTATATTGTTATTATTAGTGAACATACCTTCAATAATTGATGGTATTGATGATGAAGAAGTGCTGCTGCTCAAGGAACTAGTCGAGTCGCAACGAGGCTGGTTACATTGCAGTTGTTGTTCTTGCTGTACTGATTCACATGCTAAAAATAAATTGGTTGTTTAATTCATTTGTATTTTGAGAATGGGTATTATCTTTTCATTTTTCTGACTTACGTGAATGTTCATTAATTCCTCGGACAAGATTTACAAATTTCCTAGACCGTGATTTCATCTGAAAAATAAATTGTAAATAGACAATATTTTTATCATTTATAGTGCAACATTGTAAGCTATTCGTTGTAAATTATTAATATTTTTAATCAAGGATGTTTTAACTTGAAATAACCACCATTAAGACCAAACATTTTGTACTTTTATTATCAACTGTAACGGTACATCTTAAATTAACCAACAAAAAACGTTCTTTATTTCAGCAAAAACGGTACAATCCTATATAAAACATAGCATGCGATTACTATTTTTACTACAATAATGACCCACATATAAATGTACCGTTAAAGTTGCAAAAATAAATCACTAAAAAAACAAAAAGCTGTATTTACCTTTTTATCAAAACCGTGACACCATGAGCTGTTACATTTTTACCGAAATCGGGCAACACTTTCTTCAAATCGGGTGACAAAAGCGACCCCTCAAACTTCAGGCCAATATCGATTTTGCCGGTCTTGAGTAAAATATATGAAAAGATTATATTTAACCAAATTTTAGCACACTTTTCATCAAATAAGTTATTACATAATAAACAATTCGGTTTTACTAAAGGTAGAAGCACAACCGATGCAGGAGTTGCTCTTTTAACACATGTTTTTGATGCCTATGATAATAGGCATGATGCTTTAGTAATTTTCTGTGATCTATCCAAAGCGTTTGATTGTGTGGACCATGAAACATTGTTGAAAAAAATACGTCGTTATGGGGCATCATTAAACTCATTAAACTTAATTAATTCTTATCTATCAGGTAGAACGCAAAAAGTATATGTAAACGGAATTGAGTCTTCTGGAGCGCCTCTAACAATGGGTGTGCCCCAGGGATCTATATTGGGACCACTTTTATTTTTCATATATATAAATGACCTCCCGTATTTTGTAGGGAATCTTTGTGATATAGTATTGTTTGCTGATGATACTTCACTTATATTTAAAATCCCAAGAGGTAAAGAAAATTTTGACGATGTAAATAATACTCTATCACAAGTATTACATTGGTTTACAGTAAACAATCTCCTTCTTAATGGAAGTAAAACTAAATGTGTAAAGTTTACGATGCCTAATGTCCGACAGGCATCAACTCAGGTTAAGATAAAAGACAAATCGCTTGATATTATCGACTCCACAACATTCTTGGGAATCACTTTAGACTCCAAACTACAATGGGGTCCTCAAATAGAGGCTTTGTCAGGAAAACTAAGCTCAGCTGCTTTTGCTGTAAGAAATATTAGACGTTTGACTGATATAGAAACAGCTAGGTTAGTTTATTTTAGTTATTTCCATAGCTTGATGTCCTACGGCATTTTACTGTGGGGCTCGGCAGCTGACATAGAATCAATTTTTATATTACAAAAAAGAGCCGTGCGAGCTATTTATAATCTTAATCCTCAAGATTCCCTACGAGAGGTGTTTAAAGAAATTAGAATATTAACTGTAGCCTCTCAGTATATTTATGAAAATTTAATGTTTGCACGCAAAAAATTACATTTATTCACGAAAAAAAGTGATATACATAATTACGAGGGTCAAACTGAAAGTTCTTAGAACTGGCCACTTATAAACAATATAATAAAAAAAATATTCTAAAATTTTAAAATAGAATTCTTTGCCAATATTACTGAGTATATATTTCATTCATTTGTCATTTGTTTTACGATTTGGCGGCAAATTGAAAATTGTCTGTGTCACGTCAACATGAATTTAACACGAGAAAATTTTCGTGCAATGATTTTTTATGACTTTCGATGTCATTTAAGTCAACAAGAAAGTTATGATAGACTACGATTGGCCTTTCACGATGAAGCCCCATCTCGTGCGACTGTTTACAACTGGTTTAATGAGTTTAAACGTGGTCGCACTAATCTCACTGATGATGTACGTGAAGGACGGCCTTCTACGGCGACGACTGAAAATAACATCTGTGTTGTGCGGCGTATGATAGAGACTGACAAAAGAGTGACCTATCAGCAGATTCGGACAAGCTTAGGCATCGGTATGAGTCAAGTGCACAAAATCCTCCACGAACATTTAGCGGTCAGGAAGCTTTGCGCCCGGTGGATACCTCATAATTTGACTAAGGCTCAAAAACTCCATCGTGTGGATTGGTGCCGTAAAATGATTGAAAGATTTAACGGAGGTGACTCAAATGCTGTGTTCGACATACTAACAGGTGACGAAAGCTGGATTTACTGTTATGATCCTGAAACCAAAAGACAATCTGCTCAGTGGGTGTTTCCTTTCGAGGAGTTGCCAACTAAAGTGAAGAGAGATCGAAGTGCGGGAAAAAAAATGGTGGCCTCGTTCTTTGGAAGGATAGGTTATTTCGCAACAATTGTGTTAGAGGATCAAAAAACAGTTTCTGCAGAATGGTACACTACCAATTGTTTGCCACTTGTCTTGGAAAAAGTTCGAGAGAAACGACCTCGCAGTAGGATCCTCCTTCACCACGACAACGCCTCGTCGCACACCGCCAAGCGAACGATCGACTATTTGGCGACATCAAACGTTGAATTACTGGGTCACCCGCCGTATAGCCCCGACCTCGCGCCTTGTGATTTTTATTTATTTCCAAAAATTAAAGAAAAACTTAAAGGAAAGCGGTTTATGAATGCTGAAGAAGCGGTGGCTGCATATCGCGATGCAATTGAAGAGACCCCTAAGGACGAGTGGGCAAAGTGCTTTTCCCAGTGGTTCCATCGCATGCAGCGGTGTATTGACGTCAATGGACAATATTTTGAAAAGATATAATAAAACTAATAACTGGCTAATGTTATCAGTTTTTGATTTTCTAAGAACTTTCAGTTTGACCCTCGTAGAATACTAGGAACAAGAATAAGCTTGCTATTCCACAATTTAGGCTTCGAAAGGTTGGTAATTCTTTCATAGGGAAATGTATAACATTTTTCAATAAACTACCAGAACACATTGTAAACTTACCGATCAGTAAATTTAAAACTGTCATTAAAGAAACCCTAATGACGAAAGGGTATTATAAAGTAGATGATTTTTAAAAGATAATAATGTATGGACTTGCATGAATACTACAAACATTGTAAACCTTTTGAAAAGAGGCATTGACAATAGTGACTGAGTTTCTTGCGCAGCTTCTTCTCAGCACTAGCCCAAAATTGTCCCGAAGCTGTGGTAGGGTTTATATTGGGACGTGTAAAAGTGACCTCAATGGGCCTATTTGCATAAATAAATGACTTTTATGACTTTTTACTTTTCGTCAAGCGAGCGGCGACAACTGACGTGAACCGATCTTGCATTAAACTTAAGTGCAGAAAGAGATGGCGCTAAACCGATAGTCGCCGACCTTTTCCCTTATTACTCGGTCATTTTTGGCGCTAGAAATATCCCGTTTTAACAGCAAGTAGAACTAAATGCGCCGGATTCTACTGTATCATTATTCCATAACGATACATATTTGCGTTAACACGTTGGTGTCGCAAATGAGCGATATGATCCAATTAGATCTATTTTTGACTGGCACTATGTTTGAAATCATTCTAGAAAGCTGTCATTCATCACATTCCCCCATTTCTAGAGTTCAATTTTGTCGACTGGTGAATGAGTAACTCAGTTTGTTCTGATGTTTCTTCTCAGCGCTTGGTAGATTGTCTGTGTCTTGTCTCGAAGCGCTAGTAGGGCCCAAAAGAAAAAGGAGACATGTTCTGGCCCTGTATAGACAGAATTGATTGATATTAATTATTGACATTTATAAGTGGCATTTTGTTTCCTAAATTGAATATATCATTTTTGACTTTGACTTTGAATCACATCGATGTATCCCAACCTACAAAGAGTATCCTAAATAATATAGAACAACTTAAAGGTATGTTGATGTGATGCCTGTGTGCTGTATGTGTCAGACTCAAAAAGGTTTCATTCTAAATGGAATTGTGTCCAACATGCCGCTCATGGAAACTAGATTTATTTAATTACACTAGCTAGGACATGCCGCTAATGAAGTTAACGTCATTATGTCGCTGACATGTCGGGCGAATTGGAACAGGTGCTGAATTTGTAAACCGGGTTTTGGCTTAACTAATATCGTTATTAGGTGTTCTATAATTCAAATTGTTTGAAACAGCATTAGTAAATAATATAGTAATTCCCAAAAGTATATATGTCATTGAAAGAACGACATAAATAAAACAAAACACAGACATACAAATAAAAGTTATAATATTTTTATTTTCATATTTAAAAAAAATCTCCTTTCCAGGCAAATCATTCTCTCTATTACCTTAAGAACTTATGAACCATTCTCTCTACACTCTTAAGAGTCGGTGCACTGGTGGATGGTGCTTGAGATGTCAATGCGATGGCTTTGACTCCAAAAATATGGTTTGCCAAAAGTGGGTTCCTTGCAGGTGTTCATTTAAGAGTTTATTTTATATAAGAAGAATACTATTTTGAACTCTTTTCTTATACGAAATGCAGGAGAATCCGCTTCCGAGAATGGTCGTCCCGACACAGTCTTATTTGCATTAAAAACTGCGCTCAAAAACAATAAGAAATATAATTAATATTAAAAACAAAGACATGCAACATAAAAAAATGACTTAAAATTGACCTATTAAAAAACGAAACCCTTTCCTTGCGGCAAGGAGGCTGTGATGCTGGCTGCGTTGCCGCGTTGGATAACTATGCTAATCCTTTGAGCTAGGAACCAGCCAGCTTCATTATAAGCTGTTACAGAATTTAATTTTGGCGCATTTTTTCTAAACAGCGATTTAGCAGAGGATCCTCATGGCGCAAACACATAATCACTTGCAAGTGAGACGTACTTGCGACGCTTGGCGTTTTCAACCAACTCCGCTGATGCTTTAGCTTTAAGAGTTGATTCTCTGAGATGAGAGGGGGCCAAAGTATCGACACAAGTTGCATCCCAAACTAAGGCCCGACCCCGTTCCCAGGGAATCAGCATAAGGCCATCCGGTCTCTTGAAAGAACTTAATACATTTATTAGATTTTGGGGGATTGAGAGGAACAATCCTCTTTAACCCTATTCTTGACGATGTGCACCCAAATGCACACGTTTTTTTAAAAAAAACGTAAGCGAAAACCAAGTAGAAAATTTATTTTTTGTCATACTCATCGCGTAGTTTTATTACCCATATTTAAGTAAGAAAATGATTTATGGCCACTGGCAACACTAAAGCGCTTAGTAGAATGCAAGATGGCGGAGCGAGCGCAGGCGTCTACGACATATAAGGTAAAAATCGATTGAAATCGTATAATTTATCAATGCAATCAAAAATATTTTTATCTGGAACATTACCTAAATATACAAAGTTTTGAATAAATAATTTATTTTGCCTAATGAAATCTATTTTATAAGTTTTTTTGTGTGTAATTTTGCGTGTAACTTGAAATGAAAGAAAGAAGAAAGAAAGAAATTTATTTGGTACACTACAAAAATACAGAAATAAACATAAAAAACGTTATTATATGTAGTGAAACCAGATTGGTTTCCACTCAGCTTTTTTGCCATAGCAAGCCGTGGCGCAGGTTTTCAGTGGATACCATTAAGGTTGAGATACCACCACCAAATTGTATTAAAATTAAAACAGATACAAAGGAAAACTTATACAATAGCAAAAATGAAATGTTATGCTTACATTCCAGGTGTTATTAAATAACAAATGTAACTCGTGCGAGCAAGCGTGCGTGCGTTTGTGCGTGCGTGCGTGTGTGTGTGTGTGTGTGTGTGTGTGTGTGTGTGTGTGTGTGTGTGTGTAAAACGGCTGTTTATTTTTTGACCTTTTGGATCTCGATTAGAAAAACTCTGAGACGGTGTTTAAAGGAAACTAAATAATTTGAATTTCTGATCGGTGGTGGTAAGTTGTTCCAGCATTTCGTGGCAGCGTAACGAAAACTACCACGAAAAGCAGCCGTTTTGTGTTGTGGGCACATTAATCGGGATGCAATTCTTGTGGCACGTCTAGAAAATTCTAACTTATCGTAAAGGTAGGCCGGTTTTTTGTTTTTTATTATTCCAAAAAGCAGTGTCGCAAAGTGTAGGGTGTATCTAGCTGACATGTTTAGCAAATTATTGCAGTTTAAGAATGGAGTTATATGAAAACGTCGGGGAACAGGGAAGCAATAACGAGCACAAGCATTTTGAATACGCTGAATAAGTTTTTTAGTACGCTCCAGTAAACAACCCCCAAACACCGCATCGGCGTAGTTCAACTTAGAAAGTATGAGAGCTTCACATAACTTGACTCGCGTTTCGACGGTTACGTAGTCGCGGACTCGATACAGGACCTTGAGCCGGTAGAAGCAATTACGCATGAGTTCAAGCATGTGTTGCTCAAATCACAACCTTCCATCCATCACCAGGCCAAGATTACGAGCTTCCAAAAGTTCACCCATCATGTAAATAGCAGGACGCTGTGCAGCGATACCAGCCATAACTTGATCCGACCCCAGAATCATATATTTTGATTTTGAGGGATTCAACACTAAATTGTGACGGTCGCTCCATTCACTACTTCGGTCAAGATCCTCGTTCAGCTTGAGTATTGCAGTGGTAGTTTTTTCCGGTTTAAAAGAAAGATACAACTGAAGATCATCAGCATATAAATGATATTTGCAGTGAACCATGTTATAAATGATGTCAGCGGTATATATAATAAAGAGGAGGGGACCCAGTATGGATCCCTGCGGTACACCCCTAACAACTGGTGAGGTCGTGGAACAAGATGTAGATCCATCGTCACTAATTATTTTTACATACTGATTACGATCCGATAAATAGCTCGCAAACCACATCAGAGTCAATGAGTCAAATCCGTAGTAACAAAGCTTCGATAGTAGGACTTTGGTATTAATAGTGTCAAATGCACGTGAATAATCCAACAAGACCAAAATGGTTCCCTCACCAATGTCCCGCGCTGAAAGGATGTTATCTACAACGTCTAACAGAGCAGTAGCAGTGCTGCGAGCTTTCCTAAAACCAGACTGTTTCTCAGGCAAGATGTTATGCTTTTCTAAATATTCAGTAACCTGCATTCAGACAACTTTTTCAACAATCTTAGAAAGAAAGGGGAGAATGTTAATAGGGCGCAGTTCTTTGTATTCAACAGGGTGTTGAGTCTTAGTGACTGGTTTAACTATGGCGGTTTTCCACTGATGAGGAAAAACACCAGACTCTATAGATTTATTCACGAGGGCAGTAATATGCTTAGTGTGTGTGGCAACGTAAGCAAAATCATGTCAAGTGTGATTCCATCAGCACCTTTTGCGTTAGTTTTAATAGATTTAATTATATTATAAACAATTTCATCAGTGACTAATTGTAACGAGAAAACAGCAGGCCCAAAACGACTAGAATTAGGATTATTAATTACACTTGGATCTGCAGCACTACTTCCAGGGATGTTAAGAAAATGATCTCTTATTGCATTAGCGTCATTAAGGTGTGAGGGAAGTTCAAACTTTTTCTTTTTAAAATCGAATACGTTAAGCCTTAAATGTTTCCACAGAACGCGAGGATTTTTGGAATTATTATTGATGTATTGATTAAAGTATGCAGATTTTTCACTTCGAATTGCTGAATTTACCAACGTCTTTAAATCTTTATAATATTTTTTGTGGGTACCTAGTCCAGACAATCTAAATTTTGCGTGTGCTTGGTCACGTAGCTTTATCATTTCTTTCATGGTATAAGTTATCCAAGGATAAGAGTGCGATTTAATATAGATACGTTTAATTGGGGCGTGCTTATCGAATAATTGAATAATATTCTTATTGAAAATATCCACAAAAGAATCCACATCATCATCAACACAGTCAACCCATGGTATTAATTCCAAGTCCCGATTAAATCGTTCCAAAATGTGAGTGAAATGCACATTGCCAACTCATCAACAGTATTATCTGAATTTTATCGTGTGCATTTGAAGATACATTGCCAGCATAGAAATATTTTGTTTGTTAGTAAGTTCTATGATTTTTATGAAATTAAAAAAAATGTAAAAAAAAAACCTTTGAACGTAAGCTACTTAAAGCTTATGTTATGGGTGCCAGACAACGGATATAATACTTAAATACTTTTTTTTTTTAAAAAACATACATGATATACATAGAAAACACTCAGACCAATACAAACAGACATGTTCATGCACACAAATGTTTGTATTGTGCGGGAATCGAACCCGCAACCCGCTGCGTAGTAGGCGATTTCTCGACCACTACACCAGACGGGTCGTCAATTATACTTATACTTTTGCGTATTTTGTAATGTTTTTATATTTGTTTTAGCCTACCACAAGGGCCTCAAAAATTCTGGCTTTGGTGCCTGCGTCTAGTGCTGGTTCTAACATTGATGAGGGTGATTCTTCGCAAGATGAGTTCAACTACGCCATAAATACTGTATATATATATACTTTAGTCTGAACATTAGTTTTGGTTTTTGAATTGGAATCATATGAGTTTCCCTTGCTGTGAGACATAATAATAGTTTCTAAAACATCTGCCTTATTTTTTAGAAATGAAATTAAATCATTTTATTTTAACTGTGAACCTGGCTGATTCTGGTTGGTGATGGTACTTTTAAAGATTTCCCATTCACGTTCAGTGCAGCTATCTAATTTGGAAATAATTAAATAAATTATTAGAGTGTCCCAAGATTCTGTTGGTTCTCCTAAAGTGTTAAGAGCACGAATATTTTTGAAAACATTACCAATCAATTTTAGAATTTGACCAGGTGACTCTTTATTTAAAGATATAATAATAATAATAATAATAAAGTTTATTTCACAAAAAAGGTTACATTGACTTATACAGTGACCGAAGCGCCCTTTTAAGCTTAAAAGCCTGTATCAGGGAGCAACGCTCTTCCATTACTAAGGTCGTTATCAGTATACAGTAATTTAAAGAACAAGATAACAAAAGTATCAAAAATTAGAATTAATAGGTTACACTTTTATTCATAGAAATTATGTGTGTATATTAATGTTGTGTGTGTGTGTGTGTGTGTGTGTGTGTGTGTGTGTGTGTGTGTGTGTGTGTGTGTGTGTGTGTGTGTGTGTGTGTGTGTGTGTGTATGTGTGTGTGTGTGTCTATAAGTGTGTTTGTTACTATTTGATAATATCAAGTAATGCCTCCAAATCATCATAGGTTTTGTTTTCTAGGTACACCTGTAAGCATCTTTTACAATCTCTATATGTTTTGTTATATAAATTAACATTCTTATTAATAATTTTATATAGATAAGCCGAGCGAGCTGTATATTGCACAGAAGCAAAAACAGTATTGAATTTCGGAGTCTCTATCTTCTGCCTTCTTTTTGCAGCATTTCTGGCATCGAACTGTTTTGTCTTTCCTAAGAACTGTTTGTATAATGTACAGTTTTCTAATTGATAGTATTTGCGTAATTTGGTAAAGTTTGTCAGTCCCAAACCTTCGCTTTTTAAAATACATCACTTTTACCAAGTTACGTTGTGCACGTTCTACCTCAAGAAATCTTGTCATTGAATCTTGATATGACATTGAACAAAGCTTTGACATGGTTTTTAACTAATAAACGACTGTTGTTATATCTATTTGCTAGTAAGTCCCATGCAATAATGCAATTATCTGATGAAAACTACAAAGATTTAATTACTAGTAAAGCATTTCCTGTAAGGGATGAACGCAAAGAGTGGAATTTTTGCACATCATCAATATCTTTAGAATTATGTATTAAAGACAAGTAAGTATAACGATATACCATCCAATGATCATATGAACCAGCAAAGGTGGGTAATGATATTGTAGGAAGCCTAATTCCGCTTGACAATGACCCCTTTGACGGCTTACTATTTTGTTCTCCAGTTGAACAAGATTTAATAATACATTTACACTTAGTTATATAGGCATAATACTGATTTTTAAAAGTCTCTCTTTCGGTAAGCTGTTTTTCAATATCAATTTCAGGTACAGTTAAATCTATTTCATCTTGAACTTCTGAAAAACTAGTCACCAACATTTCCGCCTTGTCTAGACGCGTTTGTAATTCTGTTTTAATTGCGTCATTTACACTGATACCTTGTACAGAATCGACAAACTTGACAAACAATGTAAGCTTGCCACGTATAGTACCTCTTTTCTTTATTAAATCTTTAAGTAACAAATCATCTGAATTTTCTATATTACTAAGAGATTGCCTTTTTTTTGACATTTTGAAGGTTGTGGTTAACGAGAATAATTAATAAGCGGTTTGTACTGAAAAAGACCAATTCAAATTTACAAGCACGTTTCATGCGTAACCTCGCAAACTTATAAGTTTGACCGACACACAAAAAATAACGCACAAAATGAGCAAAATGCAATCGAAATGGAGGAAAAATAGAAGGATTGATTGACCTGACCGTGTTTTGCTGGATTTGCCTGAAGATGATGCGTGTTATCCTGGATGAACTGGCGTGCCCGATTGATGCTGTTCATGATCACGACAATTCCTGATCCGGCTCGAAGGACCACAATATGGATATGAAGCGACGTCCCCTTTGATGTTGATACCTTTGTATACCTATTTTACTTACGATACTGATGTTTCTTGCTGATAATGGAAGATAAGAATTTGAAGACCGACACAGGTTGAAGCGAATGACCAAAATGTCCGGAAGTAGGTAATGTCACTAATTGTCAAATAACACAAAACGTCAAATGTCACTGTCACACACGTCACTTTTGGGTTGCTAGTTCCTTAAAAGCATAGACAAAAATTAACCGCTTTCAAAAAACTAGCTTAAGGGCTTAAAAGAACGCATTTGTCTTCTATTCAGAACAAACAAATTATTTTGGATTCGGTGCATGTATGTAGATAATTTAGGTAAGCTTGACATCACACAGATTCTAAAACTAGTATGTAAATCAACTTTTAAATTACCTTGCCATGAGAAGCGGAAAGCAGGGTGTTACGGATACCCAATCATGTATTAGTAATAAGTTTAATTATATTTACGAGGGTCAAACTGAAAGTTCTTAGAAAATCAAAAACTGATTACATTAGCCAGTTATTTGTTTTATTATATCTTTTCAAAATATTGTCCATTGACGTCAATACACCGCTGCATGCGATGGAACCACTGGGAAAAGCACTTTGCCCACTCGTCCTTAGGGGTCTCTTCAATGGCATCGCGATACGCAGCCACCGCTTCTTCAGCATTCATAAACCGCTTTCCTTTAAGTTTTTCTTTAATTTTTGGAAATAAATAAAAATCACAAGGCGCGAGGTCGGGCTATACGGCGGGTGACCCAGTAATTCAACGTTTGATGTCGCCAAATAGTCGATCGTTCGCTTGGCGGTGTGCGACGAGGCGTTGTCGTGGTGAAGGAGGATCCTACTGCGAGGTCGTTTCTCTCGAACTTTTTCCAAGACAAGTGGCAAACAATTGGTAGTGTACCATTCTGCAGAAACTGTTTTTTGATCCTCTAACACAATTGTTGCGAAATAACCTATCCTTCCAAAGAACGAGGCCACCATTTTTTTTCCCGCACTTCGATCTCTCTTCACTTTAGTTGGCAACTCCTCGAAAGGAAACACCCACTGAGCAGATTGTCTTTTGGTTTCAGGATCATAACAGTAAATCCAGCTTTCGTCACCTGTTAGTATGTCGAACACAGCATTTGAGTCACCTCCGTTAAATCTTTCAATCATTTTACGGCACCAATCCACACGATGGAGTTTTTGAGCCTTAGTCAAATTATGAGGTATCCACCGGGCGCAAAGCTTCCTGACCGCTAAATGTTCGTGGAGGATTTTGTGCACTTGACTCATACCGATGCCTAAGCTTGTCCGAATCTGCTGATAGGTCACTCTTTTGTCAGTCTCTATCATACGCCGCACAACACAGATGTTATTTTCAGTCGTCGCCGTAGAAGGCCGTCACTCACGTACATCATCAGTGAGATTAGTGCGACCACGTTTAAACTCATTAAACCAGTTGTAAACAGTCGCACGAGATGGGGCTTCATCGTGAAAGGCCAATCGTAGTCTATCATAACTTTCTTGTTGACTTAAATGACATCGAAAGTCATAAAAAATCATTGCACGAAAATTTTCTCGTGTTAAATTCATGTTGACGTGACACAGACAATTTTCAATTTGCCGCCAAATCGTAAAACAAATGACAAATGAATGAAATATATACTCAGTAATATTGGCAAAGAGTTCTATTTTCAAATTTTAGAATATTTTTTTTATTATATTGTTTATAAGTGGCCAGTTCTAAGAACTTTCAGTTTGACCCTCGTATTTATAAGGATCTTTTATGAAAATAAATATGATTTTCTGTTAGGGCCATAGCGAGTAAGCATTGTATTTAGCTTACGGCACGTTTTATTTCTATAATAAGAAACCTGTTAGTTAGGAATTTACTAGCTAGGAAATATTATGAAATATGTAGGTAGTTTGGTACAGGGGCGATGGAGACCCTAGTAGGCTGTCTCGCTCAGGTGAAGCGAGGCCGGTAAAGCCTTCGAATTTCCTGTCCTCCATATCGCCCTTACTGAGAGTAGGTAGGAAACCCATAGAGTGGATTGTTGCGGATGGGAATTTTATGACGATTAATGTAGGTAGGTTACAAAACCGTAACAAGGAATACGCATATGTTTGTTATGTGTCCGTCCTTGTTTGTAACTAATCTGTATTAGTCGATAAGTCAGACGTGTATTTTTGAATAAATAAAGGGCCGTGAGTGGGTCAGTTCGTACGCGCTCTCACGGTCACCGATCTCAAGAAGAAGTGTGTTATTTGGAATCTACGGTCTACACATCGAAGGAAAAGATCGTCGGATCATTGACTCAGCCTGTAGTCAATACAGGGTATTTACTACTTTAGTACAAATAAGTAATCTGTGGTATTCACCACAGGAATAAAGTTGTCAGCATCTTGGGCCAGCTTAGATCTCTCGCTACACTCAGGATTTTCTATTATCTCCCTTGCTTGCGATCGGTAAAAGTAATAATAAGTAAACACTGATACCAAAATTGTGGCCCATTCGTTTCGTGACTTTACACGGCGCCCGTAAGACACTTCTTTATTCCCCTAATGAAAAATCTACGTATTCCTATCATTATTAAAAAAATATACATTATTAGGAAAAAACTTCAAATTCCCGGTACCTTTTGAACATGATTTAGCTAACGATGGCGCGATGGACAAAATATTTGATTTGAGTTCTTTTAGTAGAGCTGTATATCGGCGATTTCTCCAAAAAACAGGAAATACGAAAATAAATTGATCTTGATAGAGTAAGTTGCTATTTATTATTTTAATTGGAAAATTATTGGCATAGAAAAAAATAGTAAGGTTAGAATGGCCTCAGTCAGTGCGGCAGCGTGCTAATATTGTAGGCATATGCCTGCATTGAGCCGTAGCTACTTCAGTCGCGTGACAAGAGCGTTGCATTATTGTTTGTCAAAAATGCCGTCTTGTGCTATAATTACTTGCAGAGCGTGAAGCCAGGTCATACAAAATGAGAGAGGAAGTGTTTATTTTCACCGGAGAGTAATAAAATGTAGTTATTTCGACACAATTTGCAAACAAACAATTTTACATTATGATAATATATCAAATGACAGCGGATTCGTTGCACCAAGTTTAAAAAAAATATTCATTGATGACAGTCCACGCATATTTCTTACAAATCTGCTTTCTTAGTACGCAATGTATCGCGTCCAATTTGTTTGGTGCGCTTGTATACGTATCACTAAGGATGTAACTCACAGCACAGTAAAAATATCGATAAATGGTAATATCCCTACTGATGTATTAAAAGATTAACAATAATTATTTGCAAAAGTAAGTAATATTTTTTATTTTTTTGAAATATAATAAATGAGTAAATAAATATATTAAAGCCGAAGAATTGTATGTTGGAACGCGCTTATCTCAGGAACTACTGGCTAATTGAAAAAAAAAACTTTATTATATTCTTATTCGTACAACCAAAATTACGTATTCCTGCAATAAAAAATCACAATTTTTGTACTTTCGTTGTTATTCATTTTAATTTTAATTTATCGGTTGGTCTTTTTATTTTTAAAACTAGCGGTCCCCCGCGACTTCGTCCGCGCGTTTTGAGTTTGCTCCCTCCCCTCCCGTCGCAGCGTCATGTTTTATATCCTAAAACCTTTCTCGATAAATAAGCTATCCAACACAGAAATATTTTTTCAAATCGGTCCAGCAGTTCCTGAGATAAGCGCGTTCAAACAAACAAACTCTTCAGCTTTATAATATTTTAGCGCAAGCGCACGTTGTGCTTAAGCTGCGAACATTATTTTGGTGCGGAGTTATGTTAAAACTGTGATAACTCCTAAGATATTTATTGAAATCGAATGATATAAAGGGCAACTTTGCTCTAAATAAAATGCTCGTGATGATGAATGTATTTATTTTGATAAGAATAAATACCTGTGTGTATAATACACCTCTAAAAATAATGCATTATTTTTTTAACAAATTTATTAACATAAAAAAGGTTGTAGTAAGTCAACCATAAAAGATAGACATATGCTGTCGCGGACTTTATTATAGAACTCTTAATGTTGAACAATCCTGTCATACATGATTTTTGTGTAACTTAAGTGGTTTCCGCAGCGTACGCAGCGGAAGCTCTCAAAAGGAATATCTTTCTCCCGTTTTCGCAACATTTTTCATTTCTGCTGTGGTCTTATGAGTCCTATCTTTATGTTATATAGCCTAAAGCCTTCCTCAATAAATGGACTATCCAACGTAAAAAAAAAATTTCAAATCGGGCCAGTAGTTTTTGAGATTAGCGCGTTCAAACAAACAAACAAACAAACAAACTCTTCAGCTTTATAATATTAGTATAGATAGTGTACGACAATTTAATAAACATACAGTTTTATTAATAAATAAATAAAATAAAATGTTTTTATTTCGGAAATAATACTATAAGTGTAAGTAACATTTTCTCTTGGAGACTATGTCAGTAAAAAGTGATTATAATTATTTTTGGGTTCTTTGGTGAGTTGACCCTGAATCCAGTGTCGCGTAATGATACTGACCGTGTCCAACCTCGCCGCGACCCCCGTCAGCTGTTGGAGCTGCCCCTATAATATCGATATGTGTTTGTACTCTTTCACAAGGTGTACATTGGTTTACTGACAATGTACTTCCTTCGTGATATCGAAGTTAAACAACATACGGCGCGGTCGTGTTTTTAATGGGTGACCATTCCGACCATATGACTCCATATAAGTACTCTTATATAAGAGCTCCATATAAGAGCATCTTTGTGCTTCAAAAAGCACGATAAGTTGGTTAGCTAGTATCGTTTGATATTTTCTTACACCATAAAAAAAAATCCTTAGAAATGGTCGAACTTTGATAGTATACTATGGGGTTAAAACGGATGAAATACTTTTGTAAGTCGGTTATTTGAAGTCAGTACCTACATATACACTTATTATTAGTTTGCATATAATTCTGTAATTTTACAAACCTCTACAACGCTCCTTTGGTGACGTGATTAAAACGCGAACAAAAACACTGCAAGGTTAACTGTTGTATCATGCAGTTGTGCATTTCTTAAACTTACCACCATACTCACTTGGGTCATATTTATCATACTTGGCCTACTGGTTGTACCGTTGTACATGTTTTATGTGTAATAAATTGAGTACCTTTATCAGAGTATTTAGTATTCATCGGATCCACATTAACATTTTCATCACATTATCTTTGTTTTTCCATGCTTTCATCCAAAGATTGCTGGTTCGTTTGCTGTAAACACGAACATAAGAGTTAATCATAGATTCTATCTACCATAACGCAGTTCGTATTTTCTCCCTAAAAAGTCGTACTGTAGACATTAAACTATAGGCATTACCTGCCTTTCTACTCTTCTTATTACTATTACTCTGTATTTTTGGATTATTGATGTTTTCTAATCCTTTTTGAACAATATTTATTGTGAATCTAAACATGTCAAACTTTCAAAGCTCTGTTATTCTACTTTTCTGTACATAATACTGTAAAAATAGCTGTGTTTTACCTTTGTTTGCAATTTTCCTTTAATTTGCATTGGGTGATGATTCATTTTCCTGTTTATTTATATATATTGCTTGATTTCTGAAATATTTTTATCTTTATTGACATGGTTGTTATGACAATATCTTTCAAAGTCTGACAACTTCTATCAAAGTTTATTACTTTTTCGGGTTTAATCCTCTGTAAACCACCAGTATTCATGTTCTATTTTTGAACCTACCTCGATCTAAATTTGAACGGCCCCGGCCCCCTATATAAGCCTTAATTTTTTTCATTCAATTCATTCGATTCCGAGTTCTAAGCTCGAACAGTTCTATTATACTCCAATAAATAAATACTCTACATCTTCCCTCAAGAAGTCTTGAAGAACCGCCGGTGACTACTGAAACACCTCCTCACGCTAGGGGAGGGACCGGACACCGGAGGAGTATCCAAGCACATTGACTGCAGTAACACCTCCTCGCTCTAGGAGAGGGACTTGTCTCCTTCTCGGAAGAGGATCCGAGACCAAGTACTTCTGGCACTCCAACTGATCATAACATTTTCTATATAGTGCCCGTTACCCTCATTACTGCACATCGGCGTCTCTGCTCTTCACGGCGCCTGTCACCGCTGCACATCGGCGTCACTGCTCTTCACGGCGCCTGTCACCGCTGCACATCGGCGTCACTGCTCTTCACAGCGCCTGTCACCGCTGCACATCGGCGTCGCTGCTACCTCCGCTGTGTCGGCCCTGCACTCCGACGCCGCCCTTTGCTGCCCCAGGACAATACTTATTGAAGATTTGAAGATACTTACTCACGCCCACTGCACTTTACTTACATTCATACAGACATCACCTCATCTCATTTTTCGGTACTGTATTCTTTTTGTTGTAATATAAATTCTATTCCCTCTTCTACCTCATTCTTTTACCTTCTTCTACTTCTCCACATTTGTCGCTTCACGACAAATTGGCGCCCAACTTTTAGTCTTCAGTCTTCCTTCTTTCTTTCTTTTCTTACATCTCATTCTTTTCATCTTCTATCTTTTTCTAAATTCAAAAATAACACTTTATCTAGTGTTCTTTACCTTTTCACCCTCTTTACCTTATCACCCTCTTTGGCTATCTCTTTTGGATAACATATTATTAACTCCTTCACTATCTTCATATCTTAACCCCTTCACTATCATCTCATATCATCTTAAATCTTAACACCTTAATTATCATCTCAGAACTTAACCCCTTGAAACTCGGAGATAGTAAAATTTTGTTTTAGTTAACTTAACTTGAGAATTATTAACTTAACTAAATCTACCTTAATTGGTCTTAAGTTAACTTTGTTCTTTTAACTTAACTTTGATTTAAATAACTGTTCTCTAATTAACTTAACTTGAGAATTATTAACTTAACTAAATCTACCTTAATTGGTCTTAAGTTAACTTTGTTCTTTTCACTTAACTTTGATTTAAATAATTGTTGTCTAATTAACTTAATTAACCGAGAACTGTTATTTTTCTTAAACTCTCTACCTATTTATTTTTACTCTCCGATTTTCTTTCTCAACCTATATCTTCACTAATTCACTTTAATCACTATTTGAAGAGGAATTAAGGTACTCAATTTTATTTTTAACTTTTTAACTTTTTAATTTTTTAACTTAAGGGACTCTAAATCCCTTACGTTAACTCGGGAGGCTCTAAACCTCTTCTCTTTACTTAAGGGACTCTAAATCCCTTACGTTAACTAGGGAGGCTCTAAACCTCTTCTCTTTACTTAAGGGACTCTAAACCCCTTAGTACTAACTAGTACGTTCTTTTGAGCGGTTGATTACTCGTTAAATAAGCCTTAGGTCCGAGCGGTTGATTACTCGTTAAATAAGCCTTAGATTGGAGCGGTTGATTACTCCTTACGTAGGCCTAGAATCAAATTTTTTTTTTCCATCTATGGAGCGGTTGACAACTCCCTAAATAAGCCTGTCGTTATTGAGGAATTCTTTTCTAGAGTGGCAGTCATTGAATGTGAACTCCACCCTTACGGTATGAAGATGATAGAATGCTAGAAGAAGAATAAATATTTTTATGTAAGGTTGTATATTAGGCGAAATAGATTCCTAGGTTTTCTTTAGGTCTTCTTTCAAAAATTTTCTCTAAGTCGAAAATTTTTCTGGGGTTGTGGGGGAAATGTACCGTTGTACATGTTTTATGTGTAATAAATTGAGTACCTTAATATATTTAGTATTCATCGGATCCACATTAACATTTTCATCACATTATCTTTGTTTTTCCATGCTTTCATCCAAAGATTGCTGGTTCGTTTGCTGTAAACACGAACATAAGAGTTAATCATAGATTCTATCTACCATAACGCAGTTCGTATTTTCTCCCTAAAAAGTCGTACTGTAGACATTAAACTATAGGCATTACCTGCCTTTCTACTCTTCTTATTACTATTACTCTGTATTTTTGGATTATTGATGTTTTCTAATCCTTTTTGAACAATATTTATTGTGAATCTAAAAATGTCAAACTTTCAAAGCTCTGTTATTCTACTTTTCTGTACATAATACTGTAAAAATAGCTGTGTTTTACCTTTGTTTGCAATTTTCCTTTAATTTGCATTGGGTGATGATTCATTTTCCTGTTTATTTATATATATTGCTTGATTTCTGAAATATTTTTATCTTTATTGACATGGTTGTTATGACAATATCTTTCAAAGTCTGACAACTTCTATCAAAGTTTATTACTTTTTCGGGTTTAATCCTCTGTAAACCACCAGTATTCATGTTCTATTTTTGAACCTACCTCGATCTAAATTTGAACGGCCCCGGCCCCCTATATAAGCCTTAATTTTTTTCATTCAATTCATTCGATTCCGAGTTCTAAGCTCGAACAGTTCTATTATCCTCCAATAAATAAATACTCTACATCTTCCCTCAAGAAGTCTTGAAGAACCGCCGGTGACTACTGAAACACCTCCTCACGCTAGGGGAGGGACCGGACACCGGAGGAGTATCCAAGCACATTGACTGCAGTAACACCTCCTCGCTCTAGGGGAGGGACCTGTCTCCTTCTCGGAAGAGGATCCGAGACCAAGTACTTCTGGCACTCCAACTGATCATAACATTTTCTATATAGTGCCCGTTACCCTCATTACTGCACATCGGCGTCTCTGCTCTTCACGGCGCCTGTCACCGCTGCACATCGGCGTCACTGCTCTTCACGGCGCCTGTCACCGCTGCACATCGGCGTCACTGCTCTTCACAGCGCCTGTCACCGCTGCACATCGGCGTCGCTGCTACCTCCGCTGTGTCGGCCCTGCACTCCGACGCCGCCCTTTGCTGCCCCAGGACAATACTTATTGAAGATTTGAAGATACTTACTCACGCCCACTGCACTTTACTTACATTCATACAGACATCACCTCATCTCATTTTTCGGTACTGTATTCTTTTTGTTGTAATATAAATTCTATTCCCTCTTCTACCTCATTCTTTTACCTTCTTCTACTTCTCCACATTTGTCGCTTCACGACATGGTGCATAAACAAGACGGGTAGATGGTGCTAGACGTCACGCGTAATGGCGTATCCATGTGAGATTACAAATTTCGCAAGGTCGGACAGACACCACGGTAGCTCAATTGGTAGTGCGTTTGGCCTGGTTAGCCAGAAATTTGCTGGTTCGAGTCCCGCCCGTGCTCAGTTTTTTGGTTTTTTATTTCATCTTTATGAATAAAAAATATGACACTATGCGTGTTAAAACATTCTAACCTATCATATTTATTTATATAAAACTTCATGCACGAAACATAAAATTGTACACAGGGCGGACTTAATGCCAAAAGCATTCTCTACCAGTCAACCATAGGTCTATTCCAAAAATAAATAAATAAACTGATTAGTATTATTTTAAGAATATTTATGTTACTATAATAAAAATATTGTTTTTATTAGTTTATTGATTATTTCTACTAATAAAATTATTTATTTATTAGATACTACTCTAATGTTTATGGGCATTAGTTACTATATTTCAAGTAACGTTCAGCAACTCTATTGTTTTTACCGAAAAGCAATAGTAAATCCCTCTGCTGCGATCAAATTAGATGTAAAATTATCCAAATTAACTCAAACTTAAATCCTACATGTTGATTCATATTGAGAAACAACATTACACCGGTAATTGAATTTATCAACCGAAATAATCGACTTTTACCACATCACTAGTATTTTGACATAAAAGAACGAACGTAAAGTCGTTGGTCCCGCGCCTGATCTCTCTCCGGTCGTGCTGTCCCATCGGGCTATGAGAGTAAAAGGAATAGAGAGTTCACCTGTTTGCGCACACGCTTGTGCACTATAATATGTCCCGCGCAGTCGGTGAGTCGTTGTGACTGGCCGACGAAGTCGAAATCGGCTAGGGAACTACTACATCAATAAGTAACCATAGAATTGCACTAACGTAAATAAAGATTTTTTTAATTTTAATTATTACTTTTTTTAAATAGTAACTGATTATTCAACAGGATGAATAAAAAACATTTTTCAAGAGGCGTTATGATTAGAATGTATTTGCATACAAATACTTCACTAAGAACCACAGGAAAACTAAACGAAACAAGTTTACTTGAAAAAAAATAATAATTTAACCACAATAAAGAATTACATATATTTGTTGATATCATTGTTCATTATTTTCTATCATTCATTATTTTTCAACTCTTATGATCAGGGATTACGTTTCCAGTTGTTTATTTACGTAGAACTTATTTTGACAATTTTTTACGATATTTTGAATAAATATCTTTCCAGAACAGTAGAGATTCTTTGTTCCACAGAGGTATAGTTGATAACTGATGATCTATGAGCAATGACCTCTTGTCTTTCTTCGTCACTGGAGGCCATATTATCGGTATCAGTTCAGTAACTTCTGGTGTGGGGTTTCTGAAAAAATAAAAATAGGATCACGTGAATAAAAAACAAAGTTGGTACTCGTGATTCAATTTCACATTATTGTTCCAGCATTTAACATGCTTAGAATTATTCCAGTCTCATTCACAAATATTGCCTTCTATATATTTTCATATACATATTTTTTTCACAATCACTCATAAGTACACACAACAAGGATTCTTTTTTTTTTAAATTATTGGTGAATAAAATTATACCGAGTTTATGTACCGACTTGATTGAAATGAACTTATTAATGACCATCAACATAACAAAAGAGTTATCTGTTACAACTTACCCATATTTCGCAAAGTTGGTCAGTAATGTTGACATTTTGTCTATCATTTCAAAGTCAGAAAGGACTGGCATAAAAGCTACATGTAATATATAAAACATGTCATCAGCATGCGTTGCTCCGGGTACATCTCTAAATTCCTTACTCAGTAGAAATTTCATATAATTTCTAAGACCATCATAACTAAACACATAAGAGTAAACTGGTTGATCACTGTGTTCTGCCAAAAGTTCAGTTTCTTCCATAGCAGGAAAGCTAAAAAATGGCTCCCCATACAGTCTTGATACTTTGATTCTGGTTTTCGATGAAATTTCTTCATTTCCTAAGTATAGCTCTTTTACTTGATCGCAAACTCTCTGTTTTTCCTTTTCCGAAGGAAATTCCAAGTCATTTGGTAGGGCTTTCTCGATAACAATATAATCACAATTAGGTAAATCCATTCCAGATATATACAATCCTTCTTGTATTGTTGATCCTATCATTATCGGAACTTTATTAAACTTCCCTTTTGAAAGCATATCGTATGGTAATTCTGTTAAAAACGGTTCTACCCCTTCAAAAATTCGTTCCGCACATGGACTCAGATATACCACTGACAAAAGCGTAGTTCCTTCTTCCCTCGGCAGTCTTGTTGTAACAAGTTCAGCGTCAGTTTTACTCATAAAGAACCTATAGAGCTCATGAGGATCGTGGCTGTTAAAGCCCATTTGTTTTGCCAATAAACTTGCCACATGCAGCGGGTCATATGTGAAACCTGTCGCAGAAATGGATGATCCACTGTGAGGAATCGCTTTATGAAATAAACCTTTTGACATCGGCGAAACAATGTGGGCTGAAATTGAAGACCCACCGGAACTTTCACCAGAAATTGTGACACTATCCGGATCGCCTCCGAAAACACGGATATTTTTTTTAACCCACTTCAATGCTGCAACTTGGTCTTTCATGCCTGCATTTCCTGGAGCTTCTTTAATGCCTAGAGATAAGAAACCTTGTGCGTTTAATCTGTAGTTTATTGTTACGAATATGACGTCCTTTTTCACTAAAATATTGGGGCCCATAGTTACACGCGACCCAGAATACTCAGAAAATCCACCTCCATGAACAAATAACATAACTGGCAACTTCTTATGCGGTGGAATGTTCAAGGGTGTGTATACGTTAAGGGTTAAACAATCTATTTGTCCTGTCGCAATTTTCGTACCATAGTGTAACTCCTGCAAGCAACGAACGTTTTCTTCAATAGCCTCGAAAACTCCATCCCATTTGGGTTCAGGTCCTGGTGCCTACAAACAAATGAACATTAATAAGATTTGATTTTGTTGTCCTTTGAAGGAATGTTATTATGATCCTGTAGGTTTCAGTTATTTTTTTCTGCAGACAAGTAAATTGTATTTTTAATTTAATACTTACATGACAAGTAAAATTTAGAAAAAAAACCTACAATAAAAATATTACCTGAAATCGTTTGACAACCGTGGCATACGGTATGGCCAGGTATTGCGCAAAGTTTCCGTTGGACCCTATGGATCCGCGCAGCAGGCCGCTGCTCACGCGCAGCTCAGGCGTCGGCTGACGCACCAGCGCCGCTGCCCACACAGTCCAGAGGACCACCCACTTACTACGCAACCCCATTACTAACCATTAACTTCTACTTCATCAATGAACTACTATCTAAAAACCACCTTTCATTGTGATCTTTAATTAAAGACTTCCATCAACAAAACCGTTTGTTAAGAAACGATCCTACACAATGATGATGTATTTTTCAGTATCTGTTTCAGTCGCGTTTAAGAATGGGTAATATTGAACTTTGACTTCACTTAAATCTTCAAGTAAAAAAAAGGTTAAAAAAATCAAGGACTTCACAGCATCGTACGTCAGATAAAAAGGCAAGTAAATTAGGCGCGCACGTAAATAATATGAATATTTTGTCAATTAACAAATTGTAAGTTTCTCTATTTATATATTTATTTATTTAATGCGACGAATCCAACTCGGCTGGGCAGCGTTTGGGAAATTACGCAAGAGTGTCTTCTCATCTTATCTACCTCAGTGTCTAAAGACGAAAGTCTTCGACCAGTGTGTGTTACCAGTGATGACATACGGATCCGAAACGTGGTCTCTAACTAGGTGCCTCATAATGAAGCTCAAAATCACACAACAAGCGATGGAGAGGGCTATGCTGTTTGTTTCTCTATGTGATCGAATCAGAAATGAGGAGATACGAAGAAGAGTATATGTATAGTCCCCCTAGCCGATTTCGACTACGGTGGCCAGTCACAACGACTAACCGACTGCGCGGGACATATTATAGTGCACAAGTGTCTGTGCAAACACAGGTGCACTCTCTATTCCTTTCACTCTCATAGCCCGATGGGACAGCAATCTGACACGACCGGAGAGAGTTCAGGCGCAGGACCAACGGCTTTACGTGCTTTTCCGAGGCACGGGGGTAAAACACCGCCGACTTCCAAACTCCGGGCTACCCTAAGAATTTCTGAACAGAAAAACTCAGGTATATATTTTTGACCCGACCCGGGGATCGAACCCGGGACCTCTGGCGCAGCCGTCGCTTTAAAGTGCGATCCTCCTACCGCTGCGCCACAGAGGCAGTTACGTAGAATAACTAAGGTAACGGACATAGCTTTGAGAATCAGTAAGCTCAAGTGGCAATGGACAGGGCACATAGCACGAAGAACTGATGGCCGTTGGGGCAGGAAAGTTCTGGATTGGAGACCCTTCGACCAATGACACAGCGTTGGACGTCCACCGGGAAGATGGACAGACGACCTTATAAAGATCGCAGGATCAAACTGGATGCAGACCGCTAGTGATCGGTCGCTGTGGAAAGACGTTGGGGAGGCGTTGTTCAACAGTGGACGTCCTTTGGCTGAGAATGATGATGATGATGATATTTATATATTATTATTACTATCACCATAAGAAAAATATACAGATATTAGCTTAATCAGTTACTCTTGAATAGTGAAGTGCATTAATAAAAATATGATTTAATGATATTAATAAGCTGGTTGACCAAATTTTAAGAACTAGATAATTCGTCACATTACTAAAGAAATTAAACAATAGCCCTGATGTTTTTAAAAATATTAAACATTTACATGATGTATTTAGGTTTAAAAATTCAATTTGAATGGGCCTCAACAACGCTCGAACTGTCAAAGCGTCCTAAATGACGTTACTGCTTGCAATCGAAAGACTTCTTACAGCAAAATACAATGAAGAGTCTATGACAGCAAATAAAGCCCGCCGTCTTCCAAGGTTTGACGTCACATCCTTTGATATAGGCTTTTTGGACAAACTTTATCACAATCTTGTCATCGTATTTGCGACACTTTTTGCTTCTCATAGCTTCTCTATACGTAGTTGTAACAACACACTAAGTACGACTCACATACACGTAGGTACACGTACAACACAAAAACAATCGCTTTTCGTATGTAGTAACTTGCGACTACGAACGAAGACCGAACCTACTCCGTAAAACATATAATCAAGCTTATTCAAATTTGAGATTTCCTAAGTTTTTTCAAATTCTTGGTGACGTATAGTTTTATATTCATGACTTGAGGTTTTGGTCAAAATATAGCTCCTGTGATTTGTTGTGAAAATAATTAATTATCCTTGTGTTCCGACTGTTCTTATCTCTGTAATAATATCTTTATGACTTGGGTCATTGCCTCTGTTATTGGTCTTTGTTTATTTCGTGAAATTATGAGTGAACTTTAAGAATTCAAAATCAGCTGATTGCTGTTTATTCTTGTATTCTTTGTTGCCAAGGAGGCCATAAGATCTGTCACTGTTGTCAATAAGCGCCCAATAACAGTGCGTTCTTCTCGTGCTGCATAGCAACCAGCAGTGTCATTTACGTGCCGAATGTGTTCCTGATCTCGTACCTGTTGTGGTATGCAATTTGGTGCTAAATAATCAGTGCTAAAGTGCAAAATGGATTTTATAACATAATATCTGGTATTAATATAAAAATTTTGGTTCACATATTATAAAATTAAGTTTGTAGTTTTAGTATTAAGTTTTTAGTAGTTCAAGTGCTACAGGGACTCACTCCGGTTGCTAACGCAACCAGACCTGCGTTTCCTACTGTCAGCGTCCGTCAGTTTATTTACTTATAGATTTGTTTTTATTTTATGTTTTTGTATTTGATATTGTCTTGTAAGTTTTATTTTGTGTTTTGGCAGGGTCTTGTAAATTTATTTTTGTGATGTGTTAAGGCTTATGAGTACATTATCTCCGTCGGTGGGCACCCACTCACAGCCGCAGTTCTTTCATTGCTCTATTTGTAATACTAATAGAGCTTTTAAAGGTAAGAGGGATTTTAATATTCATATTGCCCGCAGTCATAGTAGCACCAATTTACCTGCATCTCTCCCTCTACCCTCTACTTCAAATCCTTTATCTTCTTCTCCATCTTTTAAATCTATTGTCATAAACCTCCACGAATCTACTCCGCTGGTTAAAAGAATCCCAAGGGAAGCGAGAATAGCTTTAGCTAAATGCCTTTCTTCTTGTATTGAAAAATGTTTCTATAATACAGAAACTGCCTGGCAAAATCTTTTATACATTTTCATACTCGTTTTTTCATGTAAACTCTCAGACTAAAACTTCAACTCGGGCGCTTTTAGATAATGCTACAAATTCCCGCAATCCATCCATTCTATCCAGTTCGTCTGGTACGATATCTTCTAAATTTAACGTTTATCGTACCGTTGAGAACAAGGTAATGGACGGCGACAAGAAAAACGCAGCCCGAATCTTATTCTCCGATGACACTCTCGCTCCCCCTAATCAGGAAACTCTCGAGAGCCTTCGTAGTAAGCATCCTTCACGTCCAGATTCTCTATCTTTACCTCTTCCTCCTCCTCAAAATTTCCAACCCGTACAGATGCTTGATGACGGCGACACGTTTGCTGCCATCATGTCTTTTCCGGCTGGTTCTGCTGGTGGCATCGAACGCATCACTCCCCAATACCTTAAGGACTTGGTGAGTGCTTCCGTTGCTGACGCCGGTAGAATTTTGCTTTCCAACATTACGAAACTCTGCAACGTTTTCTTATATGGCAGGGTTACTGAAAGTTTTCTACCGTATTTTTTTGGTGTTAGACTTTGCGCCTTTCGAAAAAAGATGGTGGCATTCGCCCTGATGCTATTGGCTCAACGTTTCGTCGTCTTGCAGCCAAGTTAGCCTGTCGTGATCTTTTTTCTCCGTTGAAAAAGTATTTTCAACCCATTCAACTTGGCTTCGGTAGTAAGGGAGGTTGCAAGGCTGTGGTTCATTCCGCTCGCAATTTCCTTTCCTGTGATGAATCTGAAGTTTTTTTGAAAAATGATGTGAAGAAGGCTTTCCATTCACTTGACAAGTCTGCCTTGCTGAATGAAATTCAGACTCACACTCCTCAGATTTATCCCTTTGTTTTTCAGTGTAACGATAATCAAACAAAATTACTTAACAATAAACATTCGATTGATCTGCAGTCGGTGTTCAGCAAGGTGACTCTTTAGGTCCAGGCCTTTTTAGTTTAGGCATCCATCCTGTCATTTCATCTTTATATTCTAAATTCAATGCCTAGTATCTGGATGACAGCTCCTTTGGAGGCAAAGCAGATGTGTTTTTCTAAGACCTTATCCTGATCATAAAAGGATTTCAAAAAAATGGCTTAGAACTGAACCTCTCAAAATGTGAACTTTTTATTAATGATCACGTTTCATCTGGTTCCCGTCAGGATATCATTGATAAATTTAATTCCCTTGCTTTTAACATTAAAATTCTTAATTCTTGATCCCAGCATCGTACCTTTTCTTGATAAAAAATTGAATGATTTCACCCTTTCAGCCCCAAGATTAGAACCCCAAATTCAGACATTGCTTTTACTATACTCAAATCGTGTCTATTTGTGCTAAAATTTCCATATTTCTTACGTGCTAGTCCTATCTGGAAAATAAATAAATATTTAAAACTATTTGACACCTCTCTTAAAAATAGTTTAGAAAAAAAAAACATTTTGATAATAATTCTTGGGCTCAGGCTTCGCTTCCTATTCGTTTTGGTTGGATCGGAGTTCGCCAAATTTCTAGTATAGCCCTCCCCGCTTTTCTCTCCTCTTTGCATGGCACTTCAGTTTTAGTCGGAAAAATCTTTAAGCTTCCTTGCCAGCTTTCTGAGGTGAGAGAGGCGGAGGAGTTTTGGCAAGGTATCTTTCCTAGAGAAGACATTCCAAAGGAACGTCACCAGCAAAAACTTTGGGATGTCCCTCTTGCGAGAGAGACCTTTGATTCATTACTTCAAAATTTCGTCAGTGAAAGTGGTCGTGCAAGGCTCTTGGCGGTTTCCTGCAAAGATTCTGGTCACTGGCTTCATACTTTACCGTCGAAAAATTTGGGCACTCTTTTCGATAGTGAGTCTTTCCTGGTGTGTGTGGGCCTCCACCTTGGTACCCCTATATGTGAAATTTTTTCGTGTCCCTGTGGCAAGGAGATTGATAAATTTGGTCTCCACTACCTTTGTTGTCAGCAAAGCGCTGGGCGTCACGCCCGTAACGCCACCCTTAATGACGCCATCAGAAGAGCTCTTGCCACCTTTAATTTTCCTTCCACGTTGGAACCACGTGGTTTGGTCCGTGATGATGGCAAGAGACCCAATGGCCTCACGCTTATTCCCTGGGAACGGGGTCGGGCCTTGGTTTGGGATGCAACTTGATACTTTGGCGCCCTCCCGTCTTAGAGAATCAGCCCTTAAAGCTGGAGCAGAAGCGGAGTTGGCTGAAAACGCCAAGCGTCGCAAGTACGTCTCACTTGCAAGTGATTATGTGTTTGCGCCGTTTGGCGTAGAAACATTTGAGCCGTGGGGACCCTCTATATATAAAGATGTCAATCCACTGACATCCATTAATCATCATGTCACGAGGCGTAATCTACTTCTTAATACAATATCTTTGCTATTTATGTAAGAAAAATCTTGGAATCTTAATTCGACCCACTTCCCTGTCTTCGATTAGGATAAAATTTTGCACACGCTCTGAATTCTGATGACAATACATAAGTAGCTAAGAAATGCTGTTAGGAATACGAAAAAAATTAGTCACGTGACTTAAATCTAACATGGCGGACAATCAAGATGGCGGATTGTCTATTGTATGTATGAGTATACCAAAAAGAATAAAAAAAACGTTTTGTTTAGTTTTTTTAACTATTATATGTGAATGACAATTTACAAGCAATTTTGCGATTAAATGTAACATATTATCTTCAAGCATATCATTAAAATCTATCAGGCAATTTGAATAATAGCAGACATGAAACAGCTTCATTTCATTATCAACAATATGGTTAGTAATTGTAAACTAATGTATACATACTAACCCGGCTTTGAACTTTAAACGAGACCCGAATTCATTTACATTATGTACGCTTATTATCTCTTTTTTCAATACATATAATATTCTCGCTAGTCACATAAGTACACTTAAATCATTTACAAATGCAATCACAACATAAGCTAACAAATCCTGCATGTGTAATGTTTTTACAGTTTTTGAAAAGCTACAGCAGTTATTTTCGTGTACATTTTGTAACTATTGTTTGTTATTCGCCATAAACCTTGAATCAGTTTTATTCAACATTGTTTTGTATTTTATTAATAAATTCCTAACACAACCTAGCAATCTTTACCTTTTATTATGCACACAGTATAAAATCATCTAAAAAGTCCATGACGAAACTTTCGCCTTCTTAAACCCAAATCTCCACATGAATAGAAATTTTGTACAAAAATAAAACAATGGCCACCAAGGCATGGGTCATCTCAGATTCGATGTTGTTGATTCAACAGTAGCAGCACTACAATCTTTGAAAAACACGGAAATTACTCGTATCTATACAAAGCAGCTCATTGAAATGTGGGGCGTTTTCTTGAGTGAAACTCGGGGATTTGCAACAAACAAGCTTTTATTTAAATATTAAACAATCTTTAATACACGAGCTACGTCTTTTACTTGCTAACTATCCTCCATTAATGCGTAGTTTTTCCTTTAGCTCATTGTAGGTTGTGACGCCGTACAACATCACTTTGTTAATTTATTCGTCTTGTATGCCCTGTACTACGTACTTAATAGCCACATAGTCAGGCATTTTCCCTCTTTTCCCAGTTCCTTCATAACTAGCATGTAGTCTATACAGGATTCACTAGGTTTCTTGATGCGTTTGCTCATGAGTTCATGAATGGTCTTACTATCTAACGCATCCGGGAATTCCTTTGCAATAGCCGTCTTTAAGTCCTCCCACGTCTTATGAGTACGTTTGGCGCGTAACAACGACGACAACGAGCTTCTCGCCATCAATAAAGTCTGCAATGGGGTCCAACCGAAGTTTTCGGCTTCGTCCTCTACGTCTTTCACCCATCTGGCCGCAGGGTAAGTCTTATCCTGACCAGTGAATTTAGGAACGAGACCTTCCGTCATGTGTAACATCGAACCACCATTACCTCGTGGTGACGCCACCACTGGTTCAAACTCGTCTTCGTAATCTGCTTGTCTGCTGCTACGTCTGGAAGCTCCTTTCGGCATGCTGTCGTCTTTATTTTCAGATTTTTGTCTTGAACTGCACGCACGTGTTGCCCGGCATAACCTCGCGTCGTCCTCGGTCACACAGGTAAGAACGTCCTCCGAGTTTCAAATCGCACTTCTGCCACCACTTGTGGGGTGTTTTCTTGAGTGAAACTCGGGGATTTGCAACAAACAAGCTTTTATTTAAATATTAAACAATCTTTAATACACGAGCTACGTCTTTTACTTGCTAACTATCCTCCATTCTTTTTTTCCATTCCCTCCTCCTTCCGGTCATCCAAATCGTTCCAATCTTTCTACCTCTTTCACTCTTGTGAAAAAGGTAGAAAGATATTTTTCATGAATTTTTGTATATAGGGGGTTTCAATAAATAAATTGTCAATTGATCAAGCTAGGTTTTACACAGAAAATGATGTTATCACTGTATTTCGGGGCATTGAAATAGCGCTAAAATGACTTTAGAATAAAAAAGCATATTTCTGAAGTATAAAGGCTCTGTAACGATGGTTGAGCTAGGTGGTCACGGAACGCAGTCACCAGGGTTCGAGGGTTCGACGAACCCCAGTACAAAAGATTTTTTGTAGGGTTTCGTAGCCGAATGGCAAAAAAAAACGGAATCCTTATAGTTTCGTCAAGTCTGTCTATCTGTCTGTCTGTCCGTCCGTATGTCACAGCCATTTTATTCTGTAACTATAAGCATCAACTGTTGAAATTTAGAAGAAAGATGTATCATGTTATTTGCTTTATGATTCTTATACAAAAAATAGTACATGAAACTAAATCCAAAAATATTTTTTTACTCAAACCTGACTCAAATACGTGAATAGTGTCTATGGATAGGTCTTTTAAAATTACACAGAGGTTCCTAAACCCATTTTCTGTTAAAGTCTAACTTTTCATAGCTAGACGCTTTCAAAGTGCTAAAATGGGCGTCCCGCCCCCCATCTTACTTCTAAACTAAGCGAGTGTAATTTAAAAAAAAAATATTTAATGTAGATCTTAACAAATACTTTCCATCAAAATTGGTTTGGACGGGATCAAATGAGAAGTTTTTGAGGTATAGCACATTTTCAACAACCGCAAACATAACTGTGTTCTTAATACAAACACTATGAAAAACAAAGTTATATTTGCTGTCAACAAAATATTGTGGTATTTTACTAAGTAGAAGTAAATGGATTCCCTAATTTAGTTAAAGTTGGCACGGAACCCTCGGTGCTTGAGTCCGACTCGCACTTGGTCGTTTTTTTTAAGTGTAAGCATTTTTTTCGGTATAAAGTAGGTTATTTGTAAAGCATTTGTGAATGATGCATGAGTTGGTTTCCCCTCTAAATTAAGTATTTTTTTCGGTACTGGCTTTTGTAAAAAAATAAAATAAAAATATATTTATTTCGGACCTGGGTTCATATAGTGTTAGTAATGAAGAAAGCTTAAAACTGTTTTTGTACACTTAACCAACCGTTATAACCAACAGTGAATTTTGCAATCACTAAAAGCTGCGGGCGTAGTCTGATGCATCATTTTTGAGATTTCGCGTCGACAATTTCAATTTTATGATTTTCTAATTCATCAAATATCATTTTAACTTACGTAGCTATATCTTTCATAAATCTTATAAAATATTTATAGTTTTTTAAGCATCATTCAAAAAGTCTTCTCAATCAATAAATACACGAAAACACCAATTTTGTCTCAGCATTTTTCGAGCGCCACCCGGTGGTTTTACACGGAACTATGTCGAGACTTCCGACACTGGTCTGGTATAAAATCTGATAAATTGGTAAGCTATTAATCCAGGTAGTTTAATTTTCCTTAAAACACCATTATTGCGTTATCCTGTCACTAACAATAAAGCAAGTTCCCCATCCTAAGTTTGGATCACTTACATTTGAATGATTGATTTGAAAGTGGGTAGAGTAAACACATACCTTATTTTTGCTCCTCATATTTAATATTCAAAACAGATTAATAAGTAAATTAAATCACAATTAAATCACAACAAACACAAGTGCAAGTGAAGTGCAAACATAACACACATTATCACTTCCAAAATATATCGCCGCGATAGCATTTTTCCGCTGTTGAAATGCCGCGCTTGGATGACGTCTGCGACCGTAGATGCTGCAGTGGCTGCAGGCAGGAAATAGACCACCGTCGGTTCCTCACTTGCAGTCTATGTCAGATGCACTACGATCTGGAGTGCGCAGGTGTGTCGGAACAGCGCTTCTACAACACCTTAACGGGAGAGCACAGGGCCGCCTGGAGTTGCGTTACATGCAAGAGTAAGCGGCCTAAGGGTGACAACACTAACACTCCCGTGCGTGCTGCGGACGTCGGACGTGAAGACGGAGTTACCCTGCGACGCGGGGCATCCAGGCCGGTAGAGATGGACGCGTCTATGCTCGATGACACTGCACTCAATATGTCAGTTGAGCTAACCGATTTTCAGCTGTTCGTGGTGGAAATGCGCCAATTCAGGGAAGAGATGCGAGCGGAGGCGAAAGCGACCCAGTCCAGGATCGATGCTCTTCGCGATGATGTGCTAGCGCTCTCCGGCAGGGTTGTCCGCTGCGAGGCACGCTTAAGTGACGTCGAGGAGCGTGTCCGTGCAATCGAAATGGCCGCCAGCACCGCCGGCGTCGCCGTCGGGGCGCGCATCGACGCCGTAGAGTACAGGCTGGACGCCGCGGACCGGCGCCGAGCGGAGGCCGACCCGGACGCCGAGGCGGGCGTCGTCGCGGGGCTGGAGCGGACCGTCGCGGAGCTCAAGCTCGAGCTCAACGACCGGGAGCAGGAGGCGCTGCTGTCCGACCTCGAGATCGGCCAGCTCCCGGAGCAGAAGGGGGAGAGCGTCATGCACGCCGTGCTGGTGCTGGCCGGGCGCCTGGGCGTGCCGCTGGAGGAGCGCGACGTGGTGTTCGCGGAGCGCGTGGGCGCGCCCCCGGCGGAGGGGGACGGGGCTCGCGCGCGCCGCGTCGTGGTGCGTCTGGCGCGCCGCCACCTGCGCGACGAGCTGCTGCGCGCCGCGCGCGTGCGCCGGGGCCTGGTGGCCGAGGGCGGCGGCCGGGTGTTCGTCAACGAGCGCCTGACGCGCTCCAACCGCCAGCTTTTTCACCGGGTGCGTGAGGAGGGCCGACGGCTGCAGTGGAGGTATGCCTGGACGCGACGAGGCCGCATCTTTGCCCGTAAGGGAGACGGGGCGCAGGTCTATCAGATCCGGACGATGGATGACATCGAGAGGGTCTTCCCTCCTGTGCCCCAGTCGGGACACGGCGAAAGCAGGCACTGAAAGAGGACATTCCATTATTAAAGCACATATGACTAAGGTAAAACATAAACATACAATTGAATGCTTTAGAATATCATGGCTCTTACCTTTTAATTTACTGCAGCCTCCATGCATTACTTGTAATTTAGGAAGGGAATTGCCCAAGCACATAACTGATATTGTAACATTGACACATCAGATTCACTTTGTTAGTACAGTCAACCTAAAAATAGAAAGAAGAGATATTAAATATGAGATTATTGTGATAATTATTGTAACTGATAGAAATCAATAAATTATTCCTATATTGTATTTTAATTATTCTCAATTTAATTTTATGATTCATTCACATCTAATCAAAATTAATAAATTAATATTATTTTTCTATTGTATTGTTATAATCTTGCCCAATAATATACTGCCTTATTGGTTTTTGTCTAACTTACCCATGACAACACAGGCGGCAGGTTAAATAATCTAGTAGTTGGTCTGTTCAATGCGGGTTCTCTGGGGACAAGGCAGGAGGAGCTTATGGTGGCAGTGGAGGAAGAGGAACCAGATTTGTTAGCTATCAATGAAACCTGGATGGAGGACCAGGATGACTGCCGTGCTCCTAGACTAGCAGGGTATCAACTGAAGCACATACCGAGACCCAGTTGTATACCTAGGGATCGTGGGGGGGGTGTGGGCTTCTACATTCTCAGAGGCATTAATGCAAGAATATGCCAGCACCCCAACACTGACACTACAGTGCAACAAATGTGGCTGTCTTTACGGCTGCATAACAGGGTGTTGGCTGTTGGCACGGCATACAAGCCCCCATGGCAGAATGTGGGAGTGTTTCTCGATGCAGTTACTGAATCTGTGATATCTTTTGGTGGGGCTGATGGTATTATATTGGTCGGGGACTTTAACATTGACCAGCTGAAGGAGGATTGCCCCAAATATAGAGCATTCACTCAGTTCACACAAGCCCTAAATTTACTGCAGCTGGTAAAAGAGCCTACTCACTATACTGACCACAGCAGCACACTGATCGATGTGGTGTGTACTGATGTCCCAGCTTCTCGGGTAGTAGTGAGGTACTCCCCAGACATGGGAGCGCATGGTATGATCCTGGCAGAGTTTAAAATCAAAAAGGTCAAACCTAACCCCAGATGGGTAACATACAGACCCCTAAAGGACATACTATTGGATCAGCTAAATAAAGACCTGTCTTTAGTGGATTGGAACTTTTTTGAGAGACCACTCGGTGCTGATGTCAATAAGCTTGTTGATGCCTTTACACTTTGCATTCGGGGACTAATGGATCTGCATGCTCCCATTAAAACGAGAAAATTTACAAATCCTCCACACCCTTGGCTCACCAATACTGTCAGGGAAATGATGCGCATCAGGGATAGATACTTTAAACAATTTAAACAACGGGGCACCTCATCTCTTAAAGGCAGTTATAAGATGATGAAACAAATAGTACAAGGGGCAATAGAGAGAGAGAAAGCCTGTTTCTTTTCCAAACATATTAATAGTAACCTAAGGGAGCCAAAAAAACTATGGAAAAATTTAAAGGGTACATTACTGCCTGATAAAAAGACACCTGTGGACCTGCCTCCCCATTTCAATGATCCTAACCTCATTAATGCTTACTTTTTGGATGCACCAGGACGTGGAAGAGTTTCTATGTCACAGCTAACTTATTTTGAAACACATAGGTTCAGTGATAGGGCTCTGTTTTCTTTTCAGACTGTAAGCAGTGACCTAGTAATGAAGACCATAAGCCGACTGCGCTCGAATGCTCAGGGGCATGATGAAATCTCATTAGACATGCTCCTGCTGACTCTGCCATACTCACTGGATGCTATAACCTCAAT
Source organism: Pyrausta purpuralis (assembly GCA_963924145.1). NCBI lineage: Eukaryota > Metazoa > Arthropoda > Insecta > Lepidoptera > Crambidae > Pyrausta > Pyrausta purpuralis. The sequence continues at coordinate 2,852,144 of OZ001657.1, read as the reverse complement.
AATAAACCAATCTTTAATGGAACACACATTCCCTGACAGTTGGAAGGTAGCAGTGGTGAGGCCACTACCGAAGATCAGTCCACCGGAAACATTGCAGGTCCTTCGCCCTATTAGCATACTGCCCTGTTTGTCAAAGGTACTGGAGAGAATAGTCTGCGATCAGCTGACAAAATATCTGGAAGACAATGACATGTTACCTCGTCATCAATCTGGATTCCGTAAGGGCCATGGAACAGGAACTGCACTTTCAAAAGTGGTGGATGACCTGCTGTCTGCACAGGATCAGGGAAATGTCACATTCTTGCTTCTACTAGATTTCTCGCGGGCATTTGATTCCATCAGCATTCCCCTGCTGCTCTCGAAGCTAAGTTATTACGGACTAGATTCCAGAGCCGTTAAGTGGTTTCATAGTTACCTTTACCAGAGACAGCAGTATGTGGAGTTAAGTAGATCAGACGGTGTTAAAGAGCAATCTGCACCACAAACGGTGAAAAGAGGCGTGCCCCAGGGCTCAATCTTGGGACCAATTCTCTACATCCTGTACAGTGCCGATATCACCAGATGTGTAACTCACTGCAGCCACCACCTTTATGCAGATGATCTGCAATTGTACCTCTCTTTTGATCCTAAAAATTGCAGCAGTGCAGTGACTACAGTGAACAATGAGCTGAAAAAGATAAACAAGTGGTGCCAGAAAAACTGTCTCACACTCAATCCCAAAAAATCTAAACTTTTGATCATAGGAACACCCAAAAACATTTTAAAACTAGACATCAATACAATAAATATAACAATAAATGGAGAACCAGTAGAAAGGGTAGACAGGGCAAGAAACTTGGGCCTACTATTTGGTAGCAACCTGAGATTTGAGAGCCACATAGCAGAATGTACGAGAAACTGTTTTTATCGACTTAAGCTTCTGTACAAATTAAGACCATATCTGAGTGAGGCAATCAGGAAAAGCCTTTGCGAGTCACTCGTGCTATCCAAGCTCAATTATTGCGACACAGTGTATGGTCCGTGTCTGCTAGCAAAGTCAGCGAAGATGATTCAGCGAGTGCAAAATGCCTGCGTGCGTTTTTGCTATCCCATCCCACCTCGGACTCATGTTACCCCATACATTAGTGATGCAAGCATGCTACGGATGGAGGCTCGCAGAAAACTCCACTTAGCCAGCCTGATGTTTGAAATCATTAAGACACATAAACCAAGCTACTTACATGAGAACTTGGTGTGGGCTCGGGGCGGGAATGGGCGTGGGAGGAGGGAATGTGTAGGCGTTTTTCTGACCCCAAGACACCGCACAATAACATTCCGCGGCTCTTTCAAATTTGCTGCGACACGGTGCTGGAACTCGCTGCCCCCGCCTTTGCGCGCCCTGAAAGTGAAATCAACGTTTAAAATTAATTTAAAGCAACACTTATTACAAATTCAACGTGAAAACGAAAAGCACGCGTTCACTTACCAACGGGGTATGCGCGTCAAACAAGGGGGTCGCAAATCTAAACATAGCTGAACCCGTGCAACCTGTCACCGATCACGCCGAAAAGCACATTGCATTACATGATTTGCCCGCGTAGGCTCCTCCTGGCCCCCATGTGCACGTCGCCGTCATTCGTACAGTCCGGACGTGATTGTTTGGGGTTATCCAAGGCTCCCCTTCCTTGTAGACTGAAGCCAGCAATGTCAACGTGTGTCTTTAACTTGTCTTGATTAATTATGTACGTGGCACTGTCTTTTACGTGGCATTATTTTCGGTGACTCTCGGGACTTTGTCGGATACATAGATAAAATGGCTGCCGCCGAGCCGAGCCCAAGATCAGAGTTTTTTTTTTTTTTTGTTACTTTTTTTTCTTCTCCGAATCTTGGGTTTGGCCACATTCCGTTCCGCGAGTAATCGCACAATGCACAATGCACAATGGGCTCACCAAGGTGACCCTAAGCCAATAATTTATTATTATGTAATTTAATTGATCCAATTTTAATTTATATGCCAATGAATTGAATGAAATGATAATTTAAAATTTTAAATAATACCTACATGTCTGTTATTCTTATCGTAATTTTAAGTTAAAATATTGTTAATATTATTTTATGTTGTTTTTATTAGCTTGTGTTATTTTTATTTTTATTTCATTTTTTTTTTGTACCTACCCACAAAGGCACTCGCTGAAAATCAGCGTCGTGGTTTGCGTTCTGCTGCTGCCACGACCAATGCTGAGCGGATGCCTTTTTCGGCCTAAGCATATGTTTTTTTTTTTTTAAATATATATGTAATTATTCTAACTTTTTGGTCGAATAAATTCATTTTCTTTCTTCTTTCTTTTCTTTCATTTGCCGCAGGCAAACCAGCTTGCCATGACGCTTCTATCTAGACGTAGAAGGCTGTTCTAGGCATTTACTTAGGCATCAGAGGCGCTAATTACCTTAATTTAGCGATCACACGCCTCAGCGATTACTCACTGGACTATGGGACATAGTCACTGACACAATACATAATATCAACTAAAGATGTTAGGCCAATTCACGACAGACTCGCATAGCAAAGTCGTGCTTAGTAGCTTAGTAACATAGCTGTACTAAATCAGTTAGGCGTTTATACATACTCGTACTTAGTGTTTTAAAAAAGGATCACGACTTTTGAATTTCCGAAAGCTACATATATTAGATTTACGAACTTTTAATAGAAATAATTTAAATAAAATTAACCGCCTTCAAAAAACTAGCTAAAAGGCTTAAAAGAACGCATTCGTTGGATTTGGTGCATGATGTGTGTAGATAGTTTAGGTAAGCTTGGCATCACGCACAGACTCCAAAACTAGAATGCAAATCATCTAATAAATTTCCTCGCAAAGAGAAGCGAAAAGCAGAGTAATCACCACGAGAATAAAGTTGTCTTCGTCTTGGGCCAGCTAAGATCTTTCGCTACACTCAGTATTCTCTATTATCTCCCTTGCTTGTGATCGGTATAAAGTGAATAGTAAGTTAACACTATAACGAAAAATATTATCCTTTCGTTTTGCTCTCTTTTATTGAATAATCTACTTATTTCTATTATTATTATTTTTTAATACAATTTTTCGAAAAAAGATGTCCAATTTGCGGTACCTTTTGAACAGAATTAACTGACGATAGCGCAATGGTCTTAATAGTTGATTTAATTTGAGTATTTTAAGGGTTCCGTAGCCGAATGGCAAAAAACGGAACCCTTATAGTTTCGTCAAGTCTGTCTGTCTGTCCGTCCGTATGTCACACCCACTTTTCTCTATAACTATAAGCATCACACTGTTAAAATTTTGTAGGAAGATGTATCTTGTTATATAGCTTGACGCTTTCAAAGTGCTAAAATAGACGTCCCCCTTATACCTAACTTATAAACTAAGCGAGTGTAAATTAAAAAAAAAAATAATGTAGATTTTAACAAATACATTCAACGAAGTTTAGACTGGATCGAACGAGAAGTTTTTGAGATATAGCATATTTTCAACAACCGCAGACATAACTTTGTTCTTTATACAAACACTATGAAAAACAAAGTTATGTTTGCTGTCAACAATATATTGTGATATTTTACTAAGTGGAAGTAAGTGGATTCCCTAATTCAGTTAAAGTTGGCACGGAACCCTCAGCGCGTGAGTCCGGCTCGCACTTGCCTGTTTTTTTTGGAGAGCTAGTATATTGGCGATTTCTCCAAAAATCTGGAAACACGACAAAAAAAGATTTAAAAAAATTAAGTTTCTATTATAATTGGTAAATTATTGGTGTCAGTTTTTACTTGTTAATGTGGTTTCTAACCACACTTACACCACAAATATGTTTTGTTAATCTATCCCATGCTAGTCTACTAAGTCAAGCCCAACTTTGTGAATATAACGCGATGTGGTGCGAGTACTAATCAGTCATAACTTCGCCCAACTTGACTGAGATGCCTAAATAGTCCACCAACTATACTGGAGTTACCTTGAATGTTGGTCAATATTCCTAACTACCTAGCACAAACTTGTACGAGATTACATCGTATGCAGTGCTTTACAATTTCAGCACTTCAATAAGTTACTTCAACTATGCCAATCAATGCTTTATTATAAGGTAACAAAGTAAGGTTCTTAGTGGAAACATTAATCTAAAGGCACAATTACACACTATTGTTATCAGACGTTTACAAAAGAAATAACTTATGTCACTAGTCAAAAAGCAAGGAACAATTGCTTTTTGTAAAATAATAATAAAAAAACGCTTTCAAAAAACTGACAAAAAAGCTTTAAATAACGCAAAAAGGATCATCTCGCTCAAGAGTAAGGTCTATATATTTTTTTTCATGACTCAAAACAAAGGACTTGTATGTATGTGATATCGTTGATTACCTCCTCTTTTTGAAGTCGGTAAAAAATCAAGTTACGGTCCTTACGCATGAGGTAACCTTAGGTTCTAATCGTTGGAAGTTTAATTTTACTACGAGATCGCAATTACTGTAGATTATTTATTTATTTATTTATGTATTTTATTTCAACTTACAAACTACCCTTACAGGTGGTAACCTATTGCGATAGCGAAGCGACAATAGACTAAGAAACAACCTTAAAAATAAATTAAAAACCTTAAAAAACTAATCTAACAGGTACCTAACAAATACAAAAATACAAAATAATTTATTTTTCAGGAGTTAATAATACAATTAACAATTATGTTACACATCGGTCCCCGTACTAGGCTGTGAAGCCTGTATCACGGGTGGCCATTAAGATTAAGTACCTTTATAATACATTATTATTCATCTGTGCATTTATATGACACTGTCATTAGTGCCACCTTTGTGAATTCACTCAGACAGCAACAGAATAGATCCACTTCCTCTATTATGAACTAAGAAATGAACCTGTGGCATCGTGTTGGTATCGTATGTTTTATTTGTCAGAAAATATTTTTCATTGAATTGAAATGGCACATCATCATCATCATTTTCAGCCAAAGGCCGTCCACTGCTGAACATGGGGCTCCCCCTTGGTTTTCCACAGTGACCTAGAAAATGGCGCGTACCTAAACAAAATGAATAAGAACCTAGACCAAATTCTAAGTGCTTTAGTCAATGTCCACTAGCTAACTAATATAAATGGTATCATAACAATTGTAATAATAAACTTCATTAATTTACCGATAGTTTGCTGTCACTAAGCACACCGAGATGATAACATTACCAAACGCATGACTAATCGGCAAACAAACATCGACTAGATCACTGATCTGTGGTTAATTATCAACATTAATTGCAATATGCCATTCAGAGGGCCTACTCTTAAGTTTTCTGATTTCATCTCTCCTCAGGCAAGGTGACTTGTTTTGGGTCACTCGATAGTATGTTACTTTTGCGACAATCTAAGATGTCTTTCCTCATAAATGCACTAGCGTAAATTTAAATAACGACTTTTGGGTATTTAAACCAACTGCTCTTACTGATGTAATGTGCAGTCAATACACACATGCAAAACTCTAAATCTATTTTTAACCGACTTCAAATAAGGAGGAGGTTATCAATTTGACTGTATGTTTTTTTTTGGTGCTGCAGAACCTCATATCGCAGTCATTGATTTTGGTAACGGACTGATTGGATATTTTTTTCGTCTGCCTAGCGGTTATAGTTGCCTACCTTCTAGTTGGTTCCATTTTTGCCAAGTTGGGATCTGATGACGGGATCTTGGTGCAATCGAGGAAAACCCTCAAATTTAAGGCACGTATAGTGTTGTTGTTCTAGAATCTTAATGTTGACATGTTATTACGTCTGATAGTCAACATCATGTGGAACTGAGCTGATAGTGGAACTCCTCAACGCTTTGGAGTTCAGTGATTAAAATGACAGAACTTATGATAGGTAATTTGTAGCTTCTTAAAGAACGGAGTCATAAGGTGCAAAGGGTGCAACCCCTTCCCCCCACAACCATTCAAAATTAACTTTAAAAAAAGTTTAATTGTCTTCGAAACCAAAATGCACTAAAAAGTCTTCATTAAACACTTGACCCTCTTAAGAAAAGGATCCATTTTAGGTGAATTATTATCTTCTGGAGACGCTGCTCTAACATTTGATTCTTGAGATGGTCAAAGTAATGAGACCGACTCCAAAATAAATTATTAGCCTAAAATGTATCGGTCGACTTTTACTTTTTTAAAGTTTTTTTGTAACATCATTACGAGACGTTAAAGATAAGGCCATATTTTCTAGTCTTAGATATCTAGCCTACCTGTTCACTTATAAGGTATATAAAAAATATTAGCCAGCCACTTTTGGCCTCCTCAATCTCACCTGATGAATAGCTACAATGTGACCTCAGATAGCCAATTGTCTTTCCTCTTGAATTCTAACGCATCAGAGATATCCAGATCGTAAGGTACAGTGCGATAAGGATTTTCTGGCCGTAAGATGAAAGGATCTATCAGAGTAGCCAATGAAAACAATCTCCCTTGATTCAGGGAGTTTAGGAAGCTGTTTAACAAATATTTTTACGCGATCAAAGCCAAAAAGAAGAGAAGAAGAAGAAGTAATAATTTAAAGTAGTTTTAAAATGTATAGTATGTATGTTTGTATTATGTGTGTTCTACCGATTCGCAACTCCAAAATGAAAAAAAATCAGGAAATATTAGGAAAAAATGAGAAATCTCCCGTAAGATCGGGAAGATTGTTACACTAGTTCTGATAACTATATTTTACAAGATGAAAGATTTAGTTCTGATTTTTGCTATCGGTCAATAGATCCTTGTCGTATTGTGCGGACATCGAATCCAGAGTAGATTCTCTGTTGCTAATTTGATTTAGTGCTATTAAATTAATTTTGCAGTCTGGTTTATTACTCTACCTGTGAGCTAATTAGGTTAAAGTTTAGCTTAGAATATGCAGTATAATTTAATTACTGCACAACGCCTGTCTGTTTGTTTTCAGCTTTTTGGGTTAGTACCGCTAAAGATTTGCCAGGACCATCCGCCCGATATAGATCTATCGGGCGGTATTGATAACCTATTGTGTCTGCAGACTCGGCTCTAAAAGGTCTAGTTTTCACGATTCATTATTTAAGGCTCGGTTACCTACTTTACCCCAACCATATTCGTCACAATTTTTTGTATTGTTTGTCATAATATCTATTTTTAAAAATAATACGGTACACTGAACATTTTTCTGTTAATATTGAAAGCGTAAGTACGTACCTATCTGTTACGATGAAACCGCAACATTTTTTTAAAAATACAAGCGGATTTTCTTTGCAAAATGTTTTCAATTAAATAACAGTATGTACGGTACGTTTCGCAGTCCATTTCCTGGCACTTCGATTAAATGACCTACCAAAGAAGGGTGTTATACTACAATAAACAAATAGAACCCTTACCCGACTACGGATAAGCAAATGTGTGGTTACACACTTCAACTTTAAAACTATGCAATGAATGCCAACCCTTGAAGGCGGTAGCGGGTACAACTGACCCCATCGCATAATTTTCGCGATAGGCCTGGCCCAACTTGGCGAAGTTATCATATTGTAATATTTATAGGGGCACATTAGCCAGGTAGATAGCGTGAATAATGCGGGTCGGAGCGGACATTTTTGCACGTACCTGCAAAATATTGGACGCAGCAAGGTATGCGTTTGCAGCGATTTTGTGTTACAGAAAAACTGCGTATCACTTTCGTATTCACGTTTAAAAATATTTAAGTTATTGCTAAGAAAATAATCCACTATCTGTCTATTAGAGGTACAGTAATATTATTTTACTCATGACACAATATCAAGGTACTGTTCTTGATGAAAATATTGCTTGTCTGTCTGTTACAATCCGTAGAAATACATAATTGTGACTATAGAACAGAGTAATCAAATTGATTCAACGATCTTTTTAAACGAAATTCTGACTCTTGTTCAAAATTTTGCGTCTCCTCTGCAATTTCATCTGCACATGAAAATCCACTCAATAATTTTAGTAAAATAATAACTTAATAACCTGACCTGAAAACCGCTAGATCCTTTATCTCACTCCATCGCTCAGGTCCACTCGCCATTCGGCCAGATTTGTAGGCGGTCACTCAGACCATTGTCGGTGGGCCCAGTTTTTAGTTTATCATCGGAAGGGTTAAGTCTGCGCCTCGACTATTAGCGATCCGCATGCAGGAGATAAACCGAGGGTGTATGTTTATTCGTGAGGGTTAACGATGAAGGAAACGGGTTTTTGGTATCTAAATGCCGGGTTTAAGATTCTGGGTTAGGACGGGTGAGAGGAATATACGAGTAGATATGGTTGGCTCTATTTAGATATCCACTGGAACCTTCGATTCAAAAAAAGACAGGCCTCTTCAAATCTGAATTTCGATACTCACAAACAACATTAAGATGTTAGGAATGACGTAGCTTTTAGCACAAGTCTTAAGCCATTTTGTTTTTATTGGGTGATATATGATTTAGTTTCAATACAAACGTAGCGTTGGAGATTACTTAACTAGAAAGTAAAACCTGCAAATTTCTACTCCAAAAGAGTTTTGCCGCAAAATGTTTTAAAGCCATAATTTCTGTGTTTGTCCCACGTTTTTGCCGTGTGCCGCCGTTAAATTTTAAGGCCAATTAGAAAGGTTTTAGTGCCAGATCCTGCCATACATTACCGAGTGCTCCGCCCTAATCATATTTTTATTTGCTATTAAGGGACCGGACCACAGTTTGTATTGGGTTCAGTAATATGACACGTGTATATATATAAATATATATATAAAATCTGCAGTGTGTGAACATGCCTTAGATAAACCCAACCACTTCATACGTTTTGACCAACCCAAAGTACTATCAAAAGAACGTCAGTTCATTCCACGTATGCTACGCGAAGCTATAGAAATAAGAAAACATCCGAATTTTAACAGAGAAGATGGTTGGAAAATTCCACCTGCATGGGATCCAGTTCTAACTAGGACCCAAGCTAGACCACTGCAAGATCACAAGACACAGTTAGCTCTTTCTGCGTGGATAGGTACGTTAATTAATATTATTGAGTGACGGTAGTGTATATTTTTCAAAACTCTGTAAATGACAAATAACATCTTAGTCTACCCGTGACCACGAACGCTGTAAAGTGTTCGAAACGTCTGGATAAAATTAATAAACTCGCAAATAGTTAATCCGTAAAAAAGTTGTTTTAATTCGACGTGTATTAAATTTGACCATGTGACGAATAATAACTACAATAATGAATATTCTTTATTGCACAAGTAAGGACATAGATTACAAAAATGTAATAAAACATACAAATCACAAGTACAGTATTGGCGGTCTTATCGCTGGAAGCGATTTCTTCTTGTTAACCTGCCAATTCTTAAGCATGCCTATTTACTTCCTTTTTAGTAGTTTCAGTTAAATTACTTCTAATAAAGATTTCATTGTTGGTTTTTGGGCAACCCTCTAATGATACTTAAAAAGTATTTTAAACGAAACGATGTCTTACGTGTGACATCGTGAGAGCGACTTTTACTAACAGAAATAAACAAGAGAAAACATTCTTTCATAAAAAAATATATGTATCTTGGCATTTGCCGGCCAGTACGGACCAAATAGTTGCGTTGCGGAACATTCATAGAACAAATTATTCATTGTGCTGTAACGAGCACTAGAAACAACTCCTAATTAATTCCTCACCTTTATCAACAGTCTTTTTTATGCTTTCGTTTATGCGACCGCCGGCGTCCTTTTGATCCGTGACCATAAAGGTCTGACGTATATGCATTGATGGTAATAACAAAGTCATGCCACTGCTAAAGTCATCGGTATCTCAAACAGTACCGTTTCCAAAGCTTTTAACGCCTACTGTTCCCGTCTTGATTGTAGCCCAGCCTACCTTTTTACCATTCACAAACCAACATCCTCGCGTTAATACTAGATACATCCGCGGTTGTAGCTGTAGTTTTCACAAAATATGTCCGTGTGCGGCGTCGATAGCACAGGATTATGGTAAATACGACTCCGCGCGGATTATCGGCGTATTCGCACCAAAATACGGCGCCGCGCGGATTTTTCGACGCGTTTCAGGATTTTTACGACGACCGTCACTCGCTCGGTGTGCAATGCGGTTAATCTTTATTGTGGAGTAGAATTAAGACATATTCACGAGATTTTGGCGTGACTTGTGAAAGAGTCTCGTCAGTATTTTTAAGTTTTTTTTTTTATTATTTCCTTGCTCCTAGCAGTGGTAGCAGTGCTTTGGTAGTGATACTGAAGTAGAGCAACCTACGGCGCGGTCGTGTTTGGATGGTTGACCACTACGATATCGGTTGATATTGGTCGTTAAGCCTAGTCAGAGGCCTTATGGGCTTCTTGATAACATCTGACAGCAGGGTTTGTCAGTTGCCTTGCAAACACCCCTTCACCAACCCGCTCTGAGCCCGCGTGGTGGAGTATGGCTCGAACTACCTTATAGTTGAGGTAAGGTCTTTGCCCAGCAGTGGGACGTTACAGGTCAACTTTTTATTGTTTGAACATCGAGTGAATACTCTCACTCGTCAATTTGCCGGTATATTACATATTACGACTACGAGTCGTTGAAGTAAGTTATGTTTTTGCACTTCAATCTAGCTGCCATGGACGACCTCCGTGGTGTAGTGGCTAAGCATGCTGGTTTCAAGGCGTCGCCGCTCCGAGTCAATGTAGAAATTAAAATTTTCTATATTGTCTTGGGTCTGGGTGTTGTAGTACCATCGTTGTGTCTGATTTCCATAACACAAGTGCTGAAAGCTACTTACTTTGTGATCAGAGCAATTTATGTGATTGGTGTCTAATATTTATTATATTTATATTAAGGAAACCTTCAGTTTTGAAGAATCGAACCATTATAACTTCCTGCTGCTCAACTGTACCTCACACACAAGTCAAAATTCAGGCAAAATATTGCATCGTAATCTGGCGGTAAATATCTGCCGGTCGAACGAACGTCAACTCCCTGTTTACGGCTCTGAGGCCTAACTCTGGACACAAAACCCGATCCTATGAATATACCCATCCCTGTCACTCATACAAGTCCGTGTATGCTTGTAACAGGGATGGCTATATTCTTTGGATCGGGTTTTAAATAAATAAATAAATATCCTTTGGACATTCCCACACATCGCCATCTAGTCTAGTTTTGTGTTCAGAGTAAGGGGGCTGAGGGCCGAAGATTAGAGCGGATAGCTTCATTCATTCATTCGGTCGGTCGCCGTTTCATAACAAACAGTTCATTCATCACTAATTTAAAAAAATCTGTAATGAATGGACTTCGATGATGAAAAACAATATATATTCAAAAAGTTGTATAAGATACTTCTTATGAATAGAGTCATCGTCGGTAATGATGATGATGATGATGTCCTCCACGACGTGTTTGTCGACGGCGACACCTTGTCAGTTTCGAGCATGAGCTCGGAGGTGTCTTGCAAACCCGAACTTGGTCTTGAACGTGCGACTGCATAAGTAAGCTGCACTGCAGTTGACCACTTGTGTAGGTGTAGTTGTAGGAGATCTTGGGGCGTGTCTTTCGAGCATGGCGTTTGGCGTCGAGTTCATTGAGACGGGCTGCTTCAAAGTTCTCAATTCCAGTTTTGACTGCATTACGCAGTCGTCGGTAATTGAATGTCTATAAATGATCGTCAAGTTTACCGAATCAATCGTATATGAAACATCTGTGATAGCTTTAGAACAAAATGATAGATCCGCAGTAGTTTTTTTACCATATTTTACCGTTTATAATTCGACGACAATTCCATTTGACAAAATCATAAAGTACGAATCCCGTAACTTTCACACCTTGATCACTGAAAACTCTTGACATTTTGCGACCTAAGAGAAGGCGGAACACTGCATGAAAAATCAGACAAAAAATGCGAGGGAAGTCTTTCTTGTCTTAAAGGTCAAGTGCTTAACACTAACAATCACATACATTGCACTGATCCCAAAGTAACTAATGCACTTGTGATAAGGACATCAATCACAAAGTGGTACCACAAAACCCAGACCCGAGACAATATAGAAAATTCTGATTTCCACGTTGAAACGACCGGGAATCGAACCCGGGACCTCTGAGCCTCGACGCCTTGAAACTCAGCGTGCTTAGCCACAACACCACTTAGGTCGTCAAACTTATGAAATGGAGTTCGTCAAACTTATGAAATGGTATTGGATATTCGATCATTTGCAAACGCAGCTACACATCAATTATATTGCTGTTCAATTCAAACTGCTCCCGTGTGTTCCGCTTTAATGAGCAAGCGATGTAAGCGGCTTACTTCTGCCGAATGGAAATTTACCTGCCAAACTGAATGGAGGTTTGAGTTGGCTATTTTGAATAGACTTTGCTGCCTCTGAACGTGTCACTCATTCTCGTTTCGGACACATAAGTAAAGTTTATCATTATTTCATACAGACCTGTGAAACATAAATAATATCTAGTGATAATTTGAAATCTATGTTTAAAATTACAATGTTTTCATACGTATCTTAGTCTATAAAGTATATTTTCAGGGCCTTTATTGCTTTATGTACTGTATTGTGTCCTGATTCAATTTTCAGTTTCATTTTAATTCAATCAATAAGTAAAAACAGGGTTTTGTTTAAGTCAGTGACAGGGATGATAATATGAATTATATGAAAGTTTTATGAAAGAAAACCTTTTCACAAAATTATAAAAAACGAATGGGGAAATGGCTATCTATAAAATACTACGTTGCAGCTATTGGCCACAAGCTCACCTGATGGTACGTGATGATATGGTCTAGGATGGATCACGTCTGACTAGTAACCGCCTTTTCACTCTCTTCTTGAATTCTATCAAATTATAATGGTTAGGAAAAATATCTGCCTACATCTTCATCATCATCTGCATCTTAGCAATGCGCATGAGAAAAGTAGATCGAAACCTATTGGTGCGCATTGCTGGTAAGTCTACGACGTAAGGGTCAAAACCGAGCCCGCGTCCTGGGTTCCGCTGGTGGAATCAGATCGTGCAGTTCTCTTGCACACGTGTTAATCGAGTAATGTCCGAGTTTCCTATAAAAATTGCTATGATTCCACATGGAAGTGATTAAAAAAACCCGACCAAGTGCGAGTCGGACTCGCGCACTGAGGGTTCCGTGCCAACGTTATCTGAATTAGCAAATCCACTTACTTCTACTTAGTAAAATACCACAATATTTTGTTGACAGCAAATATAACTTTGTTTTTCATAGTGTTTGTATAAAGGATAAAGTTATGTTTGCGGTTGTTGAAAATGTGCTATATCTCAAAAACTTCTCGTTCGATTCCGTCCAAACCAATTTTTGTTTGTTTTGAAATTTTGTTTTGATCTACATTACATATTTTTTTCCAAATTTACACTTGCTTAGTTTAGAAGTTAGATGGGGGGGACGCCCATTTTTCTACTTTGGAAGCGTCTAGCTAAGAAACGTTAGACTTTAAAAGAAAACGGTTTTAAAAACCTCGATGTCATTTTAAAAGACCTATCCATAGACCCCACACGCATAGGTTTGACTAAAAATTTTTTTTTCCGGTTTTAGTTTCATGTATGGAAGCCCCCCTTAAATATCATTATTTTTTATTTTTTGTATGAGAATCGTAAAGCGGTTAACAGGATACATCTCCCTACCAAATTTAAACAGTGTGATGCTTACAGTTACAGAATAAATTGGCTGTGACATACGGACGGACAGACAGACAGACAGACAGACAGACAGATTTGACGAAACTATAAGGGTTCCGTTTTTTCGCTTTCGCCATTCGGCTACGGAACCCTAAAAAGATAAACTAAAAATTGTGAGTTATAACCTCTATATTTTTCGTGATTCAAACTGATTTTTTATTTATTTTCGAACGAAAATCACACGCCGTATTTAAGAAAATGATTCAGAAAAGGGCCCCTGGTGTTGGTAGTTTTGATTCGCCCGCTAGTAACCCAACAATAAATTGAATTTGTGGGTTTTTTATAAAAAAAAATTTTGGCTTCAGTATCGTTCGTACAACCACCTCCGAGTAGCTCGTCGCTGACCAAAACCAACACCCTGTATACATAGTACATCATAGAATCACCTTCACAGACAACCCGTAAAAGAGCTCTCTGACGCAAATGTAGACAGACAAAAGGAGACCCGACTGCAGATAAATTAGAAATTAGGACTGGCAATTATGAGGAGCCTCTTATATGTATTTGGCTTCAAGAATTATTCATCATACAGAACATTACGCAAGTCATAAAAACAAACAGAACAACAAAAAATATTATTATTCATGGCGTCAAAGTTGAAGTAATTTATGTAAATCAACGTTTACATTTATGTAAATTAGCCTGGATTAGATTTTGAATGGAACACGCTTGAAATATTGTCAATTTACTCCTAACTCATTTTCTATTTTTTATAATATTTTATTATTTAATAATTTCAAGGACGGTAGTTATTAGGGCCTGATTTTACCAACGTCAGATAAGGAATATTTGTCAAATATAATACAAAATATCTAATTACGTCACCTATTTGTCGGCAATTATTAGGTTATGTAAATGTAATTATAAAATTGGTTGTTTTATACTTATTCAGTAGGACAAGTCTTAGTATTATAATATTATCTTCGTCGAAGTAAAGACAATTTGGATCGAACTTCACTTAAGGTAAGTTCGTTTGATCATCCAATTAAAACAATAATTTCGAGTCCAAATACAAATTCATTAAACATTCATTACTAAGTAACCTTTTCGTAATAGACAGTTACTGTCCTGTCCTACGATATTTAGCCTAAATTTCGTTCCAAAATGAAAGGCGATCATGCCATATCGGTCCTATTGACAGCAATAGGTTAATGAAAAAAGAGGTCTGTCTACATTGTCAGTCATGGCCGCTTTAATGGAAAGAGATCTGACACGGTCGGTGTGGGATCCCTGAAATACTTTAAAATATATCAAATAGATACTACTACTTTTATATGACAAACAGTATGACAAAAATTTCAGATTGAAAAGGTAATCAAAGTTGTCTACAAAGTTAATGTTACGTTGTCTGTTACGTTATCATCACAATAAATCGAGCAGTAAGAGATAAGGTAGCAGCAATAATCACGTTGAAGGTAGCGTAAAGGTTAAACTACGTTTATTAACCCGAAATGGGAAGAGCACCAACCCGGCGTCAACGATACGTAAGCACGTGACGAAAAGGAAACAGCAATGTCGCGGCATAGGATCGGTTGGTGGTGTTGGCTAAAATTATGTAATTTATTACCGCCTTCAAAAAAAGGAGGTAATCAATTCAACCTGTATGTATGTGTATATGGGTATCGTCGGAATTGAATAATATTTAAAGTACACCGACGACACACACACACACACACACACACACACACACACACACACACACACACACACACACACACACACACACACACACACACACACACACATATATATATGATCAATTAGAATTATTAATAGTAACATAATTTCAAAGTTTTATGTAAGTAGTGTTAGTTATGGAATAGCGTGAACTGGCACAGCATTCGTTAATACCTTATAGGAGACAACATCAATTAGTGACCATAAAATTGTACTTACGTTAATAATGATTTTTATTTATTTTAACTATTACTTTTTTTAAATAGTAACTGATTATTCAAAAGGATGAACAAAAACCTTTTTTCAAGAGGCGTTATGATTTGAATGTATTTGCATACAAATACTTCACTAAGAACCACAGGAAAATTAAACGAAACAAGTTTACTCGGAAAACAAATTTAATTAAACCACAATATAAAATAACGTATATTTGTTGATATCATTGTTCATTATTTTCTATCATTCATTATTTTTCGACTCTTATGATCAGGGATTACGTTTCCAGTTATTTATTTACGTAGAACTTATTTTGTCAATTTTTTACGATATTTTGAATAAATATCTTTCCAGAACAGTAGAGATTCTTTGTTCCACAGAGGTATAGTAGATAACTGATGATCTATGAGCAATGACCTCTTATCTTTTTTCGTCACTGGAGGCCAAATTATCGGTATCAGTTCAGTAACTTCTGGTGTGGGGTTTCTGAAAAAATAAAAATAGGATCACGTGAATAAAAAACAAAGTGGGTACTCGTCATTCAATTTCACGTTATTGTTCTAGCATTTAACATGCTTGGAATTATTCCAGTCTTATTCATAAATATTGCCTTCTATATATTTTCATATACATATTTCCAGAATCACTCATAAGTACACACAATAAGGATTCTTTATTTAGAATTTTTTGGTAAATAAAATTATACCAAATTTTTGTACCGACTTGATTGAAATGAACTTATTAATGATCATCAACATTACAAAAGAGTTATCTGTTCAACTTACCCATATTTCGCAAAGTTGGTCAGTAATGTTGACATTTTGTCTATCATTTCAAAGTCAGAAAGGACTGGCATAAAAGCTACACGTAATATATAAAACATGTCATCAGCATGCGTTGCTCCGGGTACATCTCTAAATTCCTTACTCAGTTGAAATTTCATATAATTTCTTAGACCATCATAACTAAACACATAAGAGTAAACAGGTTGATCACTATGTTCGGCCAAAAGTTCAGTTTCTTCCATAGCAGGAAAGCTAAAAAATGGCTCCCCATACAGTCTTGATACTTTGATTCGAGTTTTCGATGAAATTTCTTCATTTCCTAAGTAAAGCTCTTTTACTTGATCGCAAACTCTCTGTTTTTCCTCTTCCGAAGGAAACTCCAAGTCATTTGGTAGGGCTTTTTCGATAACAACATAATCACAAGTAGGTAAATCCATTCCAGATATATACAATCCTTCTTGTATTGTTGATCCTATCATTATCGGAACTTTATTAAACTTCCCTTTTGAAAGCATATCGTATGGTAATTCTGTTAAAAACGGTTCTACCCCTTCAAAAATTCGTTCCGCACATGGACTCAGATATACCACTGACAAAAGCGTAGTTCCTTCTTCCCTCGGCAGTCTTGTTGTAACAAGTTCAGCGTCAGTTTTACTCATAAAAAACCTATAGAGCTCATGAGGATCGTGGCTGTTAAAGCCCATTTGTTTTGCCAATAAACTTGCCACATGCAGCGGGTCATATGTGAAACCTGTCGCAGAAATGGATGATCCACTGTGAGGAATCGCTTTATGAAATAAACCTTTTGACATCGGCGAAACAATGTGGGCTGAAATTGAAGACCCACCGGAACTTTCACCAGAAATTGTTACACTATCCGGATCGCCTCCGAAAACACGGATATTTTTTTTAACCCACTTCAATGCTGCGACTTGGTCTTTCATGCCTGCATTTCCTGGAGCTTCTTTAATGCCTAGAGATAAGAAACCTTGTGCGTTTAATCTGTAGTTTATTGTTACGAAAATGACGTCCTTTTTCACTAAAAAATCAGGGCCCATAGTTACACGAGATCCAGAATTTTCACAAAATCCACCTCCATGAACAAATAACATAACTGGCAACTTTTTATGCGGTGGAATGTTCAAGGGTGTGTATACGTTAAGGGTTAAACAATCTATTTGCCCCGTCACAATTTTTGTACCATAGTATAACTCCTGCAAGCAACGAACGTTTTCTTCAATAGCCTCGAAAACTCCATCCCATTTGGGTTCAGGTCCTGGTGCCTACAAACAAATGGACATTAATAAGCTTTGATTTTGTTGCCCTTTGAAGGAATGTTATTATGATCCTGTAGGTTTCAGTTATATTTTTTTTCTGCAGACAAGTAAATTGTATTTTTAATTTAATACTTACATGACAAGTAAAATTTAGAAAAAAAAACCTACAATAAAAATTTTACCTGAAATCGTTTGACAACCGTGGCATACGGTATGGCCAGGTATTGCGCAAAGTTTCCGTTGGACCCTATGGACCCGCGCAGCAGGCCGCTGCTCACGCGCAGCTCAGGCGTCGGCTGACGCACCAGCGCCGCTGCCCACACGGTCCAGAGGACCACCCACTTACTACGCAACCCCATAGCCCACCATTAATTTCTACTTCATAAAAAAAACTACAATCAAAAAATCACCTTTCACTGTGATCTTTAATTAAAAACTTCCACCAACAAAACCGTTTGTTAAGAAGCGGTCCTACACAATGGTGATGTATTTTACAGTATCTGTTTCAGTTGCGTTTAAGAATGGGTAATATTGATCTTCGACTTCACTTAAATCTTCGCGTAAAAAAAGCTTTAAAAAAATCAAGGACTTCAGAAAACCGTACGTCAGATAATAAGCCAAGTAAATGAGCGTGCATGTAAATAACGTCATGAATATTTTTTCATTAGAAAAATTATGAGTTTCTCTTGAATAATTAAGTGCATTAATACAATTATTATCTATCTAGTATACTGCGTGTTTTCCAACAAACACATTATTTGTTTCAAACTTAAATTGTGCTTTTGTAAATCACCAACGCCGTTATCAAAAACCAAATCAAAAATCATCAACATATTAAAATATGACTGTCATGAGAGGATGATCTATTATAAAGTGAATAAAATTAAAATATTGATCGATCGTTAATAATATTAATAGGCTAGATGAAATTTCAATAACTAGAGAATTCTCCAAATTAGTGAAGAAATTAAACGCATTGATATTTTAAAAAATATTCAAAATTTACATTATTTAATTGTGATTTAAAAATTCATTTTAATTGTGCCTCAAAAACGCTCGAACGGTCAAGGCACCCTAAATGACTTTACTGCTTACAATAAAAATACTTCTTATAGCAAAATACAATGAAGAGTTGTATATGACAGCAAACAAAGCCCGCCATCTTCCAAGGCGGGCTTTTCTTCTCCTTCTTCTTCTTATTATTATTATTTATTTATTTATCAAGCAAACAACGTTTTATAATGAAATAACACTAGTCCCACAAAACTATTTACATAGTTTGTCTGTGGGATCACGAGTCTCTAACATATCAAAATTAAAACTTAAATACAAAGCTAAGTTAGCGAAAAATTATGTTTTAAGTTTTCGTTTAAAAAAATTTGTATCTTGTTGACGTCACGTCCCATGTAAAATGCTAAAAATCCTAATTTTAATTCAAAAATGAATATGTTTTTTATATCTCCTTATCGTGACAATCACATCTACCAACATTGTGAGTTGTTCTTCTTAGCCTATCGTCAAACATTATTGTATCACGTACGTTTTTGTAGACGAACGAAATAAAAATCCCTTCCCCTTTAAAAGTAAAATTTCAACAGATTTTACGTTATATTTATTTAATCAATCTTATTCTGTAGTTTATATCTTAGTTACTAAAATTGAGGAGAAATGTAAACTATAACTGGAGAGTATACCTCAGTTGTTGGTTCATGTGCTCAGAATATTATGTTAGATCCAAAACTATTGCGAAATTTGTGTTTGAACACAAATTCCTTAAACAGTATTTAATTTCTAGATATACATGCATTAGTCTAGCTCTTCCTTAAAACACTTTTCGCAAGCTTAGATAAAAATTGTAGTGCCTGCTATTTTTTAACACGGTTATATATAAGCTTCACTTGTAACTATTTATGTAAGAAAATCTTGGAATCTTTATTTGACCCACTTCCCTGTCTCCGATTAGGATGAAATTTTGCACCCGCTCTGAATTCTTATGACAGTATATGAATAGCTAAGAAATGCTGTCAGAAATACGAAAAAAAATAGTCACGTGACTGAAATCCAACACGGCGGACAACAGCTATGGCGGATTGTCTATTTGAAATGCACCCCCATGATAGGGTATTAAATGAAAGGGTTTGCTGAATGGGATACAAAAAAAAAGTGTTGTTTTGTTTTACAAACTATTATATGTTAATGAAAACTGACAAGCAATTTTGCGATTAAATGTAACATATTATCATCTCCTAGCATATCAATAAAATCTATCTGGCAATTTGATTACTAGCAGACATTTATGAAACAGCTTCATTCCGTTATCAACAATATGGTTAGTAATTGTAAACTAATCATCATACTAACCAGACTTTGAACTTTGGACGAGACCCGAATTCATTTACATTATGTACACTCATTAGCTTATTATCTCTTTTTTCAATACATAAATAATAATGTCGCTATTCACATAAGTATACTTAAATCATTTACAAATGCAATTACAACACAAGCCAAAAAATCATAATGTTTATACAGTTTTTCAAAAACTATAACAGTTATTTTCGTTCACATTTTGAACCTATTGTTTTTTATTCGCCATAAACGTTTAATTTATTTTATACAACATTGTTTTGTATTCCATTATTTTATTAATAAAGTCCTAACACAACCTAGCAATCTTTACATTTTATTATGCACACAGTATAAAGTCATGTGAAAAGTCCATGACGAAACTTTCGTTTTCTTAACCCCAATCTCCACATGTATAGGAATTTTGTGTGCAAAAATAAAACAATGGCTACCGAGGAATGAGTAATCTCAGATTCGATGCTGTTGATTCAACAGTAGCAGCACTACGATCTTTGAAAAACACGGAAATTAGATCAAATTACTCGTATCTATACAAAGCAGCTCATTTAAATAACATCATAGATATTTAACGAGCAATTATTCCGAATAAAATATCCTTTCCTTTCCTTTGGACATTCCCACACATCGCCATCTAGCCCCAAAGTAAGCTACTCAAAGCTTGTGTTATGGGTGCCAGACAACGGATATAATACTTTAATTCTTTTTTTTTGTAAATACTACATGATATACATAGAAAACACCCAGACCAATACAAACAGACATGTTCATAGGCACACAAATGTTTGTATTGTGCGGGGATCGAACCCGCACCCGCTGCGTAGTAGGCGATTTCTCGACCACTACACCAGACGGGTCGTCAAATACCGGAATCGATTAAAACAATTTTCATGAAGTTTTGTGTATAGGGGGTTTCAATAAATAAATTGTCAATTGATCTACCTAGGTTTCATTTACAGAACATGATGTTATCACTGTATTTCGGGGCATTGAAATAGCGCTAAAATGCCATTAGAATAAAAAGGATATTTCTGAAGTATAAAGACTCAGTAACGATAGCTCAATGGTTGAGCTAGTTGGTCACGGAACGCAGTCACCAGGGTTCGAGGGTTCGACGAACCCCAGTACAAAAGATTCTTTTTAGGGTTTCGTAGCCGAATGGCAAAAAACGGAATCCTTATTTTTCCTTAAGTCTGTATGTCTGTCTGTCCTTCCGTATGTCACAGCCATTTTATTCTGTAACTAAAAGCATCACACTGTTAAAATTTAGAAGGAAGATATATCATGTTAACCGCTTTACGATTCTTATACAAAAAATAAAAAATAATCAAATTTAAGATGATGAAACTAAAACAAAAAAATTTTTTTTTACTCAAACCTATGCGTGTGTAGTGTCTATGGATAGGTCTTTTAAAATAACATGGAGGTTACAAAACCCATTTTCTGTTAAAGTCTAACTTATCATAGCTAGACGCTTCCAAAGTGGTAAAATGGGCGTCCCGCCCCCCATCAAACTTCTATACTAAGCGAGTGTAAATTTTGAAAAAATATATAATGTAGATCTTAACAATACTTTCATCGAAAATTGGTTCGGACAGGATCGAACGAGAAGTTTAAATTAAATTTATTATATTTGCTGTCAACTAAATTGAACTTTAATCGAGCGTAGCTCGGTCATCTAGATATAAATAAATAATGCAATTAAAAACAAACTCATAATTTTCTCCGATATTTTGAGTAAACGTCTTTCCAGAAGAGTACCGTTTCGTTATACCATACGGGCAGAGTGGAGAACTCCTTGTCTATGTAAAGAGATTCCAGGTTATCCTGCTTTACTGGATGCCACTTAATCGGCAATAACTCGCTGACTTCTGGCGTGGGATTTCTGTAAAAAAATACAATGGTAAAGAAAAGATTCTTAATAATAGACTAACGGTTCCTGCGACTGTTCTTGTCGTCATACCGTTGTGACTTGTTATCAAATAAACAGCTTTCTTCAAAATAAGTTATCCAACACAAAAACTCACACTTCACAAATACATTATAAGGCGAAAGTTTGCGAGTGCTTATGTTTGTAACTCCTTAACTCAGAAACTATCAAATATATTTTGATGATACTCTACAATAATATAGCTCTTATCCATCAGAATTAGACAGTGTTAAGTGATATTTTTGAGAACCGAACCACTGACGCGGATGTGACCGCGGGAAACCACTAGTTTATAAAATAATAATCTGCAGACATCGTGAACCAACCGAAAATACTTTAAGTTCATACTTAAAAAGATAGATATACAAATCTTTTAGTGCGAGTATCTAGGTTTTTATCACATGTAATTATAACGATTGCCTTCGTTTTATTTATTTGTTTGTCCTTAATATTTTCAGAATATGTCATACAAACTTAGTTGGTTTAGTTACTGCATCATACAAATCAGTCTACGTTCAGTGACATGAGTATTAGAATATCAACTTACCCGTACTTAGCAAAGTTCGTCCACAATGTTGTCATCTTGTCAATCATGGCCGTCTCAAAAAGTGTAGGAAAAAATTCCACTCGGAATAAATAGAATACATCATCGGCATGAGTTGCCCCAGGCACGTCTTTCAATTCTTTACTTTGACGGTTCTTCAGCAAGTTTCTTCGACCATCGTAGCCAAAGAAGTAAGAATACACTGAGTGAGCATTAGACCGCGACAAAAGCTCCGTTTCTTCTAAAGTAGGATAGTTAAAATAAGGCTCACCATATAACTTGGAAAGCTTTGCTTTAGTATTCGATGAAACTTCATCGTCTCCCATATAAAGTTTCCTTGCTTTATCTGCAACCCTTTTTCGTTCCTGTTCTGAAGGAAAATGCAAGTCTTTCGGTAAAGCTTTCTCAAAGAGGACTTTATTAATATGTTCATCTGTATCTATGCCAACAAAAAATAAGCCTTCTTCTTTGTTTGACCCTATCATAATGGGAACTTTATTGAAATTCCCTTTCGATAATATATCATGAGGTAATTCCGCCAGGAACGGTTCCTCTCCTTCAATAATTCGTTCTGTGCATGGAGTGTATAATATTTCTGATATAATCGAGTTTCCTTCCTGCCTTGGGACTCGGGTTATCACAAGGTCATCGTCGCTTTTGGTCATAAAAAACTCGTACAGCTCCGTAGGATCTCGGCTGTTTAAACCCATTTGCTTCGCTAATAAACTAGCCAAATACACAGGGTTATATTGAAATGCCCAAGCGGAAAGTGATGATCCACTCTGTGCGATCGCTCTATGAAACAGATCCTTAGACATTGGCGACAAAATATGGTATGAAACTGAAGCTCCTCCTGCACTTTCACCGAATATGGTGACATTGTCCGGATTGCCGCCAAAAGCTTTGATATTCCTTTTTATCCACTTCAACGCTGCGACTTGGTCTTTCATACCGGCATTTCCCGGAGCTTCTTTGATGCCTAAACATAAGAAACCTTGAATGTTTAATCTGTAGTTCATTGATACAAGAATAACATCTTTGTTTATCAAGTAATCGGGGCCAAATAGCATCCGTGATGCCGAGTTCTCAAAGAAACCTCCTCCGTGAATAAATACCATCACTGGTAATAGGTTATCTGGTGGCATATTTAACGGAGTGTACACATTGAGTATTAAACAATCTTCTTGCCCTATAGCAGAAGTAGCGTTCAAGTAAATTGGTTGCCTGCAGCGTATGTTCTCGTTAACAGCATCAAACACTCCGTCCCACGTCGGTTCTGGTCCTGGTGCCTAAAATCGGAAATATTGCTGAGTCTCATGAATAATCTAATGCACTTTTAATCTTAATGTCAAATAATTTATTTTCTACATCACATAACGAGTTTAATCAATACCGTCAATATCGATATCTGTATAGTAATGCTTAAATAAACTATTGCATCGATCGAAGATTATAAAACTCACGTTCAACCTATAACCATTTTGTACTTTACTTTGATCCCAGTAATGTTTGAACATAACAGAAAACTATTTTCATTGCGGCAGCATACCGCTTCGTTTAAGCTAAGTTCTACCGTGGATAATACTGCCTCTAATACTCACTAACAATAAGAGTAGTAAGTCGGAAATGTCAAAGTTGAGATAATGGCGGTCAAAGTTTTCGATTTAATTTTTGTTTACTACTTCCTTAGCTTTTAAGTTTTAATTTGCCTGTTTTTTTTTTAAATATGTAGCTGAAATGGAGTTCTTTTATGATACATACCTAAAAATAGCTCTTTATTTTATGTTTAATTGACGATAACTCCTATTATACATATATGAGTACTTGTATATCTAGTACGAGTTAAATTTATTTGTACCAATTGCTTAGAATACCCGCAGTAAGCACTCTAGTTACTGCTTACATGCTTAGTATTCCATACATACGATATCTTTATTTTGTATGAAATAAAGTATCACTTTAGGGTAAAAAAATCCAGCCAAGTGCGAGTCGGACTCACAGACTATGGGTTCCGTGCCAACTTTAACTAAATTAAAGATTTATTACTTCTAAAATACCGAAATATTTTTTGACAGCAAATATAACTTTGTTTCTAGGGTTCCGTAGCTGAATAGCAAAAAACGGAACCCTCAAAGTTTCGTCAAGTCTGTCTCTCTGTCTGTCTGTCCGTCCGTATGTCACAGCCATTTTATTATGTAACTATTATCACGCTGTTGAGATTTAGAAGGAAGATGTATCATGTTAACCGCTTTACGATTCTTATACAAAAAATAAAATATAATGACAGTTAAGGAGGAGCACCCATACATAAAACTAAAAGCGTTTTTTTTTTGTCAAACCTATGCTTTTAAAATGACATAGTGGTTCCTAATACCATTTTTTACGTCTAACGTTTGATAGATAGACGCTTCCAAAGTAGTAAAATGGGCGTAACCCCGTCTTACTTTAAAAGTAAGCAAACGTAAATTTAAAAAAAATATGTAATGTAGATCTTTACAAATACTTTCAACGAAAATTGGTTTGGACCGGATCAAACTATCGGGTTTTGAGATTTAGCACATTTTCAACCACCGCAAACATAACTATGTTCTTCATACAAACACTATGATCAACAAATTTATATTTGCTGTCAACAAAATATTATGGTACTTTAGCTAAGTGGATGTAAGTGGATTCCCTAATTCAGTTGGCACGGAACCCTCAGTGCGCGAGTCCGACTCGCACTTGGCCGGTATTTTTCATATTTTTTGTATGAATAATAAAGTTATGGTTGTGGTTATTGAAAATGAGCTCTGTTGAGAACAGGGGTGGAATTGTGTAAAGCAATCGTATTCATTTGACAGTTCAAAACGTACGGTATGATCTGTCAAACGGCAAAGAACAAAGCGTTTGACAAATCATACCGTACGTTTTGAACTGTCAAATAAATACGATTGCTTTACACAATTCCACCTCTGACCTCTTTAATTCTTATCATTTATGGATTATCAAAAACTTATGTAAAAATGATAGACTATTATTTGTTTCTCTAGTGACTCTCATTGAAAAATATATTTATTTGTATACTTTAATGGGAGTTTGTTTTTGTCGTCTTTAACAAGCTCTATCTCAAAAATTACTAGTTCGATCCCGTCCAAACAATTTTTTTTGTTAGTATTTGTTAAGATCTACATTCCTTTTTTTTCAAAATTTACTCGCTTAGTTTAGAAGTTAGAGGTAGGAGACGCCCATTTAACAACTTAGGAAGCGTCTATCTATCAAACGTTAGACTTTAAAAGAAAATGGTTTTACAAACCTTCATGTCATTTTCAAAGACCTATCCATAGACACCCAACACGCATATGTTAGAGGTAAAAAAAAACGGGTTTAGATTCATGTGTGGGAAACTCCCTTTAATATCATTATTTTATATTTTTTGTAAAGCGTATAACAGGATACATCTTCCTTCCGAATTTCAACAGTGTGATGATTATAGTTACAGAATAAAGTGGCTGTGACATGCGGACTGACAGACAGACAGACTTGACGAAACTAAAAGGGTTTCGTTTTTGCCATTCGGCTACGGAACCCTGGAAACGGGAGTGAGAACATGTACTTAACTCGTTTTGTCAAAATCGACTTACTGCTCTTACTGTTAGCGCGGCAGAATAGGTACCATGGTACTACTCTTCTTTACAGGTGGATAATTGAATCCATACCTATTCCGAAATAAATAAGCCCTCCCTCCCATTGTATTAGAAATTAGCCATACCTGAAATCGGTTAACCACAGTAGCGTAGGGTATTCCTAAGTACTGGAGATGGTTTCCATCAGGCGAGATGGAACCTCGCAGCCAGCCATTGCTGACTCGCACTGGCATCGTCGGTTGCCGCGCCAGCCTTGCAGCCCATAAAGACCACAGCACCAACCACTTAGTGCGTAACCACATCTTAATCCTACACCATCAAATACCGAAAATTTTCTGACTCCTTTCTGCCACTGATCAATACGTGAATGCGTGAACTTTAAACCACAGTGATTCAACTCTATGTCAGTATAGTATATTTATTGATCTGAAATTCGAATTTGGAACTACATATGTCCGAAGTTCGTATGCGTTGATGTTATAATCTTTATATACACTAGTATCGGGCACCAATGAATTGACACTTATTTGATAACACTTGTAACACTTCGTCAACCTTACTCCTTATCTGACGGACACTAAACTAACACTGGTCTAAAACACATCAGACCCAAAGAGGAGTTAGTTTCTCATTTCATTACACTTTATCAACATAACTGGCTTACAACTTATCAAGGCTTGGGTGTTATCGTAATCTTGTTATTTGGATAACCTCCGAATACATATATTAAACTCGTATATATAATGATAACAAACAAGCGTGCTGTTGAGATGACCGCATGCGCTACAACTGAATCAGTGTGTCGAAAATAGCAAAATCGTAAACTTTTATGTATCGACGCTTTACTTCCATAATGAATTTAAAATATTTTGGTTACCGTTCAATGGTGTACTGAATTGTATGAAAGAAACATAGTAAAACTGTGGTACAAAGTCAACACACTACGTAAACACTACAGCTTAATCAAATACTGGGTCGTATAATTAAAATATCTTATCACTAAAACATCTTTTCACGGCCATATTTTCACTCGTATACACTCAGTTGTATTAACGATGAAAACTGAAGATGTTTTGAAACCCAAACTAATGCCACACACATCTACTGATACTACGAATGAACGTATTATGACATCAAATTGAACATAGTTGTCAAACACAAACCGGTCCGTAGCAGACCTTGAAATTCATTCGTGATTGTAATGTTGATGATAGCCACAAGAGATGCGAGTACCCGAAGGTTCACTCTCTTGCTTCAAACTCACATCAAATTGACAGACTGATTTGGGCAAACTTTAAGAAATAGTATATTATGTAAGGTACGATTACCCTATTCCTTGCATTACACGTTTGTTCGTGTTGCGTTTACTGTTTTGTGTGAAAGCCGGCTATCATTATAAACTAAGAGGTATATTAACTTCCCGAACCACCCCACGGTATATAGAGTATGACTTCGGCTTTATAGTAGCTCAGATCCATGTTTTCTTGAGAAGCAAATTCTTCAGGCCTTCAGTTTTTAGCGGGCAGAATTTTAAACTCCTAAAAATTGTATTACAGACCTACTGAACCTTTCTTTGTGCTTCTACAAAAGTAATTACATCTAGACATATAATGAACGCGTTGTCCTGTTCACGTCATGGTCGTGAGACTGCTAAATTAGCCAGATATTGTACCAGACACACCATAGAGGCACATTTATGATATCTTATTTTTAAAAAAAATATCATTAAATTCTATAAACAATTTAGTAATAAATCTAATTAGAGTGATACTCATATTTACTTCTGGTAAATAAATAAGTGTAAAAGACAGTTCTAACATTTATTTAGTACCTACTCTAATAAGAGTAATTTTATGCATAAAGTATGTCTTTATTTGGTAGTCCAATAACGTAACCAACCTTTTTATAACTTTCAAAATAATATCAGTGACTAAATTGAATTCAATATTTGATTTAGATCTCAGTATTTAACAATAAAAAAAAAATCCTTTGGACATTCCCACACATCGCCATCTAGTCCCAAAGTAAGCTACTCAAAGCTTGTGTTATGGGTGCCAGGCAACGGATATAATACTTAAATACTTTTTGTTTGTAAATACATACATGATATACATAGAAAACACCATGACCAATACAAACAGACATGTTCATGCACACAAATGTTTGTATTGTGCGGGGATCGAACCCGCACCCGCTGCGTAGTAGGCGATTTCTCGACCACTACACCAGACGGGTCGTCAAATACCGGAATCGATTAAAACAATTTTCATGAAGTTTTGTGTATAGGGGGTTTCAATAAATAAATTGTCAATTGATCTACCTAGGTTTCATTTACAGAACATGATGTTATCACTGTATTTCGGGGCATTGAAATAGCGCTAAAATGCCATTAGAATAAAAAGGATATTTCTGAAGTATAAAGACTCAGTAACGATAGCTCAATGGTTGAGCTAGTTGGTCACGGAACGCAGTCACCAGGGTTCGAGGGTTCGACGAACCCCAGTACAAAAGATTCTTTTTAGGGTTTCGTAGCCGAATGGCAAAAAACGGAATCCTTATTTTTCCTTAAGTCTGTATGTCTGTCTGTCCTTCCGTATGTCACAGCCATTTTATTCTGTAACTAAAAGCATCACACTGTTAAAATTTAGAAGGAAGATATATCATGTTAACCGCTTTACGATTCTTATACAAAAAATAAAAAATAATCAAATTTAAGATGATGAAACTAAAACAAAAAAATTTTTTTTTACTCAAACCTATGCGTGTGTAGTGTCTATGGATAGGTCTTTTAAAATAACATGGAGGTTACAAAACCCATTTTCTGTTAAAGTCTAACTTATCATAGCTAGACGCTTCCAAAGTGGTAAAATGGGCGTCCCGCCCCCCATCAAACTTCTATACTAAGCGAGTGTAAATTTTGAAAAAATATATAATGTAGATCTTAACAATACTTTCATCGAAAATTGGTTCGGACAGGATCGAACGAGAAGTTTAAATTAAATTTATTATATTTGCTGTCAACTAAATTGAACTTTAATCGAGCGTAGCTCGGTCATCTAGATATAAATAAATAATGCAATTAAAAACAAACTCATAATTTTCTCCGATATTTTGAGTAAACGTCTTTCCAGAAGAGTACCGTTTCGTTATACCATACGGGCAGAGTGGAGTATTTAACAATGACTTACATATGTATGTAAGGAGTTTGTGTTTATCTTATTATAAAACTTAGCGGACCCAGCGAACGTTGTTTCACCCACAGTCCCGTCCCGACCCGGTCCCGTCCCGCCCCAGCCCTGGGCCCTAAGAACGGGATAAAAAGTATTCTATGTCCTCCTCCTGGTTCTAAGCTACCTCCCTACCAATTTTCAACCAAATCGGTTTAGCTAGCAGCAGCAGCTAGCTGAGTTATAAATAGTTAGTTTTTTTGTCGACTTTCAATTGTATATGTACATTAATAATATTTTCGTAAAAAAGGAAAGTAAAGATTGTTTACAATGTTCGACTAGCAAAGGAAAACACACTTTAGTTGTAACAACTGAAGGGTATCAACATACTCGTACATATTATATAGCTTAAACGCCTGCAAATACATATCAGCAAATACGCATATCAGAATTCCACTTGAGTCGTTAAAAATCACCTATCCGCCTGGGTCTTTTAATATAATCCCATACAAATGGCAAGTTGACAAGCCAGACAATTGGGCTTTAATAGCACGGACCCCCGTGAATTGTACCAGTTTTTTATGAGCAAGTCTGATACGGAACTAGATGCAACGAAATTGCCACGAGAGGAAGGGACGATTAATACACAAACGGATGGGATATACTATCCTTGCGCCGAGACACAGTTGGATGGAGAAGAAGCATTTTTGACAGATCTGCCTTACAACATATATATTGAGGGAACGTTTAGCAAAGTTCCCATGATAATAGGATCCAATACGGAGGAGGGCCTGCTATTTGCCGCGGGGGAAGATAGTAAATACTTCGAAAATATTGATTTCGAAAAGACATCACCACAAGACCTCGAGTTTCCGTCTAATGATTTACGAAAAGCTGTCGCCAACAAAACAAGAGAACTGTACTCGGGTCAAAAATGTGTCTAAATAGAGAATTTGTTAGAAGTATCCAGATTGTATGAAGAACCATTTAATAACTATGGGCCTGTAGAAGAAACAAATTTGATAGTGCAGACAAGTGATCAGCCAGTATGGCACTACTAGTTTGGTTATAGCGGTAATAGGAACGTTTTAGATTTCATTTCAGACATAAAATTTCCGACACGCCTTTGTGCCACGCACGCTGACGAGATATTATAATTGTTTAGTCAATCAATACTCCCAATAGCGTTTGAAGAGAAAATGATTAGTAAAATAACCACAATGTGAACTAATTTCATGAAATATGGGTAAGTTTATTGTTTAAATGCGTATTGGAGGTCTAGTTAGTACAATGTGGTAAATACATAAAAAGTTTGTAAAAGATGAAATTAGAGTGTTTTCTGCTAGGTACCTTATTTGATTGCATGCGTTTGTCTATAGTTTAGGTAATAAAGCATCTGTGAAAGTAGAACCTATAATTTCAGTTCTCTAGATCGGTCCAGACTATAAATTTTTTTTTTGCTTATCTTTATTATTAACGTTTCAGAGACCCAACGTCAACAACCAATGAACTATACTAGCAGTGAAGTGGCCAGCAGTGAGCCGCGATGATCCGAAAGCTCTTTATATAGACAAGGAGTTCAAAATTATACCTCTATGGTACAGAGAGTCGCTTTCGTTTTGGAGAGAAGTGCACTCCAAGTATCGAAAGCAGCTTATCAAGAACACTTTTTAAATAATTATAATTAAGTATGATACAGAATGTGGCCTCTAATAGGAGCAAAAAAATACAATGAAGGCCCTTTAAGTAGCCAGTGATCAATTTCAAAATGGTTTTGGTTTATAGCGATTCGCTCAAATACGGCCCAGACTTCACAAGTGTACAGGAAAATGAATGATTTTAACAAAAATCATAATAGATTTTTTGATTATTTTTATTATTTTTTAATAGTTTTTTTTTTTAAACTATTACTATTCACGTCACGTTTGTCATCATTATTTATTTAAGACGTTTATTGACACGAACATAGGGTTCGCGACATTATGTTTATTTTGCTAACGCTATAGTTTTGTGCAATGATATTGTATTTAGAAGTAGATGACGCCTCGCGAACTAAAAGAGTACACAAATATGGCACCGTCTGATTAATGGATGTCAATGGATTGACATCCATCATATCAGCAGAAGATCAACTACGAAAATCGAAATGCGATACGCCATCCGAAACGAAGCCTCAACGATACGTAAGCGTTTGGCTTACCATGAAACCCTTTCGGATCTCAATGCTTCAATCGCATCCAAAGACAATATTTCGGAGCGGTATCGTGAACGAATGATAGGGTTGTATTTGATCTGTTTTTGATCGGACTATTTCCAAATACCGACAGATAATCATAATAAAATTAATGATTGAGGACCATAATAGATACCTATAGATATTTAATTGATATAATATCTTTTCTATGAGTTTTATTTAGCAAATGTTGGCTCAAATTCAGTATCCCAAACCTAAAAACTAAGATTTAAAAAGTAATTGTCTTTGGGCTGTCACTTGTTTTGTCAAATATTGTTGATTTTCTCTACTTTTCTCATTATAAAAATGAACAAAACCATAGGTTTTATCAGGTTTGTGAAAATCCGTTTATGTGTTAACTGTGTAATAGCGTAATTTAAAAAGTTAACCAAAACAAGAACAAAAAATAGTTCGGCATCTTCATGACAATACCTGAAGACTATGTGGTCCTGGAGACCCACAGCATGTCACAAAAGGAGTGAGGATCGTCTCCCTCGACAATAACGTAACCAACCTTTTTATAACATTCAAAATATAATCAGTGAATAAATTGAATTCAATATTTGATTTAGATCTCAGTATTTAACAATGACTTACATATGTATGTAAGGAGTAAAGCCACAGTACGTTGCCGGGAACCAGCTTCTATCATTCCCACGGCTCTGAGCATTTCTTCCCTGCTTAAATGACGTCGCCGCTCCATAATAACGTTGTTTTTAATCAGTAGTAGGGAAAGTAGCACTAATAATGTCTTCAATGCGTTGTATGTTTTTATATGGAAAATATTGACAGCTGATTTTCATGTTTTACTCGAATTTGATTGACAGTTCCTGTTTCAAATTATGAAATGCACCAAAAAGGATCCATATAAATTTATAAAATCGTAAATTTATTACAAAGCTACATCTCAATCTCAAGAAATCCGAATAAAAATGCTTGATCCCTAGACACTTTTGATGTGTGTATAATCCCATACAAATGGCAAGTCGACAAGCCAGACCATTGGGCTTTAATAGCACAGACTCCCGTGAATTGTACCAGTTTTTTATGAGCAAGTCTGATATAGAACTAGATGCAACGAAATTGCCAAGAGAGGAAGTAACGATTGATACACAAACGGATGGGATATACTATCCTTGCGCCGAGACACAGTTGGATGGAGAAGAAGCATTTTTGACAGATCTGCCTTACAACATATATATTAAGGGAACGCATCACCACAAGTCCTCGAGTTTCCGTCTAATGATATACGAAAAGCTTTCGCCAACAAAACAAGAGAACTGTACTCGGGTAAAAAATG
Organism: Pyrausta purpuralis; assembly: GCA_963924145.1. Taxonomy (NCBI): domain Eukaryota; kingdom Metazoa; phylum Arthropoda; class Insecta; order Lepidoptera; family Crambidae; genus Pyrausta; species Pyrausta purpuralis. The sequence goes on along the minus strand of OZ001657.1, from coordinate 2,819,345 downwards.
TGTCTGTATAGAGAATTTGTTAGAAGTATCCAGATTGTATGAAGAACCATTTAATAACTATGGGCCTGTAAAAGAGACAAATTTGATAGTGCAGACAAGTGACCAGCCAGTATGGCACTACTAGTTTGGTTATAGCGGTTATAGGAACGTTTTAGATTTCATTTCAGACATAAAATTTCCGACACGCTTTTGTGCCACGCACGCCGACGAGATATTATAATTGTTTAGTGAATCAATACTCTCAACATCTTTTAAAGAGAAAATGATTGGTAAAATGACCACAATGTGGACCAATTTCATGAAATATGGGTAAGTTTATTGTTTAAATGTGTATTGGAGGTCTAGTGAGTTTAATGTAATGTAATTGTAAAATATGAAATCAAAGTGTTTTCTTCTAATTACGAGTACTTACTATTTTAAAAATATTTAACATTTCCAATATTTTTATAATGATCTAAATATGCAATTTGAATGGGTCTCGTGAAAGCTTGAAATGTCCTGGCGTCAACATCAGAGTCAAGTTTACTGCTAGGCATTCACGAGCACGTGACCATATGTATATTTTTTACAAATTAAAATAACGATAATATTAAGTCCTTATTTAAATAAATAAATAAAATATATTATCAAAATAGTCATATGGCATCATGTAAACGGGATAATTCCTTACAATAACATGCTAATTGTTAGCGTTCATATTTTTTCTTCAATGGTGAGTATCATTCCTCTTCTTCTTATTTAAGAGCTATGCTCTTGTCGGTGGAGTTTTTTCCAATTTAATCGATCCCATGCCATTTCCTTGACTACTTGGTACGACTTGACTCCTAACTTTTCCTTAATTTGCGTCATGTATGCCCTTCTAGGTCTTCCTTTTTTTCTCCGCCCTTCAACTTTTCCCTCTATGATGATCCTTATTAAGTCGTCATGTCGTACCAAGTGCCCTATCATCTTTCCTCTCCGGTTTTCAATTGTTTTCAACATATGTCTCTTTTCACCCACAATTCCTAGCACTTCCTCGTTCGTCTTCTTTTCTGTCCAACTAATCCGCTCCATCCTTCACCAACACCACATCTCAAACGCCTCTATTCTCTCTCTATCACGCTGCGTCATCGTCTACGTTTCACTGCCGTACAAAGCGATGCTCCAGATGTACAATTTTATAAGTTTTTTGCGAATTCGCCTCGATATTCTGGCTTTGAATATATATTTTTTGGCATTAAAAGCTTTCTTTGCCATGCCATTGTTTTAATGTCCATTGTACACCTGGAGTCATCCGTTATTATGCTGCCAAGATATTTAAAACATTTAACCTGCTCTATATCGATATTATTCAACTTTCGTGTTTGGGTATTGTTTTTGTTACAATCAGAGTTTTAGTTTTAGCATTATTGATCTTCAACCCAAACTCGCTAAAGATGTCATCCATTTCCTGTATTAAATGTTCCAGCTCTTTGGATGATTCGGCCACCGCTGCGATATCATCCGCGAAACGAATAAACTGAATTTTCCTCCCGTTCATACTAACCCCCCGATTCCCGTCTCTACTAGTTTTCTGATGGCACATTCAATAAAAATATTAAAAATTAGTGGTGAAAGTGGGCACCCCTGTCTAACCCCTTGCTTTATTTTAGCCGTCTCTTTTTCTTTCCCTACTTCAATTATGGTTTCTTGATTTTTATAAAGCTCAAAAATTATCTTTCTTTCTCTGAAATTTATACCTGCAATTTTCAAAATGTTCATCATTATTTTCCAATTAATTTTGTCAATTGCTTTTTCTAAATCTATGAATGCTATGTGTGTTTCCAAATCTAAATCCAGCCTTCTATCTATCAATAGTCTAAGAGCTAGTATTGCTTCTCTGGTTCCTCTATCTTTCCTGAATCCATACTGATCGGGTCCTAAATAGTTTTCCGTAATTGGTCTGATCCTGTTTTGTACTATTTTTAATAATATTTTGCTTGCTTGAGAAATCAAACTTAATGTGCGATGCTCTTCACATTTCAAAGTGTTGGGTTTTTTAGGTAGTGTGACCATTTTGCTTTTTTTAAAGTCATCAGGAAGGATACCGCTAACATACATGTTTTTCACCATCTCATAGATTATTCCATTAACGGCTCACAAACTGCGTATTTGATCAATTCAATATAAATTCCATCCGGCCCAGCCGCTTTTCCGTTTTGAATGCTCTTTAGTGCCTTATCGAATTCTGCTCTTATTATATCCAGTCCAAGATCATCAGTGTTGACTTCATATTCTTTTTCAATATCTGATTCCGATAAACCCTCTCCTGCATATAATGTTTCAATATAGTTCTTCCATCTGCTTACTATTTTTTTATTGTCAATCAATAGTTTACCGTCAGCATCCAATACAGCTGAACTCTTGGTTCTAGGTTTACAATCCAGTTCCCGGATTATGTTGTATGCTTGGTTCATGTGTCCTCTACTCATAAAATACTCTATTTTATCACAGATTTTCTCTACATATTTACTTTTTGCATCTCTACACTTTGTCGTTATCTTATTTGTGAGTCTTTTATATTCGATTATGCTGTTACTGTCAGATTTATTTCTCAGTTGTCTTCTCTGTATCATAAGATTAATTATTTCATCAGTTAGCCATTTCTTTTTAGGTTTTACTTTTTTTACTTTTTCAGTTTTCAATCCCTCACGGATGTGTTTATCAGCAGTCTTTTGTTTTACTTTTGTTTACGCGACCACCGGCGATCTTTTGATCCGTGCGTGTCTAAGCAGTTGCTTTAAAGAAATTAAAGGTGTACTTTATATTTATATAAAACAGAGACGGATAATAATATATATATCCATAGACATAAGTGTTAAAGCCGTGCGGGCGGGATTCAAACCCGCGACTGCTTATCTTTGTAGTCAGGCACGTTATTAAAAAAAAAAAAAGTAGCGACCTACTCCATGTATGGCACTGTCTTAGAATATCGACTTTTGACGACAAATTATCGACCATGTTGGTGCGTAGGTTTGCTAACAAACAAAACTCGCTATTTTTATTGAAAGTACTTCTACCATAAATAATAGGCATCATTAAATAAAATTTACTTCACGAAAATATGATATTTCAACTGAAACATTTTTATTAAGTTAGTTGTTTCTGCAGTTTTTAAAGGCGCACTGAGGCATTGAAACACCTATGAACGCTGACGCCATCAAAAACAGACTAAGTCAAAGTTAAGACCTCACTTTGACGTGAGATGGTGTTTTCTTGACTGTCTTTTAGCGTCTCACCGGTAAGCTAGTTCTTAATACAATATCATTGGTTTTGTGTGAGCATATTTACTTACTTTTTTAATTCGAATTAATTCTTTTAGTTTTTCCACTCTTCTGGCATTGCAACTGGACAATACAGAGCTTTGTAGGCAACAGCACAACATCCGTTTGTGTATTAATCGTCCCTTCCTCTCTTGGCAATTTCGTTGCATCTAGTTCCGTATCAGACTTGCTCATAAAAAACTGGTACAATTCATGGGGGTCCGTGCTATTAAAGTCCAATTGTCCGACTTGTCGACTTGTTATTTGTATGGGATCATATTGAAAGACCTAGGCGGATAAAGATGAGCCACTTTTCTCGATGGCTTTGTGGAAGAGTCCCTTGGACATTGGAGACAAGACGTGTAACGACACCGACGCAGCTCCTGCACTTTGTCCGATGAGTGTAACATTGTCTGGGTCTCCACCGAACTCTCTTATGTTTTTCTGCACCCACCTCAGCGCTGCCACTTGGTCCTTTATATTTCCTGGATTCCTAGCATTCCTCAGTCCTGGCATTTCCTGGAGCTTCCCTGATACCCGAGCACATGTACCCTTGAGCTTCGAGCCTGTAGTTTATAATCACAAGCAGAATTTTTTTTCTGATTAAATATTCAGGGCCGAACTCTAATGGTGAACTGGAATTTCCGTGAAATGCTCCTCCGTGAACGTACACCATAACTGGAACTGGACGTTCAGATGTAGCGTTTAATAGCGTGAAGATATTTAGTATCAAACAGTTTATCATGTCAATAGTATATGTTGATGTCATAGTCATTGCCTGTTTACAGCTATCTTGCTCACCGACTGCTTCAAATATTCCTTCCCACTGTGGTTCAGGGCCGGGTGTCTGAAATAATAATTTGATATATTATAATTAGCATTTGAAATCTTTTTAATAGCCTTTAAACTTAGGGCATACTTCTTCGAATAGATACCTTGTCTTTTCTTACTTAGTTATAATAATTTGTGAAAAATACTTCAAAGCTCATCTTTGAAGTATTGCGTGTCATGTGGTAATCACGACTGCGAATTGCGCTATTTTCTCCGTCAACAATCTAATTTGAACAAATTTTGGTCAATCGACTTCAAATAAAGATTTATAGTAATTAAGATGATTTCAGTCGCAGGAAGCTAGAACATCCAATTATACTCGCATGAGCAAAATTACTTTAAAATCTGTGATTCACAAATAAACTCTTGACTGTTTAAAGTAAGGACTCCATTTTAGGCAAACAATTCCTATTTGGAGTCGGTGACCTGGTGGAAGATGCTTGAGATTGTCAATGCAATGGCTTTTTCGCAATTAAGTTATTATGCTCTAAATCCTTTTTAAATACTAGCCGAACAAAAAAACGTATAAAAGCGGTCAAGAACATTTGTTAGAATCGGGTCCTAATCACTGGATTGAGTTTCATAACCCTAAGATAATTTCGACAGAACGCCATTACATACCTAGATTGGTTATGGAAGCAATAGAAATCACAAAATACAAAAAATTCAATCGTGAGGATGGGTTTAAAGTGTCTAATGTCTGGAATCCAGTGATTCGTAAATGCAAAAACCATGAAATTCGGCAAAATGTTGTTCCGCGTGTGGATTATACTGTGAGTGTTGTGAGAACAGGTGCTAGAAAATAGTGAGTTTGTGATCAATGGTACTGCAAGTGATCGCAATAAAAGACTTCTAAGGAGGGTAGACCGATATGCCTGACAATAACAGCTTACTCGTACCCGCAATAACTTCAGTTACGCCGTGACCATGGCACTTGCAACAATACCGAAATATCGGAAACTCGAAAATAATAAGGAACATAGTAGCAATCCTGTTACAATCTATTCTAATCACAAGCATTATCCACCAGGTCACCGAATCCATATAATTTACTTGTATATCCATATACACTTTTAGTTTTTCATTGAACCTTATCGTACAATGTTCTTTTCTAGGCAAGAAATGATCGCAATGAGGGTACCTATAGTATTAAAGTATTTCTTCTCATTGGTCGGCATTTTCTTCCTAATCGCTGATGTATGTGAATTATGCAAACTTAAATAACTTCTGGGCTGCTAATCATAGAAGTTGTCATTATAACCAGAAATGATCACCAAGACGTATTCTATAAGATCCTACTGTTTATTTTCACTGACCACCACTTTTTCATTTGTGTTTTATGTAACTTTCAAACTTAAATAGCTGCTTGGCCGCTAATCGTAGTGTTGCTGTCATAACAAAAAATGGTTGCCAGCACGTTGCAGTACCTTTACTAGCCGAATATTTTATCGATTGGCCGCTATTTTCGGTTTTAAAGAAATCTTCTAATTTAAATAACTGTTTTGCCGCTTATCGTAGTATGTTGTCATCGTACTAAAAATTATCGTCTTGATGTCACCCAAAGTAATCTAGTATTTGTTTCTATTCAAATCAAAAACAGATTCAAGTTGCGTTGATTGGGAAAACTTGCTGTCGTCCAGTGATATTGATGAGTGTGTCGACGTATTCTATAAAAAACTTAACGAACTTATATCAAGGAACACACCACCCACGAAGAGAGTGGTATCATAATACCCTATATGGTACAGTAGACCACTAATAAAATGTATGAGAGAAAAGTCAAAATATCACCATCTTAATAAAATGAAATAAAAAGTTTGGCAACCCGCGGGACTATAACACTTTCGCCCTTCTTCGCTCAAGATGCAAAAGGCTAATATTACTTCAGTGGAGGAATATTTAGAGGATGATCCAAAATCATTCTGGAGGTATGTAAATGAGAAGAAGGGAAGAGCAACAATTCAGAGTTTTAATAGAATCTCTAGATTTTCTCGCTTTTGAAAATTTCACACTGCATTATTTGAAATTTACACAAAGGATATTGCCTTCAAAATAAAAGCCTTAGATGTAAACAAAGGTGCAGGACCTGACGGAATCCCCCCTAAGCTTTCGAAGAACTGCCGTGAAGAACTTTTGCTGCCGTTGTGTCTATCACTTAGTAAATCAATTGCAACTGGAGTGTTTCCCTCCCGGTGGAAAGTGGGAAGTGTCATTCCCATATTTGAATCAGATGATAAGACTTCTTGCTCAATCTACCGGCCAATAAGCATCCTTCCTTAAATTGCAAAACTCTTTGAGTCACTAGTATACGTGCCTCTCTACGATCACCTAAGTGTCACATTGTTACAAGTGTCATATATCTAATAGACAGCATGGATTTGTTAGAAAGGGAGCGACTTTGTGCAACCTTTTGGAGTTTTAAAACTATTTCTGCCATGTTTTTACTACAGTTGGTCAGGCCGATTCTCTGAATTTCGACTTCAGCAAGGCTTATGATAAAGAAAATCACACACTTCTATGCCACCAACTGTCGTTATACGGTATACGTGGGTCTCTTTAGAGGTGGGTGGTGTCCTCCTTGAGGAACAGATCTCAATTAGCAGCAATAAAGAACTTTTTATCCACTCCTATTCCGGTATCATCTAAAGTCCCACAGATGATTTGATGTGATCAATGACTTGATCAAGCTACTTTCATGTCCATCTCTGCTTTATGCAGAGGATTTGAAAATATACACGGATGTCACTGATATATCAAGATGCGCAGTGCTTCAAAGAGATCTCATACTGTGTCGGACTGGTGTGACTTAAATAAAATGAGCCTTAACGTTAGCAAAAGCCGCGTTATTTCCTACACCAAAAAGAAGACCAGATATATTCATCAATATCATATTCTGAACAACATATTGGACAGAAAACAAGTTGTGAGGGACTTAGGTGTTTACTTCAATGAGGAGTTCACATTCCGCCTGCATTACGAACATATCATTAATAGAGGAAATAAACTGTTAGGTTTCATAATCAGAACCACTAAAGGTTTTAAAAGGTCTCGTAGTATGTTGTGCTTGTGCTTTGTAGTTTGATCAGGAGTGTTTTATATATTGCTGTCCGGTGTGGTCCCCGCACTACACAGTCTACATCAATGCCATCGAAAAAGTGCAGAAAATATGTTTAAAGTATATCTTCTTAAAGTACATCATGGTTCGGCCGCTTAAAGACTACATTGATAAGCTTTCCAAGTTCGAAATAATATCCCTGCATTCTCGTCGAAACAGATACGACCTACTCTGTCTTCACAAAATAGTGCATTCAGCTAATTATTCCCCAGATTTGTTGTCTTCACTCAACTTCAACACCTTGTACAAAAATTTTGAAACCCGAACATATTTTCACTTCAGGTCTATAGGAATAACATCTCCTCCATATAATGAAATGGATCGCAGTGGTAAAGACATCGATCTTTATAACGGCATTTTTTTGCGGTTTAAGAGAGCTGTCAGCGATATTTTTAAATATAAATGAATGTTCTCGATCTCGTCCTTCAAATACAAGTGTTGCACTATTTACTTTAATATTAAGCATGCTGTGTACGCTAATTGTAGATCTTTGTCTTGTTAAAAATGTTATTTTGGCTTTTTTGGTCTGTAAACGACAATGATCTGTTTGTGTTCCAAATTTTAATTAAATAAATGTTCGCCGCCACTTTCGTTCTTAGAATCAATGTTAATTAAACATTCATACCTAAAAAAATAGTGGTCGCTAATTGTAAAGAGTTGTCGTCATAACAAAAAATGATTGCCATATCTTAATCCACAGTAATCTATCATTTATTTTCACTGGTCGGCACTTTCGATTTTTGGTCATAAATGATCGTATCCTTTATTCAGCAGTAATAACAAACAACCACACATCCTTAAATCCATCCTCACAAACTTTCGCGATTATAGAATGGATTATGTCTGTGTAACTAATAACAGCTGGTTTTAAAGACTTACCTGGAATCTCTCTTTGACAGTTGCGTAAGGTATCCCCAAGTACTGCGCATGCGTGCCTGAACTAAAGATGGTCCCGCGCAGCAGGCCGCTGCTCACGCGCACCAGCGGGGTCGGCAGCTCAAACGCACGTGCGGCAGTCAGTCGTAAGGTCGTGATAAACGTCAGATACCTACGATACGTAATACAATACGCAAAGTAAATCGTCAGTGCAATTGCCTGTTAGTATTTTTTATTTATTCATACTAAATTGCACAGCAAATATTTGTACAAAAGATGGATTTAACGCCATGTAGCGTTCTCTACCAGTCATACCTTTGGGCTTAACAGAAATGATTGTGGGCGGTGCGACAAAGAAATAAAATAAATTGTTAAAATCAAAAAAAGTACATTGTCGACATAAACAATCTTATAGTATATTCAATATAATGTAATAAAGACAAAGTAAATACAATTAATTCTTACATAAAATTACACATACATAATACAAGCTATGAAATAAATACATCAATAATAAATACTTACACCAATATATTCTATATAATTATATTATGAAGAAATTTATAGACAAATATATAACAATACTTACACGAAAGCTGGACTACTCTCCAACTGGCAAACGAATTCAACAAACAGCTTCTTATATTTTGAGCTATTTTTTTTCCATGTAAGCTGATTTAATATACACTTCGTGTTTGTCAAAACTCATATCGACAGGGTGTCCTGTAAATAGAAGTGAAGCCAAAAGCGGGTTATAGGATAGACCAAGTGTATGCATATTTTTTAAAGAAAGAAAGAAAATACATTTATTGAAATCACACACTCCATAACAGACAAAATTTTGTGATACAAATAAAGAAACAGATGAACATAAAATAAAAGTGAAAAAACAAACAAACTATAAGCAAGCATAGATTGGACTAGAAGTAGCTAATTTTATTATGATGACTCACTTTCTATGTCACATTTTTGAAGTGAAAACTTCTTTAGCGAAGTTGAGCACTTTTGTGGGATGGGGGAAAAATGTGAAACTCGCGTCAGGACACGTGGGCTGATCGAAAAACCGTAAGACGGTTGGCGAAATTATGGATGTAAGTTGATTTTTCTGAGAGATAAACTTTTTAATGTAATTTAATATAATATAAATTGTAATGTTTGTGTACGATAGCGCAATAAATAAATATTGTTTTCTATAAAAATATATTATTATTATTATTATTATTGTATTCTATCACAAAAATGATAGTACTTTTATATTGATAATAAGAGCAATTCATTCAAAATTATTCCCTAACTATTCCAAAAAATCAAAAATGCACAACGTTGATATTCAAGTTTTCACTTCTGCCGGCACTCCCGGAGTGCAATTTTTTTTTAATATATTTCTTTACTTTTTGACCTGATTCAAGTTCGCATCAATAAAAATGAAAATTGTCAGGACTATTTTTTAGGGTTCTGTAGCCGAATGGCAAAAAACGAAACCCACACATTGTTAAAGGTGCTCCAGATGACTCAGTTCCGTTAATGCATATTTTTTGCGTTCTACCTGAGAGATAAGAATTAATTAAGTTTAATGAGTACAATTATGCCCCATAGTGACCTCTTTTCAGTATTGTTTCATGATCCACACAATTAAATGCTTTGGATAGTTCACAGAAAATATCTGAAACATAATGTCTATTATCGTAGTGCTTCGTACCTTTAGTAAAACATAATTGTTGATTATGTAATAACTCGTTCAGGGAAAAGTGTGCTGAAATTGGATTGAATATAATCTTTTCATATATTTTACTAAAAACTGGCGGAATCGATGTTATCCGGAAGTTTGAGGGGTCTTTTTTGTCACAATATGTTTAAAAAAGCGGTATTATTTTCCTAATTTTCATTAAACTAGGAAATTGGTCGTCATCAATACATTTGATTGAGGAGGTATTGTGTCGATACGATAATTGATTTAATAATAAATAATAATAAATAAATATCCTTTGGACATTCCCACACACAGCCATCTAGTCCCAAAGTAAGCTACTCAAAGCTTGTGTTATGGGTGCCAGACAACGGATATAATACTTAAATACTTCTTTTTTTTTTGGTTTGTTTGTAAATACATACATGATATACATAGAAAACATCCAGACCAATACAAACAGACATGTTCATGCACACAAATGTTTGTATTGTGCGGGGATCGAACCCGCACCCGTTGCGTAGTAGGCGATTTCTCGACCACTACACCAGACGGGTCGTCACATACGCAATAATATGCACAGATCCTTCGTTTTTTCATATTCACCACTAGAAATGTTTTTATTATTACTTCAGGTCCTACATGCCTAAAGTGCAATTAAGAATTACATTCATTCACATTAAATTTTAGCATAGCTTCGGCTATTTCTGAAGAAGAACTTGCAACTTCGGGATTTGAATTTATATTATTGATTTTTAATATTTTATTATATTACAGGTTTATTTTTTTATCCTAGATAGAACGGAAAAATAATGATTCCGAAAAATAAGGTCCTATGTACAAAACATGTTTTCTATAAATAGTGATTATTATTTTGCAAACACTTATGTGTAAGCATACACGTCAATTGCTGGCATAAAAATTCAGTGTCTTGAATTCACTAGTGCTGGTGCGATTCCCGGATATGTAAAATATATGTGAAAAATGGTGAAATGCAATTCCTATTTTTATAAAAATAGACATTTCTTTCGGCAAACTTTCTGTCTTTAGTATTATGGATTCCTCTCCAGTTTGCATTAAAAAATACACACTGTGTACTTCGACAGAAACAAAGCCATACTCCTATAATTTATGTTTTCTTGATTAAATAAAAACGAATTGTTTTATTTGTTTGCACATATGTTTCAGTTTTTGAACACTTTTATACACGTCATGTACGGACAACAGCAAGTCAAGATAAACACTGCGGTATCTTATGCAATCGTAATAAGGGCTAGTTTGAAACAAAAGTGGGTAACCTGATGTGCTGGCGACTGTACCAAAACACTGTTTATACATTTGTCGCCCTAAGACCGTATCAATGAATAACATTTTAAAAATATACGACTTAAAAACTTAACCTTTACTTTTAAAATTTGACATTATAACATCTCAAAAAACTAGCTTACAGTATCACAAAAAATAATAAAATTGTTATTTCTTTCATTAAATGACTATTAAATGTTCCCATGTATCTCAATAACGGTTTGACTAATTGTCATGCAGTTTTCTGCAATGAATTTGTAATTTATTGACGATGGTTCTTAAAAATAAAAATATAGTGTTAATGTACCAGGAGGCGTAGCAGTTGCTATTTATTTCTTTCGTAAAATGACTATTATGCAAACATTACCGTACTATTTCCCTCATGCCTCACGCTAGTAAGATCATGCTCCAGATTCTGAATAAGAGACTGGCCGCCTACATAAATAGACAGATTCTTCCGGCACAGTCAGGGTTTGTGCAAAGAAAAAGAGCACGAGAGCAAATACTGAACGCCTACTCATTCAAAAATGTCGCGAATTCAATAAATCTCTTGTGTTGTGCTTTATAGACTATGCCAAAGCATTTGACTGCGTAAGATGGTATTCCATGTTCAGGCTGATGTTATAGACGCTCACTTGTTATCCTCAATGTCAGCAAAACTACGTTTATAGCATTTAGCATAAGAAAACCGAGTTCAATTGACCTCCCTCACTACACATTAACAGCACATTATCACACTTGCCTAAATATTAGGGAAATTTCAAGTTGCGGCTGTCCTCGCTTAGAAAGAACCTCATCAATAGGATATTTGGGGGTACTTATTGATGACAGGTTAAATTTCACTTCACATATTGAATTACTCACTGGCCGCGTGCGTAAACTTATATACGTCTTCAAAATATTGCAAAAAATTGCAGATCCACTGGTGCTAAAGACAGTTTATTATGCATTATGTCAAAGTTTTATCACTTATTGCATTACCTCCTGGGGTGGTGCTTGTAAAAGTCACCTTATACAATGGGGAAGATTACGCAAAACTTTTTGGTAGATGGCGCTGTGTGTTTGTTACATGTCAAATATTGTTGTTGTTATTGATTTGAATGTTTTGTGGATTTGTGAACTTTTTTTGACACTGGACCCTTGTTTTGTGGACTATTGTGGACTCCTGGCGTGTGGATAGGCTAAAGAAAGTGTTGAGAAAACGTGGAGCTTCGTTAAAAAAGAAAAAAGCTGACCTAGTCGACAGGTAAGATAACATAGTGTTTTTTACTTTTACACGTTTTGATAGCAAATCTAGGATTAAATTCGATGAAATAAAGTATAAACTAAAGTCATCTTGTAAAAAAAATCCCAGTTTTATCATTTTCAAAGGATAAAAATTTGTTAACGCGACATAACCTCTAAAATATAGTTATGTTTTTATCATTCCTAGATTGAAGGCCTACGACAGGAACTTCAACTTTGTAAATCCATTACAAGAGTAGTCCTGAACCCCAAATGAGTTAATTAATTAATTTTAATTTAAAGTTTCCTCTTCTCAATGCCTTTTCTATTTTTTTCCTTTGCTGTGGTGGATCACTGGGGAATTTCTAGGAACCTATTTCTCCACTCCCAATAGGTGTACAGCGCCACATTTTTAAAAAAAGCTTCTTAAAACAGCAAAGCAATAAATATTTGTATGGGTTTTGACAGTTCCTGAGTAACAAACATTTGGCGCCCTCTATAAGGAACTAATTTGACAGTTTGCTTCCCCATTGGAGCGCGCCCAAAGAGTAGTGTTAAAAGTTGCCACTGGTAAGTCGTTTCTCTTCCCTACCTAAGATCTTTATGAATATTGTCAAGTGCTAACGGTAATACAGTTATTTTTGCTTCAAATTGTTAGAAAACAACACTCTACTGCCAAATTACACTGCCAAGATTTACCGGCGCAGGCTAATCAACGTAGCAAAAGATATTATAGAATTCAGCGGTACAAATGCAGAACTGTATTTGGAAAAAGATTGCCGGCTGCACACTGTTAATTTGGATTCTAGTACTATATCTTCTTATTAAATTGATATAGCACATGTTGTTAATATTGTAGAAATAAAATTAACATTGAATTTGAATTTATGTTGGAAATGTCAGAAGTCAAAAATAATTTATTCAATTTAGGACACAAAATGCCACTTATAACCTTCAATAACTAGTGTAATATAAATCAATTAGGGCCTGTATGGGGCTAGAACATGTCTCCTTATCTTTTGGGCCCTACTAGCGCTTCGAGACAAAACACAGACAATTTGGAAAGTGCTGAGAAGAAACGCCGGAACAAACTCATTCACCACTAGCTGCCTCAAAAATAATACAAATAAAACTAAACAGGTAGGACCATCAGTTTGGTGCAGGCTGGACTGTCCATACATTCTCGTCATTAAGATAGTCTTGAATTTTATAATACCCTTTGAATTTAATTTAATAGTTTTAAAAATTTGAATTTAATAATTTTAAAAAACTGCTTAAAGAACATCTACTCTCTTCAAAATAATTCTATCTACTCTTATGTCTCAGTTTATTTCCTTTCATTTCATATTGGTTTGTGTATATATTATTATGTATGATTATTACTGTGTTGGTATACAGGGTGTGGCGTAAATAGTGGTCCAAAGCAAAGGTGTGGATACACTGAAGCACCACATACCAGTATTTAAAAAAAATGTATTTACGGAGTTTTTAAAAAAAAAAAAATTTTAAAAAAAAATCGTTACCTTGCCTTACAAATTTCAGTAAAATGTTTTTCTGTCACTAAAGTAACCTAAAATTTAAGAAAGAACTGAATAATAGGTCCAGAAAAATTTACAACACTTCTAATGTACCTAAATTTTAAAAAAATGTTTTCCTTAATTAGGTTCCTTTTTGTTTCGAAAAGTAATAACTTTTTTTCTGTAGGTGGTAATACTTATTGTTGCACCATTTTAGAATCTGCAAAAAATGGGCATTTTTTAAAAATAATGGGCACTGACAGTGTGTTCCATTTTTTTTTGCACCAAAAGCATTTAAAGTCAAACGATTTGCTAGCAGTGAGTATTGAATTTTGAAAAACACTTAATTTTTTTAAAATTTAATTCAGTTTGTAAATAAAAACCAAATGAAACACTAAGTACATGTAATAATCAATAATACTAAAAAAAACTGCATAAAATAATACCGTCATTTTTGGAAATTATAACCAAATTTGTAAGGCAAGGTAACGATTTTTAAAAAAATTAAAAAAAAATTTTTTAAAAACCCTGAACATACAATTTTTTTAAATACTGGTATGTGATGCTTCAGTGTACAGTGTATCCACACCTTTGCTTTGGACCACTATTTACGCCACACCCTGTATACAGTGTGTCCCTGGATAAAGTGCAATCCCGAAAGGGGATGAAACTAGACCATGAATCATTGACTAGAAAAATATTAAAAAAAAATATAAAAAATTATTGTATGATTTATTGGTATTTTAAGATTTTCATGTTTCATTAAGGACTCTATGTACAAAAGTATTGATTTCTTCCAAAATAATGGGTCTATTTCTTTGAAAAAAAAAACAGTATGCCTAATACCTGGCGATGACCATAAAATAATAAATAGTGGCAAAGAAGTAACTATCTTGGGTAAAAAAATGTATTTTTATGAAAAAAAAGATTTTTTTAGACGTTTATTTTAAAAAACTTCAAATTACTAAAAAAATGTGCCCTATAACTATGTAATTTTATAGCTTACTTTTATTCTTTACCATTTTAGCTTCCAAATAAAAAAAAACCAATGTTCTAACTAAAAAAACACGCTATCTACGAACTTTTAAAGTGGAGCCTAATCGTGTTACCGTGCAGGTAGAGACCGTTTTTTTCCATTGTTTCCGTCCTACTCTGTGCCCTTCGGCAGTCGCAGTCCTTTTGAACATTTAATGCATTAAATAAAAATACAAAATTGTAAATTACGGATAATTTTATTAATAAATTTATTGTGATTAAAGTCTGACTTTTATTACCTACTTATACTCCTACCTAGCCAATTTTTGAGTTAGAACATTGTTTTTTTTTTATTTGGAAGCTAAAATGGTAAAGAATAAGAGTAAGCTATAAAATTACATAGTTATAGGGCACATTTTTTTAGTAATTTGAAGTTTTTTAAAATAAACGTCTAAAAAAATCATTTTTTTTCATAAAAATACATTTTTTTACCCAAGATAGTTACTTTTTTGCGGACTATTTATTATTTCATGGTCATCGCCAGGTATTAGGCATACTGTTTTTTTTTTTCAAAGAAATAGACCCATTATTTTGGAAGAAATCAATACTTTTGTACATAGAGTCCTTAATGAAACATGAAAATCTTAAAATACCAATAAATCCTACAATATTTTTTTATATTTTTTTTAAATATTTTTCTAGTCAATGATTCATTGTCTAGTTTTATCCCCTTTCGGGATTGCACTTTATCCAGGGACACACTGTATATATATAAATCTGTTATATATATATATATATATATATATATATATATTTTACAAAGATGTATATTATTAATTTATCTGTTTTTATTTTTATATACTTATTTTTATTATACAGAAATATATTTCTATTCAACTTTTTCAGCTCTTCATTTTCATTTTCTTTTCTTTTTATGCCCAAAATACCCCTTCCTATAAAACTCATAATTTCTTTACCCAAAGGTTGTCTGGAAGAGATCGCTTATAGCGATAAGACCGCCTAAATTGTACATTTCCCTAAAACGAATTTGTAAATTAATTTATGTAAAGTGCAATAAAGAGTTATCTATCTATCTATCTACCCTTTCGACATTAGGGTAGTTTTGACATGTAACTTAAATTTACGAATAGGTAGTTCGATGACATTATTAGGTATATTGTTGAAAAATTTGACACAATATCCCGGGAATGAATTCATTGTTTTGGCTAACCTGAAGTTTGGAATGACAAGTTTGTTTTTATTTCGTGTGTTATACGAATGTATGTCACTTTTTTTCATGAAAAAATCTAAATTTTTGCGTTCGTACATGATATTATCAAATATGTATTGAGAAGCGACAATGGGGATGTTTATTTCCTTATAAAAATCTCTCAGGGATTCGCGGGGACTAATTTTGTAAATGGCACGAATGGCTCTTTTCTGTAAAATAAAGGTGGTATCGATATCCGCAGCAGAACCCCACAAGAAAAGACCATAAGACATTATACAGTGAAAGTAACTAAAATACACAAGCCTTACTGTTTCAACATCAGTCAAATGTCTAATTTTTCTAACCGCAAAGGCAGCTGAAGCGAGTCTCCCAGCCAGAGTGTCAACATGTGGTCCCCACTGCAATTTCGAATCCAATGTAATGCCCAGAAAAACAGTGGAATTTGATAGATCTAATTTTTCACCGTTGAGTAGAATTCCTGTGATAGCTTGCTTCACGTTAGGCATGGTGAATTTAATACATTTAGTATTTTTTGTATTAAGAAGCAAGTTATTGCTAGTGAACCAATTTAATACCTTAGTTAGAGAGAGCTTTGCTAACATTGTCAAATGATTCTTCGCCTCTTCTTGATTTGAAGATTAAAGAAGTATCATCAGCAAACAGAACTATCTCACAGGAGTCCTTTGAATAAAAAGGAAGGTCATAAATATAGATCAAAAACAGCCAAGGTCCCAATATTGAGCCCTGGGGCACTCCCATTTGAAGCGGGGCACCTGAAGAGTTACTGCCATTAACGTTTACTGTTTGTAGTCTGCCTGAGAGGTAAGAGTTCAACAGTTTTGACGCATTATTAGATACATCGTAATGTTCCAGTTTAATAATGAGTGTTTGATGATCGACACAATCAAATGCCTTTGATTAGTCACAGAATACACCTATCGCATCATGTTTATCTTCATAGGCATCCAAAATGTGTTTGACGAGTGCCACCCCAGCATCTGTTGTATTTCTACCTTTGGAGAAACCAATCTGTTTCTCATGCAGTAATTTGTCAATTTTAAAATGAGAGAGCAATTGATTAAATATAACTTTTTCAAAATTTTACTAAATGCAGGTAGAATGGAATTTAATGGCCTTGGTAATAAAAACAACCGTCAGCTCCACCTTGTCTTGTGTACCTATATCACTAGGCCAGTGGATATTAACATTAAATTCGCAAAGCACGATGTAGTGCTGCATTTTTGGTATGTTGTTTGGATCAGTTAGGGTGATGTAAATCCCAATTTGCAACTTCGAAAAAGTTGTGCTCGCTGCGCACCACGTGATAAACTGCCAAAATTTGGGGCATTTTTCACTTTTTGCTCTAAAAGTCATAAACTATGCGTTTCCGACAAGTATCATTCACTACACAAATGAAGGGTATTAAATTTACAACAATTTAAGCCTAATTGCAGCTCTCTAAACTTTATAACGACTAAACTGTGGCCATTCGAAGATCGTTTGTTTTTCACGAAATATTAAAATTTTTAGTTTTGCTCCCGTTTGAAGCAAATTATTGGCAAAAACCGCTCGTTCTATGAGAAGGTCGTATACAAAAGTTGGAGTGCATTTAATTTTCTTTCATTAGAGCATAGAGCAAAGTCTGTGAGACAAATAGTTCACTCACAATATCTGAAAAACAAAAAGAAGGTAGAAATAGATTTTTAAAGAATTGAAACTGAGGGCATATAAAATCATAAAAAGGATAATACTTTTTCATTTGCAGGATAGGTAATTAACAAAGTACAAAATTTGAGAAAGTAGAAAAAAAGATTATACGCAAATTAAATGTTTAAGAAGCTATTTCTTCTCTCGCACGCTGAATGGAAGACTGTAAAACTTCTTTTGGCATAACTTATGGTACCTAGCATCAGATGCAACGAGTTCAAAAGTAGCTGTAAGACGATAAATGACTTGCCGTCCCCATGTATCACCTCGACGACTGGCTGCATCGAGCATTGATTCCCTAATTGTCATTAATTCTACTTTGAACACCTCATTTCTGCGTGATTTGGGAAGTTTGTTTTGGAGCTAGAGAAACTCCTCAGTGATTTCCTCCGCACAAAGGAAACAAATGATCCGAAGATTCATAGGGCCCGATGTTCTAGAGGTTGGTGGGCGGGGTTGTGGAATTTGATCGCCTCCACGACGAGCACATGCGTCAATATTATGCCGAGCGGTGAATATCTTTCTGCAAGCATCGTGAACACTGATTTCGTCTAGCTTTTTCAAAAAAAGTATTATCCTCTTTGAAGCCACGCTCCACACTCGAGTTAATTAGAGTTTGGATGCTCGTTTTTTTACAATTACTACTGTACTGTCACCTTACTTGAGTGCCAGCCGACACACAAAGCAGACTCCCGGTGGAACCGATATTTTTATGACTATTTAGCCTGACTTCATTCGCGTTAATAAGATAATTGTTTTTTGGCTGCTCCCCTGCGTTACCGGGTAGGCTAGTTCCAATAACTATATTGTACGACCAATCAAAACCAAAACATAAGCCCGAAGGCATTTGTTTAGTTGATGGGAGTTTTAGCCAGTTTACACGGTTACCGCCTTCACCGCGTGAAGGTACTCCCAGCTTATGTTTTGATATGCAGATTGTGAGTGATTGTGTTGTGTTCTTACAAAAGAAAATTAAATTTTCTACAACTTTATTTTCCGACCTTCTCATAGAACGAGCGGTTTTGCCAATATTTTGCTTCAAACGGGAGCAAAACTAAAAATTTCAATATTTCGGGAAAAACGAACCATCTTCGAATGGCCACAGTTTAGTCGTTATAAGGTTTAGAGAGCTGCAATTAGGCTTGAATTGTTGTAAATTTAATACCCTTCATTTGTGTAGTGAATGATACTTGTCGGAAACGCATAGTTTATGACTTTTAGAGCAAAAAGTGAAAAATGTCCCAAATTTTGGCAGTTTATCACGTGGTGCGCAGCGAGCACAACTTTTTCGAAGTTGCAAATTAGGATTAACATCACCCTAACTGATCCAAACAACATACCAAAAATGCAGCACTACATCGTGCTTTGCGAATTTAGGGTTTTTTAGTGTCGATTTCTACTGGCCTACACTGTCTCTGAAAGTATCCCATTAAGTAAGCTCGATAGTTATCATCCAGCGCTCGCAATTACTTTGAACACTGACGTGTTTGACAAGCAACCTCCACTCCCTAAGCCTATCAAACGCCTAAATTATAATAAGAGCAATTATGAAAATATTCGGACTGAACTTCGGGAAGTGTCCTGGGAAACTTTGCTTTCTTCTGCAGACATAAATATGAATACCTCTCTATTTTACGAAACTTTGAACGGAATTGTCTCCAGAAACACGCCGCTCACGTCAGGAAGGAGTTGCAAATATCCGGTTTGGTTCAACCCTCCTCTCATAAAATGTTTAGCTGAAAAGAACAAATACCACAAACTGTTTAAAAGATACCGCAACCCTCGTGACTATGATACATTTTCTCTCCTTCGCGCCCGTTGCAAGCGTTTAATCAACCAATGTCATCGAGAGTATGTTGCCTCGGTCGAGGACGGGATTGGCAAAAATCTTAAGTATTTTTGGTCATATGTAAATGGCAAACGAAATAAGTGCAATACCCTACCTCGCGTTATGGAATTTGAAGGGCAGCAGGCGACGGATCTCAAGAGTGTCTGTGAACTTTTCTCAAGGTATTTTTGCTCCGTTTACGAGAAGAATTGGAATGTTCTTACTCCACTCACATCACCACCTGCAATGTCTAGCTGCAGTCTCTCAGCTGTTATGGTTACGGCTGGTGAAATAGAAAAGAGGCTTAAGGCCTTAGATATTAAAAAGAGCCCAGGACCTGATGGTATCCCACCTCTTGTAATAAAGCAGTGCTCTGAAGAGCTATCTATACCTTTATGTATATTGTTCAACCAATCGCTTCGCTTGGGTGTTTTTCCTGATCTCTGGAAGGTGGCTCACGTAATTCCCATTTACAAAGGTGATGACAAAACTCAATGTCAAAATTATAGACCGATTAGTATTCTATCGTGTTTTCCAAAAGTCTTTGAATCTATTGTGTACGATGTATTATATTATCATGTCCAACCTCTTATATCTAACAAATAGCATGGCTTTGTCAGAAAGAAATCCACGGTGACAAACCTCTTAGAGTATAAAGATTACTTATGTAAAGCTTTCGCTAAAAACATACAGGTCGACTCTGTAAACACAGATTTCTCCAAAGCGTTTGACAAGGTAAACCATTCCCTGCTGTGTACGAAATTGCAGTTAATGGGTGTTCATGGATCTCTTCTTCGTTGGGTAAAGTCGTATCTGTGTAACAGAAGTCAACTGGTTGCTCTTAAGGGGGTGGTTTCCAAACCTGTATTTGTGACATCAGGTGTGTCCCAAGGCTCACATTTAGGCCCACTTCTATTTAATGTTTTTATTAATGACCTTATCAGCCAGCTTATATGTCCCTGTTTATTGTACGCCGACGACGTGAAGATTTACTCTGTAGTTACCAAACTCAATGACGCACTTGCTTTGCAACAGGATCTTGACTCAATATCCCAATGGTGCAGCAATAATCTGATGTTTCTTAACGTTAAAAAATGTTTTACCATAACCTTTACTAGAAAAATAAATAAAATCGTGTACAACTATAAAATCAATAACCTCGTCTTAATGCGCCGTAGCTCGGCTAAGGACTTAGGCGTGATATTTGACGAGAAGCCGACGTTCAGGGAACATTATGATCTTGTATGCAATAATGCGTCTCGACTTCTGGGGTTCATATTTCGAGTAAGTAAACAGTTTAAAAAACCCAAAAGTTTAAAGTGTTTATTCAACACGCTGGTTAGAAGTAACTTGGAATTTGCAGCCATCGTCTGGACCCCATTCTATAAAAAGCATATTGACCATATTGAAGGCGTTCAAAAGAATTTTTTACGTGTGCTGTCATTTCGACAGGGTCTTAACCGCAAACTTAGCTCATATGAGGCCAGGCTTCGTCGTTTTAATATGATTTCCCTAGAGGAACGACGTAAGCGCAGTGAACTCATGTTTTTGCACAAAATTGTTTACTTCCTTATCGACTCCCCTCTCTTACTATCAACCATAAATTTCAACACTGTTTACAGATCTCGTGGCTTTAAATTATTTTCTCTTGAAGTTTACCGTAATAATACACCTTTCTATAATCCCATCGTCCGAATGTGTCGCCTATACAATGACATTGTGTGTACCCAGCCTGACCTTGATATATTTACTGAAAATCCAAATGTCTTTCAAAGGAGCATTGCTTCACTGTCTTGCTCCTACGGTATTGTCGTTGAGTTATAGATTTATATGTTTGTTTTTCTTCTTCCTTTTTACATTTTTATGTTCATAAAGCTTTAGACGTCAATAAATTCTAAGCTTATATCGTAAGATGTAACTGCTAGGATGCATTTTTGTTAGGTTACAATACTTACAATACAATAGCTCATAAGGTCTAGTTAAGTATACTATATTGTTTATTAATTGTAACCTGTTATGCGTTTTTATCCAATAAAATAAAATAAAAATTGGCCTGAAGTTGCTTGGGTCACTTTTTTCTCCTGACTTAAATAAAGGTATAATCTTACTATATTTCATTAAAGTAGAAAATTAACCTTGAGCAATACATTCGTTGAATATATGTGCTAAGTGAGATGCTACGAGGCATGGGCGTGCCATCACACCTTATCTTCCTTGTCCAGAGGCTATAACTTGACGGGTCGAATTTCGTGAAATTGGATGAATCACAATCTGAAACATTCCGTACAGAACGAGAGATGCATACTTTCTCCAAAGCTGTTTAACCTCTACGGCGAGTATATTATGAGGAAGGCGCTTGATGGCTGGGACGGCGGCGTTACGGTGGGCGGTACGAAGATCACGAACCTAAGATATGCCGATGACACTACAATCCTTGCAGCCAGTGAGTCCGAGATGGCTCTGATCTTGGAACGTATAGCGAGAGTGAATCTGGAATTTGGTCTACACATAAACCGCTCTAAGACCAAAGTGATGGTGGTGGACAGAGCTCAAGTTTTAAGTCCATCAAATGCGCTTAAGGATTATAAAAAAGTGGACGAATTTACATACTTGGGGTCGCTGATCTCTAACAGTGGTAACTGCGAGAAAGAAATCGGACGCCGTATCGGGATGGCTAAAAGTGCCATGACTAGCCTCGATAAAATCTGGAAAGACCGTAATATTCGCCGAGTAACTAAGATGCGTTTGGTGCGTACTTTGGCCTTCTCTATCTTTGTGTCTCAGGAAAAAGGAACGCAACAAGATTCATGCCTTTGAAATGTGGTGCTAGAGAAAACTGCTGCGCATTCCTTGCACATCTTTAAGAACCAATGTATCTATCCTTGAAGAACTAAAGGTCACCAAACGCCTGCTGACTACGTGCCAGGAAAGGATCCGAAGTTTCTTTGGGCACATAATGCGATCCCCCTTGCACAGCCTGGAGAAACTCATCATTCTCGGGCAAATGGAGGGGGCTTCCCCTCTAGAGGAAGAGCGCCAGCGAGATGAGTGTAACAACTCAAGGAGGTGACTGGAGGCTAGATACAGGGAGCGGTACATATGGCGCAGAACCGGACCGAGTGGAGAAGATTGACATACAGTCACGATCTTCAGCATTGAGGGAACGACCAGAAAGAAGAAAATGACTATTGAATGTTCCCATGTAACTCCATAACGGCTAAACCGAATGAGATGCAGTTTTCTGCAATAAATTTGTAATTTATTGGTGCCGTGCCATTGCCAAGCCTATGAACGCTCACCTGAAGTACTACAGTATAGTACTACCTTACATGAACAAGACACTGACAAGATTGGAAATATCTTTAGTCTATATGGAAGGAACGCCACGGGATGAGTGAATACGCCGGTTGCTATTAACGCACTGACTTTATTCATAAGTAACAAACACAGCGGGCGCAGCTGCATGTATAGCTCTATACTTATACATAACACTTTTTCCCCTCCCAAAAGAAAAAGAGTTAACTTTGTGTAATTATGTTTATGGTGTGCAATAAAGTATTTTTATTATTATTATTATTATTACTTTTAATCATAAACTAAATCTTATAATTAACACGAGGAACATTTCGTAACTCTAAACGTGAGGTTGGATCACCACGCCGAATTTGTGACGCGTCTGGCGGCGCACTGTCGCTGCCGGCTGTCCCACTTGCGTCACCTTTTTTTTTTGCATTACGCATACTCGCCGGCCGGGGGAGACGGCGAGTTATGTGAGACTCGAGCTCAGACGCCCATACCCACTAAAAACCAACGGCACTCCGTCAGTCACCTGGCCGCTAAAAGTCCGAAATCGTCGTCCGAGAAATCGGGCGGCGACGACTCGCTCGACGACTCGTGAGTGGCGGACGGAACTGCGGGAAGCCTGTCAGATACTACCGCTGATTGCCCGCCGTAGCAGGCCCGGCAAGCCCACCCCATAAGGGGGGCAACGGGGATGGCCCGGAGTGTGCGGACATTCCCGTCAGGCGGTGGTGGTAGCGCGTGCAATGCCAGCGCGGGTACCCCCGGCGACGCCGGCTGGCCTCCACCAGGGGGGATCAGGCGGTTATAACGCCGCCGTCTCCGCCCCATTCGTCACCTACGGATCAGGGCGGCAAGAGGATCCTCCTCCCGCACCCTCTCCGCTGCCTCCTTCTGTGAGATAACGTCCTCGCAGAAGGAGGTGACGGCCTTCCAGGCTCTGTCACTCCCGAGCATGGCTTCCACCACGCTGGGGAGTGCGGCGCTGTGTCTCCCACGCTGGGCACGACACAAGGGTGTGCTGAGCCGTGTCCTCCACAGCACCGCACTCGTGACACGCGGCGGTCTCCTCCCGTCCGATCCGGTGCAGGGGGGTAATTAGAGCTTGTAAACTCACGGCCACATGGCCGTGAAAGGTCGCCGCGGACTGCTCACCAATAGGTCGCCTAACATTTTGACACCCGCGATGGACACCGCTCCAGTGATCAAAACATCGTCGCTGCATGAAATTACAACTAGCAATGTCACGCGTTTTTACTCGCTGATGACTTTCTTTTATTTTATTTTTTTATTTTATTTCATAGGTAACAAAAACAGACATTAATCGTATTAAGGTAGTATATAAATATTAAAAACTAAGAGGAACTGGACTAATGCCCTAAAGTGTTACACCTGTGCGCCAAACTTAAGTAGCGTGTAAACAAATTATCTTAAAATTATCTTAAAATCCAAAGCTAAGTTTATAATTAAAATACAAAATAAGATTTAAAGATTTACCCAGTATTACTAACCCATGGATTTTTGTTGTCCGAAATAAATGATTTGTTCTGAGGCTTAGCTGAGGTCATCTGCGACAGCTTTTACTGCAGTTTTGTACCGAGAAGAGCTAGCGTTGTATATGTCAAGCCTGTCCTGTAAACGATTATATAGGCGACACATTCTGGCGACAGGGTTGTGCCGTGAGACATTGTTTCTGTATCCAGGCAAGACAAAAGTGGGTAATGAACGCCTCATGTTAACCCTAGTGTTGAAGGCTAGTGAGGAGGTAAGATCAGGGGATTCAAGTGTGTGATGCACGATTTTGTGTAGGACCATTAAATCGAGTTGATGCCTTCGAATAGTCAAGCTAGTTATATTAAGTTTCTTTAGCCTTTCCGTGTATGACCCCGAAGAGCGCCCCAGATTACAACGGAAGCAAACAGTTTTAGTAAACCTTTTCTGCACTTTCTCTATGTGTTTTGAGTGGACTTCGTAATGAGGTGACCAAACGACTGACCCATATTCCAGTTTACTCCGAACTAGGGAATAGAACAAGGTGATCAGACTAGCCGGTTTCTTAAAGTCTTTTGTAACCCTTGTTGAGGAACCCTAAAGTTTGTAGTGAACTGTTGACTATGTGTTGGTAATGTGACCGGAAGGAGAGATCATCATCAAAGTATACGCCAAGATCCTTGACTGAAGTCCTTCTCTCCAGTGTCTGCCCTTCAAGCTTGTAGTCAAAGAATATTTTGTGGCGTTTTTTCGTAAAAGTTATTACGAAACACTTACTTACGTTCAAGGACATTCGATTTCTCAGGCACCAAGCTGATATCCTAGAGAGATCTCCCTGTAAGCGGACGCAGTCGTCTACAGAAGCAATTTGCGCGAAGATTTTGAGGTCTTCAGCATACAGGAGACGCAAACAGGTTAGATCGTCAATAAGGTCATTGATGAAAATCAGAAACAACAACGGGCCGAGATGTGAGCCTTGGGGGACACCGGATTTAACCGGAGCAGGCGCAGATCTAAATCCTTTGACACATACCAGTTGGGTTCTGTTACTTAGGTACGATTCCACCCAGCGAAGCAGCGACCCGTGAACACGCTATTACTGTCATCAATGTTTCAGCACTCGCGGATGCATAATTTCACGTGTAAATGTTTCTTAATAGGTAGAAAGTCATCATCAGCTGTTTACTTATTGCGTAAAAACACAATTGTCTTTATTATTTACAACAAACAAACGTACATACTATAAGTAAGGATGCGAAGTTTTGTCTAACCATAGAGCATAAACTTGAAATGAAAAGTAAAATAATGTAAAATAAGGTTGAATGTGCTATGAACTAAGTGTATGTGATCTGAACCCTAAAACTGAAACAAAAAATACCAGAATTATTTAGTTTAATTTATTTTAAACTCTAATAAATCAACAACACAATGTATTGAACCTAGTTTAATTTTAATTTACCTATTTGCCCACATAAATTTTAATGGTGTATCCACACCCCGACCAGCAGCGGCTTTGCTGCAGGCCTACGCCAAGATCTCATGCCACCAGGCGGGGACGATACACCACCAGAGACAAAAACCGTTAAAAAAAATACGTTTGACACAAGTTTTTTGTCATGCCATGGTTTGTCAAGAAGCTTGTCATCATATATAAAAAACAAATAAATGTAATTTGTCAGAACAGTGAGCCACTGATCATGTAAGTAGGTAATTTTTTTTCAGTAAGCCCACGCTGGTGAACTTATGTTCGATCGCCATCAACCAAAACAATAGTTGTGTACATGTTGCATGCCTAAATAGTCACCAATGGAAATGTTATATTCATTGTGATAGACGTGCATGTTTAATATCTGTCTTTACATATAGTAAGCCGCCCAGAGATACTATTAGGTAGCAACCTACCTATGTACGTATTTATGTTTGTATTTTCTTTCAAGATCAAAGAAAGCTTCCTTATTCACATTACAGAAGATTCAAGAGATTTGATATTAACATTCGAAAAATACATTCTCAAAAGGTAATAAACACAGGTTAAAGAAATAACATGAATTTGTCTTTAGTAGCAAGGGAGCAGACACTTACTACATTTCAGCACAACATCAATGACAATCTGCACTGAACTAAAGTTTTTAAAATGTATAAGGAATAAATACAGTCATTAACATTGGTAAATGTTTTTATTCATATAAGCTTTTATATGCCTAAGCACTCACGCTATCTTTCTTTTTATGTGGCTGATCCTTTGTCATTATACTCATGGTCACTCATGCTTGACCTACCCGGTTTGTTAGGGATTACCCCTTATTCGCAGTCATCAGCAGCAATACAGATCACTTCCTCATATCAAGGAGCTACTCTCACAATGAGTATCTCCCTCTGAAATTTTTTAACTGTTTAATGTCGTTTTGAATAGTTCAACGGACGTAACATAGAAAAATAAGACTCCTTTTGTTTTTCGATATATTAGGTGTTTGTTCTTCCTGCACAAGAGGTACAGACATTCCTCGCTCAGAACGATTTCTGATAAAGTCCATTGCTCACGTGTCAAGCACACTATGCTCTAGAACGCAGCAACCCAAGATGATTAACAGTAACTACTCTCTAAGCGTCTTGACGACGGAGCATCATAAATTTGCTTGATTGGCATCTTCAAGGACATTATTTCCAGGTTTGTGCTGGTCAGAGTTGAATAAATAGTTATGAAATGACTGTAAATGGATTTATTTACTTGCAAATACTGCTACTGATATGCCGTTTTTATGTCAAAATCTCACGGATGTATTTCATCTCAAGCGATGTCATGAATCGGGCGAGGTGCGTCACGGTTATAGATGCAAAAAGTATTTTAAACGTAAAGCCGTAAAGTAAGTTTTTGCATAACCGTGACATCAACAAAGGCGAGATAGCAAGCAAGGGCGAGGCGAGATCAAATGAAAGGTGTAATTGAACCAAAGAGCAAAAACAGAGATAAAAATTAAATATTTTTATTGAAAAATAAGGTTTTGATCTGAATTAAAAAAAACGCGTTCTAATAACAATATCTTATTAAAAAAACACAAAATTGCACTCCGGGAGTGCCGGCAGAAGTGAAAACTTGAATATCAACGTTCTGCATTTTTGATTTTTTGGAATAGTTAGGGAATAATTTTGAATGAATTGCTCTTATTATCAATATAAAAATACTATCATTTTTGTGATAGAATACAACAATAATAATAATAATAATAATAATAATAATACAATAATAATAATAATAATAATAATATAACATTTTTATAGAATACAATATTTATTTATTGCGCTATCGTACACAAACATTACAATTTATATTATATTAAATTACATTAAAAAGTTTATCTCTCAGAAAAATCAACTTACATCCATAATTTTGCCAACCGTCTTACGGTTTTTCGATCAGCCCACGTGTCCAGCGCTAAAGAAGTTTTCACTTCAAAAATACACTATCGGTGTCTTTAATCGCCAGGTCAAACCTTCAGCCTTACTACAAATACTAAAACATTGTTTCATGTCTTGGATTAAACAATATTCGACATTATGTGCTAAATACTGTTTAGAAAAATAGACGGAGCTGCGATGAGGACCGTTATATCAAACTAAATGGTATGAACAGCAAACTCAATTAGAGACTGAAATTAACTAGGTATGTTTAATGTTCGCTATATGGCTTTAGATCTCGAAACCGTAAAATGAGAAAAAATATTTGTGCATATTTAGGTATATCCACACCGCCCGGTGGCATTGTGCTGACGGATGTTCCGCTCATACCGAGAAGAATCTAGTAATCTAGATATTATATCTATACATATACGTATATCTCGATATTATGGTATATGGATTGAAATGAAAGTCAAGGCTTCGCTGATCAAACACTTTTATTCACTTTACTTATAACAGAGTTTCTAAGATGTTGTCGCTTACGAATCGACGAAGATCAACTGACTGTCACTTAAAATACATCGTACAACATGAAACATTATTATAATAAAAGAAAACTGAGTTTCCGGCGACGTAGCATCATATAAATCACTTTCATATTATTAAAAATCATGCATTACATTAACAAATACGTTAAAATAAAGTAATAATAATATAATTGATTTAAAA
Organism: Pyrausta purpuralis; assembly: GCA_963924145.1. Taxonomy (NCBI): domain Eukaryota; kingdom Metazoa; phylum Arthropoda; class Insecta; order Lepidoptera; family Crambidae; genus Pyrausta; species Pyrausta purpuralis. The sequence goes on along the minus strand of OZ001657.1, from coordinate 2,790,852 downwards.
AATATTACGTTTGTAAATGTTTCAAATAACGAATCACAACAGGATATCTGACATTCTTGACGTGTGGACGCCGGCTATGCTGCTGGGCGGTGTGGATACACCATTTGATTGACACAAATGTCTATATCTTTTTCTTTATGGTTGAAACTTTAATTTGATTTAGCTCTAGCCCTCGCCCTAGCTATCCGCCTTTGTGATGTGACGGCAATGGTTAAGCAAAAATAAACTTTGCGGTCATAACCATTAAGATACTTTCTGCATCTATAACCAGGACGTACTTCACCTGATTCAGAACATCGCCTGAGCTAAAATACATTCGTGAGATGTCAAATAAATGTATAAGTCTTAAGCTATTTTCAAGAATTTTTAAAGAATTTTTCAGCTCTATATTCATCATTATTTCTTCAACTCTAGCCAGCAAAAGCCTAAAAATAATATATTTGATGTTACCAATCAAGTAAATGTTGCTGGTTCGTATAAATGACTTTAATTTATTAAAAGATTTTTAGAAATAAACCTTAGCATTATACACTAGGGTTTTACATTCTCTCCATTTCTTGGGGTCAGTAGCAATACTGGATCTCTTCCTTAAACCTATAGGAGCTGCTCTACTTAGTTCAATCATCTAAATGAGATTTTCCCTCTAGCTCTTTTGCTCTTTACGTTGGCACAAATAATCAAGTTCATCTTGGAAGTGGATAACCGAAATAACAAAGTAAGAATGCGACATCTGCATATTGTGGACAAACGAAACGATATTTAAGCACTGTGCTGTATTTTCTACTCTACTCCGTCTCAGTGATGCTTAGATAAAAATATAGCTTTTCTAAATTTTCATCATGTCTGATGTTGAGATGCATCAGACATGTTAAAAATACACTATACTACCTACATAGAATCTGAAACAACAGCAAACGATAAAATATAGGTTATATTTCGCATAACTCCGGAATTTTATTAAAAATTTATTGATTACACGTATCGCGTGCTTAGCCAAAGCATTGTTATAGGCTAGCTAGCCTTTCATACAGTACCTTTGGTTAGAGTAGGACTGTAGTTTTCAAGTTGGATGAACGTATCTTCATTCTCTTTGAGAATCCGCACCACGAGGATTTTCCGTTAAAAAAAGTTCCAAGATATTGCTCCGGCGTGTACTTGATACTTGATCAGGCAGAAAATGTATAACTCGCAAAATTATGCTCCAAGATCCAGCTTATATTACTGTGGCGGCTCCAGGAGTATTAACGATGCAGAGTACCACAAGCTTAATCGGATTCTTCACTAGCTTTATTTTTTGGTGTGTGATGGCCAAATTCGATGAAATATTTTTTTGTTTTATTGCAAAAAATATAATATTTTATGCAAATAAGTATTCATCATCATCATCATAATCAGCCAAAGGACGTCCACTGCTGAACATAGGCCTCCCCCACGGCTTTCCACAGCGACCGATCACTAGCGGTCTGCATCCAGTTTAATCTTGCGATCTTTTTAAGGTCGTCTGTCCATCTTGTTGGTGGACGTCCTACGCTGCGTCTTTGGTCGAAGGGTCTCCAATCTAGAACTTTCCTGCCCCAACAGCCATCAGTTCTTCGTGCTATGTGCCCTGCCCACTGCCACTTAAGCTTACTGATTCTCAAGGCTATGTCCGTTACCTTGGTTCTTCTACGTATCTCTTCGTTTCTGATTCGATCTCGTAGAGAAACACCGAGCATAGCCCGCTCCATCGCACAGACAGGTATTTGACCCTTAAATTTGGCCAAAATTATTTGATTAACCTAATAGCTGCCTAACAGTGTTTCAATTGAGGTTTTGGTCAGGAAAACAAAAATTAAAGACATTGGTATTATATACAAGCATTTATTCATCATTCTGGTTTTCATCTTCCAAAATTACGTTTAAGATGTCACTTTCTTATAATAAATTTAAAACATCAGCCTAAAGTGGATGTGTCTTTTGTTGTTTCCCTTCCTCATACCCGTCAGGACCGGGTCAGAGGTCAAAAGTAGCTTGTTTAAAACATCTGCGTTGCAGGCTACCCTTAAAACCTTCTGCGCGTAGTTCAAGCGAATAACCAAATATGTTTATTCCGGGCTTCGGCTGCTTCTTCAGACAGTTGTCCAGTAGGAAGCATAGCTTCTTTTACCACTTCAGCCTGTGATGCAATACTTTATGTAATGTCGGACATGGGAAAAAGTTATATAACATGGCAATATCTTTCAAACTCCTCCACGTATATTTTGATAAAACTACACATGCTTTCGGTAACGATATGCATCCATTAAGCCACTCGGCATTGTTTGTTAAGAATTTGGCCTTTGTGTTGCTTGCTAGCAGCAGACCATTTTTGTTGAAACTGGTGCTCGATCAATTTTTTGCTTCATATTTGAAATATTTTGGTCATTTTCGGCATATTGACCGAGCAGTTCCTCTTCCAAAAATTGAAATTTTTCAATAAATGTTCAAGTATTTGGACGTTATTTTGTATCAAGCAATTCATTACGAGAAAAAAAACCTCATCCCAGAGGACCCTATAACAAAATATAAGTAAAATCTCTCATTTACTTGTATCAAATGTTCCAAAGGAAAAAAAAACACCAAAAATAGGGGGGTGCTTTGCGGTGGCTGTTTTTTGCTTCTTTACATCCTCGAAGTTCTAATCTATCACGAAAAAATGCTATTTTAGCTTAATATTGTTTAGAAATTTATTAAAACTCCCTTTGATCTTCGAAAATGTGTTTTTTTTTTGCCTTTTATCTTAGCTTTCTTCTCAAGGGTATAATTAAAAAAAGGCTATAGATAAGTTATTAAAATTTATAACCAAATAAATAACATACTAAATTGTGTACATATCATAGGAAAAACCAACACAAAATCGTTCTTTCACAAACAAACAAATATTTGAAAACAATGAAGTTTGAGCTCATCGAATAATCACACGAACACCGATTGCGAACTGTAAATTCCGACTAAGCTCACGGCAAACTGGATGGCGCTAGCACTTTGCATTTTTTGCTATTGTATGAACGAGTTAATCTAGTTTTTGGAAACAATGGTTTAAATGTAGTACATCTTATTTTAAAAAAATGGATTTTGGCCAACTTTTAGGGCCAAATACCTGTCTGTTGCATCGCTCGTTGTGTAATTTTGAGCTTCTTTATGAGGCCCATAGTTAGAGACCACGTTTCGGATCCGTATGTCATCACTGATAACACACACTGATTGAAGACTTTCGTCTTCAGACACTGAGGTAATTGAGACGAGAAGACGCTCTTGCGCAGTTTCCCGAACGCTGCCCAGCCGAGTTGGATTCGTCGATTGACCTCTTTCTCAAAGTTGGACCTACCCAATTGGATCACTGGTCCCAGGTAGACGTACTCGTCGACAACTTCGAGAGTTGAGTTCCCAATAGATACTGGAGTGGGTACAACAAGGGAACTCGACATAATTTTCGTCTTCTCCATGTTCATTTTAAGACCCACTTGTTGGGATACTCGGTCGAGGTCTTCGAGCATAGTGCCTAGATCATCCAGCGTCTTTGCCACAACGACTATGTCATCGGCAAACCGAAGGTGTGTTATGTATTCGCCATTGACGGAGATGCCGAATCCTTCCCATTCCAGGAGCTTGAAGGCGTCTTCCAATGCCGCTGTAAACAGTTTCGGAGATATAACATCGCCCTGTCTTACTGTATAATAAATAAGTATTGACGTCTTGATAATCTTGACATAACTTTTCACGGATATATGTCAGACGATGTTGTGAATAGGCGATGTCCGTATTCACAGTGCACTTTATAGTCAGTAGATACAGTGCAATGTTTTTAGTTTTTGAGCGGTATCAGTATTTTTAAATTTAAATACCCATCTATACTAATATTATAAAGCTGAAGAGTTTGTTTGTTTGTTTGTTTGTTTGAACGCGCTTATCTCAGAAACTACTGGCCCGATTTGAAAAATTATTTTTATGTTGGATAGTCCATTTATCGAGGAAGGCTTTAAGCTATATAACATAAAGATACGACTCACAAGACCACAGCAGCAATGAAAAATGTTGCGAAAACGGGAGAAAGATATTCCTTTTGAGAGCTTCCGCTGCGTACGCTGCGGAAACCGCTAAAGTTACACAAAAATCATGTATGACAGGATTGTTCAGCATTAAGAGTTCTATAATAAAGTCTCGGACAGCATAAGTCTATCTTTTATGGTTGACTTACTACAACCTTTTTTATGTTAATAAATTTGTAAAAAAATAATGCATCATTTTTAGAGGTGTATTATACACACAGGTATTTATTCTTATCAAAGTAAATACATTCATCATCACGAGCATTTCATTCAGAACAAAGTTGCCCTTTATATCATTTGATTCCAATAAATATCTTAGGAGCTATCACAGTTTTAACATAACTCTGCACCAATATAATGTTCGCAGCTTAAGTACAACGTGCGCTTGCGCTAATTATATTATAAAGCTGAAGAGTTTGTTGGTTTGAAGTTGAACGCGCTTATCTCAGGAACTGCTGAACCGATTTGAAAAAATATTTCTGTGTTAGATAGCTTATTTATTGAGGAATACTTTAGGATATAAAACATCACGCTGCGACGGGAGAGGAGGGAGGAAACTCAAAACGCGCGGACGAAGTCGCGGGGGACCGCTAGTGTTATCATAAAGTAGTAATGCCTATGGTATTATGAATATTTAACACTCACAGTATTATTTTTATTCTTATACAAGAGGAAATAAGAAATTAAAAATTTGTTCTTGTTCATTTTATTAAAAATATCTAGTAGATACTGCATTGATTTTGATTCGATAGCAGAAAAACGTATGACTTTTTTGTGTCTGATACTTTTAAGAGTTAGTTCTGTTAGCAAGTTGATGCATATTTTTCATGAGTAAAACCCTTATTTATACGGTCTCTCAGCTTCATTACCTTCAAACACCCAAAAAAGAATGTTAAAAGTTAAATGTTAGTTTCACAGCCTTATTTTTATTTTTCTTCTAAATACTACTTATCATTTATTTACTGTGACATCGACTGAGGCGAGACTGCAGCTTTGGCAATTTTTCAGCTGCCAATCGCGTCAAAGTCCATAGAAACGTGTCAAATAATTCGCCCAGGTTTAGTTTCAACTCACGCCGTTTGAGGCGATCGGCGCTAGATTCGATGAGAGTTTGTGAATACCAATTTCTCGACCCAGGCGAAGGTCCATATATGGATCAGTGTCGAGTTTGACTTTGTGAATCAACAGGCAGGGGGGTAATTCAAGTTTGTAAACTCACGGCCACATGGCCGTGAAAGGTCGCCGCGGACTGCTCACCAATAGGTCGCCTAACATTTTGACATCCGCGATGGACACCGCTCCAGTGATGCGTGGTATTCACAACATCGTCGCTGCATGAAATTACAACTAGCAATGTCACGCGTTTTTACCCGCTGATGACTTTCAAGGACGCTATTACTGTCGACAATGTTTCAGCACTCGCGGATGCATAATTTCACATGTTAATGTTTCTTAATGAGACCATTATTAAAATCTTTGGATTGTTCATTAAAAAACTTTAGGTATACATTCGGTACGGATTACAGGAGACGCCCCTTGGTAAAGAATAAGTAAAATAGACAGTAATCTTACATTTATTTAATACTTCGATAAAGTTTCTTAATGGTTATGTCGCAGTAAAACCATTGAGTAATGTAATCTTACGCGGCAAAGCATGATTTAATAACATAAGCGCCTACAAACACATTACAGCAAATACAATTACTGTTCTACTTGAATCGTCAAAAAAACAAAAAGTTATTATTAAAAAAAATGAATAATACTTTTAACTAAGTTAACTGTTTCCGATACTTGGAGTACACTTCTCTCCAAAACAAAAGCGACTCTCTGTACCACAGAGGTATGATTTTGAAATCCTTATCTATGTAAAGAGCTTTCGGATCATCGCGGCTCACTGCTGGCCACTTTATTGGTAGTAGTTCACTGGTTGTAGGCGTCGGATCTCTGAAATGTGAATAATAAAGGTTATCATATAAAAGCTAAACAACTTGACCTAATCTGATACATACTTTTTATAGAGTATGTCCAGGCCTGTAGTTATAAAACTTTAAAGATAATATCTACAATTAATTAATCGAGGAAAGTACAAATCAACACAAATCAAAGGTTAATTTATTGCATCTGTTATAGGTAATTTTGTGTATGTTAATGCTTATAAAATATGTTTCACTCAAACATTCCTATGAGTACCTAAGCGTACAATATTTTAGGTACTATAAATGCCAAGAATTTTAACTTTAAAATTTTAATCCAAATTTTTAATGAAATTTAATTAATTATATACATTTGAGAACTTTCACTTTCATAATATATAATAATAAATGTGCCTAGCCACAGCAATAAGATTGTATGTATTTAAGCCTAAAGAAAAGTAGTTAAACATAATAGCAATTAAATTGGAATAACATTTACAATAAAGTAAGATTTTTAATTAATAAATAATAAATTGTGTGGTAATTTTATCACTGAAATATTTCTGGACGGAGTAATAGCATTTTTAGGGCAAAAATTCTAACAACGATTTCTTGTGACTGTAATTATTAAGCTCTGCGCTTAAAATAGTGTTTATTAGTTTAACACACAGGTAAACTTGCAAGACATATAGAGATGGTAGATTGAGGATACTTAGGTTATTAAAAATGATTTACAGTTGTAAGTCATTTTTAATAAACTATGTTATTTGACTAACACGAAAAAAAATTTCGAGCGCGGATACAGGATGGAATACAGGTAAAATATACTTATTGGATGTGTTTCCCCAGTGGATGACACCATCACGGAGGTTTGAGGCTACAAATCCGTGGTATGCCGTTAGTGCCATCTTTTGAGGTACAGTTCTTGCTAATTTTCTTAACGGGTAGATAATTTTACTAATGTTATTACATAGGTAGTTTGTGTGAGACTTCCAATTCGCTTTACTATCTATAACGAGACCTAAACATTTAATACTAGTAACAGTACCTTAAAAAATCATATAATAATAGCAATATTAAAGATTATATTTGACTGATTTTTTGTAGATATTTAGTTTTATACAAATTAATTTTCGAGTAGTAAGTTCTACAATAGTTTCTAGTATTTTATTAATGGAAGTTTCATATGTTTGAAAATTTTTAATTTTAATCAAAACTGTCGTATCATCGACAAACAAAAACATTGCACTGTTTACACAAAAAATAGCAGTGGTCCCAGTAAACTTCCTTGTGGAACATCTAGCATAAACAACATTTAAATTTTTACTTGTAAAAGGGATTTCGGAATACTGTGAACGCTGATTTAAATAGAAAGCTATTAGATTATGTGCTGGTCCCTCAATCGCGTAAGTGTATATAGTTTTGTGAGGAGTTTTTCATGGCAGACAAAATCGAATGCCTTAGACATATCCATGAATAAAGCTGTTATTGCTGTTACGTGCCATATGTAACGCCTCACCCTTAACATCGTGCAGGGAACTGTTTCCTTACCTGAACTTGCTCTCGCTACCGTCGATGTACATAATGGTGTGTTGTGTTTTTGTCAAATCTCCTCCACAATTATTTGTGCACAACTTTTCAATTAAATCAATAAGACAAGGAAAACTACTGCTACCCTCAATACAGACCCATTATTTTAAAAGAAACATTTACCCAAGTTGTATTTCAATTTATAACAAACTACCTTATTCACTGACAAGGCTCCTATTAAAAGTTTTTTTTTTTAAATGACTGACTAAAAGTTAAATGTTTCTATTCAGTTGATGAATACGTTAACTCTAAGATTGACATTTGATTAAAAAATATGACATTTAATTTGTGGAAATTTAATTTGATAAAAATTTGATTTTTACGATATTTGCATGCTATATTTTTATGGCTGCTGAATATGTATGAACTTCATGACACTATTATTTACTCGTACATGTACAATTTTCTAAAGCAAATAAATGATTATGATTTATGATTTACTGGCACGCTATTATTAAGACACTCGGGTATACTTCGCATGAGATAATATATTGCTAAGTTTGTAGAACTATCTTTCCTAAACCCATTTTCTCGTCTCTCAACATACTGAATTTTTGAAATAGATTATTAAAGCTATTATGAATACGTCCCTCAAATACTAAGCCAATTACAGAAATTAAGGCTATAAATAAATAAATATCCTTTGGACATTCCCACACAACGCCATCTAGTCCCAAAGTAAGCTACTCAAAGCTTGTGTTATAGGTGCCAGACAACGGATATAATATTTAAATACTATTTTATATTTTTTATTTTTGTTTTTAAATACATACTGATATACATAGAAAACACCCAGACCAATACAAACAGACATGTTTATGCACATGCGTGCGGGGATCGAACCCGCACCCGCTGCGTAGTAGGCGATTTCTCGACCACTACACCAGACGGGTCGTCACGGGTCTATGGGTCGGTAATTCTCACATTCTTCTTTACAAACTTTTTAAATAGCAGCTTGACTACAGCAATTTTTAGTTTATCTGGAATCTACAGCAATTTCTAGTTTATCAACAATTCCAAAATCCCACTAAACCGCAGTGATTTTTATCTTTATTTTAACAAAACATAGCCAACTCGTGAAATTTACGTCAATTTGAGTCACACTCTGTGTCGGGGCTCAGATTTGTTGTTATTTTAAAGTTAAAAGTGTGGTGTAACTAAAATACGCTATCAAATGACTCCATTTATAAATTGCCGAAAGGAAAAAATATACATATGTTTTTACAGTTTTTATGGGCATTCGGGCAATGCATTCTAAAAAATACTAAAACGAGACAATCAGATACATTTATTTTTAAATTACCCAAAACTATTGGAGTTTCCCAACAAAGTGATGTAGCAATCACTGCTTTGGGTCTATTACTTTAAGAGATTTTAACGATTAAAAAAAACCTTTACTCATTTAAACGTCAATTTGCATAAGTGATAAAAAAGTTTATGTTTCAACAGTAACGCCAAATATTTTTTTGCTAAATTCTGCGAAACTGTGCACATAAATTGATGATTATGATACTATTGAAAAAAAAGCTGTAAAAGGAATTTAAATTGCTAAGGCTATTTAACAATAAAATAAGTAAAGGGGTCTTTTTAATCCTTAATAACTCAAGTTATAGACCGAAAGCAGTGATTGCTACATTATTTTGTTAAGTAACTATATTTTTTATAGATAATTAAAATACGGTACGTCAATGATCTCGTTTTAGTACTATTTTAGAACAAGTCGCCTAAATACGAAAAAAAAATAAAAAAACATTTCGCCTTTCGGCAATCAAAAATGGAATCATTCGCTAGCGTCTTTTCAGTGAATTAGTTACACCACATTTTTTCTTAAAATTAAAAAAAAATAACGAGCTCTAACACGTCGTGAGGTTCCCATTCCCACTCTAAATCTATCACCATATGGGATATTTTGCATGATGAAATTAATTGTAGATATTGGCATAAAACTTTGAATCGATCCGAACGACGGCACGGTAGCTCAATTGGAAGAGCGTTTGGCCCGGTTAGCCAGAAAGTTGCTGGTTCGAGTCCCGCCCGTGCGCATTTTTTTTCTTCATCTTTTTGAATATAAAATATGACATTGTGTGTGTTCAAAACATTCTAAACCATTTTATTCCTGCATGCCCGGACAACTGTGTATGTACAATAGAGTACTAACTAAGCTTACAATAAGCCATAAAAAATCTTACCCATGTTTGACGAAATTGGTCCACATCGTGGTCATTTTTTCAATCATTTCCCTCTCAAAGAATGTTGGGAGTATTGGTTGACTGAACAAATATAATAGCTCGTCGCCGTGAGTGGCAACAGGGTATTTCAGATATCTCAAGCCTGAAACTATCTTTAGAAAGTTTCTATTACCGCTATAACCAAACAAGTAGTGCCATACTGGCTGATTACTCGTCTGCACTATCAAATTTGTTTCTTCTACAGGCCCATAGTTATTGAATGGTTCTCCATATAATCTGGATACTTCTAACAAATTTTCCATTGAGATCTTTTTATTACCCAAGTACAGTTCTCTAGCTTTGTTTGCGACAGCTTTTCGTGTCTCATTCGAAGGAAACTCGAGGTCAAGTGGTAATGCCTTTTCGAAATCAACTTTTTCAAAGTATTTTCTATCATCCCATGCGGCGAATAAGAGTCCCTCCTCTGTATTGGATCCTATAATCATAGGAACTTTGTTATAAGTTCCCTTGATAAATATGTTGTAAGGCAGATCTGTCAAAAATGCTTCTTCTCCATCAAACTGTGTTTCAACGCAAGGAGAGTATATAATATCAGATTGTGTCTTAAACGTCCCTTCCTCTCTCGGCAATTTCGTTACATCTAGTTCCCTATCAGACTTGCTCATGAAAAACTGGTATAATTCGTGAGAGTCCGTGCTATTAAAGCCCAATTCTCTGGCTTGTCGACTTGCCATTTGTATGGGATCATATTGAAAGGCCCAGGCGGATAAAGCTGAGCCACTTTCCTCGATCGCTTTGTGGAAGAGTCCCCTGGACATTGAAGATAAGAAGTGCAAAGACACCGACGCCGCTCCTGCACTTTCCCCGAAGATTGCAACATTATTTGGATCTCCACCAAACTGTCTAATGTTTTTCTGCACCCACCTCAGCGCTGCCACTTGGTCCTTCATACCCGCATTTCCTAAAGCTTCCCTGATACCCAAGCACATGTACCCTTGAGCGCCGAGCCTGTAGTTTATTGTCACAAGCAGAACATTTTTGTTGATTAAATATTCAGGGCCGAACTCTAATGGTGAACTGGATCGTCGCTGAAATGCCCCTCCGTGAATGTACACCATTACTGGAAGTGGGTGTTTAGATGTCGCATTTAACGGCGTGAAGATATTTAATATCAAACAGTCTTTCTGGCCGGAAGTGTATCTCGATTTCAAAGATATTGCCTGTGTACACTTAACATGCCCATTGACTGCTTCAAATACTCCTTCCTATTGTGGTTCAGGACCGGGTGCCTATAATAATATTTTGATACATAAAAGAAGGCTTTAGAATTTTCCAAATTGTTTGAATAACGTGCCTAATCTAATTTACACATAATCTGAAACAGTCTGTTTATACACCTCTATAAAAAAAAAACGAAAGGCATCGATATTGTAGGGTACGGCGTAGGATAAACAAAAGAAAGACGTCAGTTTCGTACTAAGTAGGATGATTTAATGCATCAAAGTTATTACACATGATCTTTATATACTTCCTTACACTATATACTTATCTATACACACCACACGTCCGGGGGACATAAAATAATAATAATTAGGTATGATTATTATTTTTAAAATTACTTAACATAGGTAATTATATCTTATATAATTTTGTTCTATTTTTATGAACAAGCTTTTCAAGGTTATTATATTTTATTAATACATTTGGATCAACATCCTTGATTACTTCAAAAGGTCCTAAATACAATGGATCCAACTTAGTTATACATGCTTCATTCTTAACTAAAATTAAATCACCTTGATTATAATTGACAATATTTGTATAAGTATCATAACATAATTTTCTTAACTGCTTACTATTTTCTAAATTACACTTAGCTTCTAATTGCGACTTTTGGAGCCTGTACTTGAGTTCATTAGGATAGTTTTCATAATTGTACAATGGGTCTATTGTATCAGTTAAATTACTTGGAATATTATATATTTTTCCGAATACAAGTTCGTACGGGCTATATTTAGTTTCTGTGTGTATAGTAGTATTGAACGCAAAGCACCAGTAGGGTAACCATGATGACTATTTTTTTTCACTATTGTTATTTGTCATTATTCGTAAATAAGATATTAAGTTTTTATGGCTATTTTCAAGTGCACCAATTGTTTGATGATGATAAGCTGTTGACTGTAAGTGGGAAATATTTAATATTTTACATACATCTTGCATAACTGTAGAAACAAATTCGGTACCTTTGTCTGTTATGATTTCGCGTGGAATTCCGTAGCGTAAAATAAAATTGTTTACAAACGCTGTTGCCACGGTCACACTATCCTTTGATGTAATAGGATATGCCTCGACGTACTTAGTCAAGTCGCACTGAAGCGTTAAAATATACTTATAATCATTACTATCATTACTTATAGGGCCCACTAAATCTAAAAATACTCTATCAAACGCCGATTTACCTGTGTTGGTTATAACCATCGGCTGTTTTGTATACTTAAAATGTTTCTGCCTTTGACATTGGTCGCATCTAGTAACGAATTCCGTGACGTCTTTTTCCATCCCTGGCCAGAAATAATGTCTCCTTATGTTACTTACCATTCGCCTGATCCCAGCATGACCACTGGTTGGCAACACGTGATAGTCATTTAATATAACTCGTATGGTGTCTTTATCTATTACCTTTTTAACTCCTCGTACAATATGAAAACGTGGACCGGTCCATTGAGGAGATTGCTTTATTAAATTACTTATCTTGTTCATTAACACCTTATTATTTTCATTTAGTACAATATATACGTTATTAATATTTAATTTTGTGCAAAATTGACTCAACTCCCTCACAAAGACACCTCGTGTACATTGCGATTGGGAAATTGGTTTTACACAAATTAAATCCTTTGATTTTATATATGCAAAATAATGAGACTCATATGTTACGTATTTTTTTATTTTATCCCATTCATTTTCTTTCAGAAATAGAAATTCGGTATATTGTTTTGGAAGCCTAATCATCTCGACAACTCTTGGGTGATCAGTCCAATTATCGTCAGGAGTGTTACTTTCCAAAATAGTATCCGATTTCATATCCATGTCGCTCAATTTCTTTCTCTGCGCTCTTGTCATTACCGATATAATATTTTCATGCATTCCTTTCAACTCTTCACTACTTATACGCATTCTGGACAATGCATCTGCAGCTACATTGTCCTTCCCTTTCACATAAATCACATCAAAATCATACTCGTCCAATATCAGTCTAAATTTCATACACCTACTTGAAGGATTTGTCATATTGAATAAATAAATTAAGGGCTTATGGTCTGTCTCTACTATGAACTTATTACCGTAAAGATAAGGTCTGAAATATTTTACCGCCCATGTGATTGCCAATAACTCTTTTTCTATTGTGGGGTAATTTTTCTCGGCCTTATTTAAGCTTCTACTTGCAAATGCCACTGGCCTACGATCGCTGTTGTTTAAAACTGCTCCTATGGCAAAGCCTGACGCATCAGTTTGTAATATAAACGTATTATCTTTATCAAAATTTGGATATTGCAATACTTTAGGTGAGGTAAGTAAGTGTTTCAAGGTTAAAAATGCATTTTGACATTCCTCTGTCCATTCAAAATTAACGTTTTTTTCGGCACAATTTATTTAATGGTATAGTAATTTCTGCAAAAGACGGAATAAATTTTCGATAATAATTCGTGAATGCTACAAATCTACGGACTTCATCGGAATTTTGAGGCACAGGATACTGATCTATAGCTTTGGTTTTTTCTGGGTCTGGTTTAATTCCTTCAGCTGACACTACGTGTCCTAAATAAAGTACATCTTTCTTTAAAAATTTACATTTTGAAGGGTTCAATTTAAGATTAACTTTACTGAGTCTGTAAAATATGTCAATTAAGTTTTTGTTGTGTATATTTAGGGACCTTCCAAAACAGATCAATTCGTCCAAATATACTAAGCATTTTTCGTAATTTAAGCCTGTCATCGCTATTGTCATAGCTCTGGAGAAGCAACTCGGACTAGTTTTCAATCCCATTGGTAGTCTAGTTAAAACTGATATTGACCTTCGTGGGTGGTGAAAGCTGTGTACTCTCTACTGTCGGATTTTAAATTTAATTGATAATATGATTGATTTAAATCTAGGTGGGTAAAGTACATAGAGCCTGATAGAGAATCTAAAATATCTGCTATGTTAGGTAACGGAAATTTATCATCAACGATTCTTTCGTTTAATTTGCGGTAATCAACGACTTAACGCCACTTCTTAGTATTGTCATCTGTTTTTTTCGGAACCAATAACACAGGGCTGGACCATGCGCTGCAAGATGGCTCGATAATATTTTCTGTCAATAATTTATTTACTTGATTTGAAATTTCTTCTCGTTGTGAACGAGGTAATCTATAAGGCTTTATGTAAGATGGTGAAACATTTGGCTTTAATTTGATTTCTGGTTCATAAATGTTGCTTACTGTTAACTTATCACCGGGCAGGTAAAATATGTCACAAAATTTCGCACAAATATTCTGAATCGAACGCCGTTCCTCTAAATTTAGATGTGAAAAATCCAACAAGGAAAACATTTTACGCACTCTCTCGCTGTTGACATTATCATCTCTTTCATACGTACAAATATTATAGTTACTCAAACTCTCATAATCAGGATTAAAATAACTCAAGCTAATCTCATCATCGCGCGAGTTTAAAATTTGTATGGGTATTTTACCATTTACTGCCTTACAAATGCCGCCTGCCAAATAAACACCTTTGCATAACTCTTTCGACCGTATCAAACACTCTTCACTCATACATGTATTGATATAAAATATTTTCTCACAACGGGGAGGGACTGTTATAAAGTTATTCCCATGAATCTTACCTAACCCTAAAGGCAAGGTTAACTTTGTATTCGTATCCAAACACGACAAAGTCATATTATTTTCTTCATAATTAACTATGCAATTATATTGTTGTAAAAAATCTTGTCCAATTATTCCATCATGCAAGCATGTTAGATTTCTAAGAACATAAAACTTGTGTCTAAATTCCATTCCATTTGTGGACAGGTTAATGTAAACATAACCCTCAGTGTCCAAATGTCCGCCGATTCCTTTTATGCGTATGTTCTGCCTAATGATCGGAACTCGCAGCGCAACAACTGTACCGTTGTACATGTTTTATATGTAATAAATTGAGTACCTTAATATATTTAGTATTCATCGGACTCACATTAACATTCTCATCATATTATCTTTGTTTTTCCATGCTTCCATCCAAAGATTGCTGGTTCATTTGCTGTAAACACGAACTTAGAGTTAATCATAGATTCTATCTACCATAACGCAGTTCGTATTTTCTCCCTAAAAAGTCGTACTGTAGACATTAAACTATAGGCATTACCTGCCTTTCTACTCTTCTTATTACTATTACTCTGTATTTTTGGATTATTGATGTTTTCTTTTTGAACAATATTTATTGTGAATCTAAAAATGTCAAACTTTCAAAGCTCTGTTATTCTACTTTTCTGTACATAATACTGTAAAAATAGCTGTGTTTTACCTTTGTTTGCAATTTTCCTTTAATTTGCATTGGGTGATGATTCATTTTCCTGTTTATTTATATATATTGCTTGATTTCTGAAATATTTTTATCTTTATTGACATGGTTGTTATGACAATATCTTTCAAAGTCTGACAACTTCTATCAAAGTTTATTACTTTTTCGGGTTTAATCCTCTGTAAACCACCAGTATTCATGTTCTATTTTTGAACCTACCTCGATCTAAATTTGAACGGCCCCGGCCCCCTATATAAGCCTTAACTTTTTTCATTCAATTCATTCGATTCCGAGTTCTAAGCTCGAACAGTTCTATTATACTCCAATAAATAAATACTCTACATCTTCCCTCAAGAAGTCTTGAAGAACCGCCGGTGACTACTGAAACACCTCCTCACGCTAAGGGGAGGGACCGGACACCGGAGGAGTATCCAAGCACATTGACTGCAGTAACACCTCCTCGCTCTAGGGGAGGGACCTGTCTCCTTCTCGGAAGAGGATCCGAGACCAAGTACTTCTGGCACTCCAACTGATCATAACATTTTCTATATAGTGCCCGTTACCCTCATTACTGCACATCGGCGTCTCTGCTCTTCACGGCGCCTGTCACCGCTGCACATCGGCGTCACTGCTCTTCACGGCGCCTGTCACCGCTGCACATCGGCGTCACTGCTCTTCACAGCGCCTGTCACCGCTGCACATCGGCGTCGCTGCTACCTCCGCTGTGTCGGCCCTGCACTCCGACGCCGCCCTTTGCTGCCCCAGGACAATACTTATTGAAGATTTGAAGATACTTACTCACGCCCACTGCACTTTACTTACATTCATACAGACATCACCTCATCTCATTTTTCGGTACTGTATTCTTTTTGTTGTAATATAAATTCTATTCCCTCTTCTACCTCTTTCTTTTACCTTCTTCTACTTCTCCACATTTGTCGCTTCACGACACAACCGTCTCGTATTTCACTGCGGATAAGGATGCGCCTGTATCTATGAGCCATTTTTTACTGACGTTATCAACATTGAATTCTACATAGTTGCTATTATTACAAGAAAATATGCAGTTGTTATGCTCGAAAAAAATCGTTTTCAGAAACATTCTGCGGGGTTGTAGTCTGCACATTGCTAGACTGGCAGTCATTATTAGTGTTCATTAAATGAATTTGCCTTGTTTGGTTTCCGCGATAGGTATTATTATTGGACCAACGCATACCTTGAGTAGAGCCTCGATGAAAGGTACGCCCGCGGCCATAACTCATCTGGCGGGACGTCCCGGGGTTCTGATGCTGTTGGCGCGGCTGATATTGACCGCTGCTTGCACCTCGACCGCCTCGGAATCCTTGTCGTCCCGAGAAGCCTCTGCGGCCACCCCTAAATGTCCTGTTAAAGTTACCTGTTTTGCGTTGATGCTGCCCACTAAATATAGTTCCTTCCGATTGTGATCGGGAACAATATGACGACAACTCTTCATCTTTGGCTGCTCGAATGACATCTTTTAATGAATAATAATTACGCGCCGCTAATATTACTCTCAAATTCGCGTTTCTTAACCCATCTATAAAACTTTTGATAGCTAACTTTTCATTAATCGGCCTTAATACCTCGTATGACGCACTGTTGCCATCGGCCTGTGAAATAGTGAGATTGACAAACAAACTCTCCAATCGTTTACCATAGTCCTCAATAGTACTAGTGTTTTGATTTTCTTTTATTAATTGAGTATGAATAGCTGTACTTGACATCTGAGTCAGTAAATGTTTTTTCATATCAGACAAAAGTAGCTCGCAAGAATTGTAAGATGATGCCAAACGAAGTTTCGCACTTTCAGACAACCGCGTCTTCAAAATGAAATTTATTAAAGTGGATTTCCCATCTACATTTAACATTGAACTATATAACTCGATTGCATCAATAAGTTTTTTAGTGACTTCCTCCTTATCATTCATTTCAGGCAAAAGCGCCACCGCGGTTTTTAAATCGAAATTCGACATGGTGCTTAGCTTTTCAATATTACTATTACAAAACTCTTCAATTTTGGAATACAAAGACTCTATTCTAATACAAATTTCTTTGCTATATATTATATCATTATTTTTATAAGTTCCTTTTCGTATTTCACTATCTAAATTGTCAGCACATGAGAGATATCTACTATACAACAAAGTAGCTTGATTTAATTTCTCATTTAATATCTTTTCTGTTCGTCTATTTTTATTTAATTTAATGAGATTTTCTTTAAGACCTTTAATTTCACTGTAAATTAAATCTAGTTCCTCGAACATTACATACAAGTATTAATAATAAAATTACAAATATGCTTAATAATTGAATTGCTAATTGATTAAATGAGATAATTAAATTTGCCTTACACAATTATTATTTTAAGATTACATACCCAAACACCAAAGTATACGTGGATGAAATAATGGGGGACCACTTTCACTTTCACTGAAGGGGGAAGGAGGAACCAGTCACACTTCACAAGTTTCACAGGTTTTCTTCTTTTGCGCCTGAGGTGCTCTTTCAGCACTCCGCCCGAAGTTACGCCAAGATCGCCGAAACATCACGTGGTTCTCAATTTCTCTTCTAACAACTCGTTTATGGCGCTGATAATGTAGTTTGTAGATCCCATACAGCACCACTAAGACCATCAGCAGCAAAATTACGGCCAATATGATGGTGGATGAAGATGCATGAAAATTGAGTTGCGCTATGCTGGCCTCATTAGTTTGCCCCAGTTGAGTCAAAACCATTTGGTTCTTTTCGCCTTCGCGTTCCGATTTAGTGTTGCTGGAGCCCATTTTGTAAATCACGGGAACCGTGTAGAAAGATCGAGACGCCGAAAGATAGTGTGTCCATCTTGATCTTACTGCAACTCAGCACTTTAAATCAACTTAACACGCGCATGGCAGGGTCGCCATGTAGGGTACGGCGTAGGATAAACAAAAGAAAGACGTCAGTTTCGTACTAAGTAGGATGATTTAATGCATCAAAGTTATTACACATGATCTTTATATACTTCCTTACACTATATACTTATCTATACACACCACAATATGTTAGATGGACTACTATTGACCACTCACCTGGAATCTATTCGTGACAGTTGCGTAAGGTATCCCCAAGTACTGCGCATGCGTGCCTGTACTAGAGATGGTCCCGCGCAGCAGGCCGCTGCTCACGCGCACCGTCGGGGTCGGCAGCTTAAACGCACGCGCGGCCCACAGTGACCAAAGCACCAACCATTTGGTAGCCAAACCCATTTTTGCCTTTACCCTATAGGATATGCATCAAAACACCCAAAGTTTATCATCAGTGCAATTACTTGTAATTATAATTAAACAAAAACTGAGCTGGACTATTCTCTAACTGGAAAGCAAATACGCTATTGCCTTCCACAAACACTTCCCTATTTGCTGTGCTTAAGTTTTTCAGTGTGAGCGTGTTAAATTTATACAAGTACTTTAGGTTTGTCAATACTCATATCTACAGAGTGGGCTGTAAATAGAAGTCTAGCCTTACAAGGGTGATAGAATAGACGACTAAAAATTTTATCCTTATTTGCTAGGTGCGATGTAGGGGTGGGAGAAGCCAAGTTGATCACATCGCACGCAGTAACAAATGAAGGAACTGACGGAGGACATACTTATTCCACTAAAATGTGTGGTTTTATCAGTGCATAAATAAGCAAATATAAATGAAAATGCGTCACTTTACCTGTTCCGTGGCTAAGTTAAACAAGAATTATCATTATAATTGATTGTTTCACTCTAACGTCTATAAATAAAAAATAATTTTAGTTCGTTAGTCTCCCTTAACGACTGGGTTGATTTGGTTCAGTTCCATCCTTAAATATTTGATGAAGTCCATTTTAGATACAAAAGGTGTCTTACACATTTAACAAATAAACTGTTTTACTAACGTCAAAACACATTCCTAAATTAGTCATCTTGTTCTTTTTTATAAACCGACTTCAAAAAAAGAGGTTCTCAGTTCGACTTGTATGTCTGTCCTCGAATATCTCACGTTTGGCTGGACACGATTTTGAGGCATTTTTTTGTAAAGATTTGTTACACTGAGAAGAAGGTATTAGCAAATATTTTGCCCGTCTTCAAATAAAGAGGTAGTAAATTTGATCAGTAAATAATTAACATATTTACTGGTCAGTTCAAATATTTATCCGCAATTAAATCGCGTTTGGCTGAACTGATTTTGATGCAGTTTTCAAAAAAGTATTTGATACATTAAGAAAAAAATATTTAGTGCCAATTTTAATGCAATCAGGTACATTGT
Organism: Pyrausta purpuralis; assembly: GCA_963924145.1. NCBI lineage: Eukaryota > Metazoa > Arthropoda > Insecta > Lepidoptera > Crambidae > Pyrausta > Pyrausta purpuralis. The sequence goes on along the minus strand of OZ001657.1, from coordinate 2,771,231 downwards.
AATTTATTGATATATAAACTTAGTAAACTAAATGCACAGTCGAAATAAAAAAACCGGCCAAGTGCGAGTCGGACTCGCACTTGTTCCGTGCCAAATGTAACTGAATTAGGGAGTCCACTTAGTAAAATACCACAATAATTTGTTGACAGCAAACATAACTTTGTTTTTCATAGTGTTTTTATGAAGTACAAAGTTATGTTTGTGGTTGTTGAACATGTGCTATATCTCAAAAACTTCTCGTTAGATTCCGTCTGAAGCAATTTTTGTTGAAAGTATTTGTTAAGATCTACATTATATATTATTTCAAAATTTACACTGGCTTAGTTTAGAAGTTAAATGGGGGGACGCCCAATTTACTACTTTGGAAGCGTCTATCTCTCAAACGTTAGACTTTAAAAAAAAATGGTTTTAGGAACCTCTATATCATTTTAAAACACCTATCCATAGATAAGTTTGACTAAATTTTTTTTTGTTTTAGTTTCATGTATGAGAGCCCCCCCTAAATGTCATATTTTTTAGGGTTCCGTAGCCGTATTGCAAAAAACGGAACTCTTATAGTTTCTTCAAGTCTGTCTGTCTGTCTGTCTGTCTGTCCGTCCGTATGTCACAGCCACTTTATTCAGTACCTATAAGCATCACATTGTTGAAATTTGGTAGGAAGGTGTATCCTGTTAATCGATTCTTATATTAAAAAATAAAAAAAAGATATTTAAGGGGGACTCCCATACATGAAACTAAAACCGATTTTTTTTTTTTACTCAAACCTACACGTGTTTGTATGAAGTACAAAGTTATGTTTGCGGTTGTTGAAAATGTGCTATATCTCAAAACTTCTCGTTCGATTCCGTCCGAATCAATTTTCGTTGAAAGTATTTGTTAAGATCTACATTACATTTTTTTTTCAAAATTTAAACTCGCTTAATTCAGAAGTTAGATTTGGGGATACGCCCATTTTACCACTTTGGAAGCGTCAAGCTATGAAACGTTAGACTTTAATAGAAAATGGTTTTAGGAACCTCCATGTCATTTTAAAAGACCTATCCAAAGACTGTCTGTCTTTCCGTCCGTATGTCACAGCCATTTTATTCTGTAATTATAAGCATCACACTGTTGAAATTTGGTAGGAATATGTATCCCGTTAACCGCTTTACGATTCTCATATCTTTTTTAAAACAAATGACATTTAAGGAGAGTTCCTATACATGAAACTAAAATAAAAATAAAATTTTTTAGTCAAACCTATGCGTGTGGGGTGTCTATGGATAGGTCTTTTAAAATAACATAGAAGTTTCTTTTAACCGTTTTCTTTTAAAGTCTTAGGTTTCTTAGCTAGACGCTTCCAAACTGGGCGTCCCCCCTCCCCCATCTAACTACTAAACTAAGCGAGTATAAATCTTGAAAAAACATATAATGTAGATCATAACAAATACTTTCAACGATAATTGGTTCGGACGGGATCGATCGAGAAGTTTTTGAGATATAGCACATTTTCAACAACCGCAAACATAACTTTGTTCTTCATACAAACACTATGAAAAACAAAGTTAAATTTGCTGTGAACAAAATAATGTGGTATTTTACTAAGTGGAAGTAAGTGGATTCCCTAATTCAGTTAACGATGGCACGAAACCCTCAGTGCGCGAGTCCGACTCGCACTTGGCCGTTTTTTTTTAAAATGTATGAATTGAAATGAATTAAAATAATGTAACTTTTGTAGAAAGGAGGAAACAAAATTGCAAATACATCATTTTTTATTGTATTATAAATGAAAAAAAAAATATCTTATCCATAGAAACCTAAATCAGTTACAGCATTTTTAAGGTGCGGAAATAAATACCAATTCTGTTAGTAGAAAAAAACCTGTTTATCATAATTTTAGAACAACATAAATACAAATACAAATACAAATACAAATACAAAATACAAAATTCTTTATTGCTTCATTTTAGTATAAATGATAACATGGGTTGGTTCTCCCTTTTGAGTTTGAAAAACTCGTGACAAGGAGTGCCGCTCTTTCGTAACCAAAGGTACATAACACATGATGGACTATTATGAAAAACATATTGAAGCACATTTTTATATATAGTAATAAAAGTTTATATGAATTTAGAAATTATCTTATATATAGTAATAATAGTTTATATGAATTTAGACACGAATTTAAAGCACTAATAATAGCTTTTCTTTTACAGTAACAAACAAAAACTATAAGAGTGCCAATTCACACATTCCAAAGAGAAGACTACGTTGTACATTCCACACTACTCCACATTAACTTGCCCCTAAGAACTAAGCAAGTAAAATTTATTTACTCTATGATCATTTATTACCACCTACCTATTTATTTCCCGCAACTACTCTGCACAGTGTGCCACTAGTGTGTTATATGTGTGAGCGCAAAAGTGTTGGTGTTGTATGTATGAGGGTGGTGTAAAGTCCGTTTCTCCTTTCCTTCCTTTTATTTCTCTCTAAAGAAATGTCAAGATTGCCCACAAAATTCTACAAGCAAAGATGAACTGACTTTGTGTGCGTGCGCGTGTGTATGTGCATACCTATACGCCCTACGGAACGGATTCCTTGGGATCGGTCAGCAAGAATGGAGTCCGCGTACAGGTACCTCCTCAAGTATGGGTCATACTTAAAAAGGTTTCTGTGTCATCATAACTAAGGGTTCTTAGCCATGCTGTTACTAATTCCTTACACTTATGGTAGGTTTCAGGATAGATATTTAAAGTTCTATTTAATTTGTTGTAGATATATGATGATTTGTGATTGTATTGATTGCTTGCGAACACGGTCTTTCGCTTATGTGTTGGGGCAACAATATTTTTCCTTCTTTTGTTTTGTGACAAGGGATCGTACTCTAATGACTTATGCTTTAGGAGAATGAGATGCAATAGGTATGACTTTCGCACAGTCAAGATGTTAGTCATGGCATACAAATCTGCCGTTGAGAACCTCCGCTTTTTAAAGTACATAGTCTTCAGCAGCGCCCTCTGAGCGCGCTCAGCATCGATGAGTCTGTCTTTTGAGGCCCCGCCCCAGATTGGAACACATTATGCTATGATTGGTTGAACTAATGCTGTATATATTTTGTCAAGTAGTTCTTTATTTGCCACATGTCTCAAGTTTTTAAAGATCCAGATAAGTTTTCTAATGCGGTTCGTTATTAGGTCCACTTGACAGTGCCAGGAGAGCCTCTGATCAATCATAATACCTAAATACTTAGTAGACTCTAGTTTCTTAATCGTGGGGCAAGTGCAAGTGTTGTGTGAGTGTTCATTACATACGTGTATTTTTAGATCGTAGTTTGTTTTGGCTGTGAGCTGTTATAGATTGACCAACATATGAAGTTGGTTTTATCCGGGTTTAGAGTGAGCAAGTTTAGTCGAAGCCATTGTGCGACTCTGGAAATACCCGCTTCAGCTACAGTTTTAAGAGCATCCCAAGAGGGAGCATGGAAGACTATAGCTGTGTCGTCAGCATATGATATAATACGAGCGTTTTTAAGTTTAATATTGAGTAGATCATTTAGATAGATTAGAAACAACGTGGGCCCGAGGACAGATCCTTGAGTGACGCCGTAGGTACTGCTAGCCTCTTCACTAAGATATGCACCCAGTTTGACCCTCTACCTTCTATCGGTGAGATATTCCTTAAAAATTTGTAAGGGTAAGCCTCTGACGCCAATGTTCTCCAGTTTATGCACAAGAATGGGAGCAGAGACGGTGCCAAAAGCTTTTTTCAAGTCTATAAAGACCGCGAGGCATTTTTCTCCTTTGTCCAAATTGTCTACTATGGTAGTAGTTAATTCTAGGATAGCATCTTGAGTAGATTTACCTGACCTAAACCCGTGTTGAGAATTAGATAAGATATTATGTTTATTTATGTACGAAACTAGTCTTTTATTTATAAGTTTTCTATTATTTTAGATACCGAACATAAAACAGAAATTGGTCTATAGTTATTAACATCATCTCTGCCCCCACACTTGTGCACCGGAGCAACTATGGATTGCTTCAAACATTGGGGAAAAGCTCCCTTATTAATACATAAGTTAGCTAAATGAGTGATGATTGGAACTATCTCATTGAAAGCAAGCTTAAGAAATTTGGCAGGGACGTTGTCCCAACCTGGAGCACTATAATTCTTGAGATCCATAAGAATGTTGAAAACTTCGACATTATCTGTCTCTATAAGCGCCATAGAGCTTAGATGAAACATTGATTATTGCTTATTGCTTTATTGGGTACATTTTTCACAAAATGGTGTACATTTAATTATATTTCTATTACAAATAGACAAAAAGTTATATTTTTTTTCAATTTTCAAATTGTTTTGCGGCTCTACTCTATAAAATTGGATTTTAGGCACTGACAGCAATTACGTTTTCTTCCGTCGGTATATAACTTGATTTTCTAGCCTGACACGCATTTCTGACTGGATCTCTTTTTATCGGGCATCCTGTATCTTTATGTTACGATCTGCTTTAAATGAGTCTGACATTTTGTCAACATTTTGTAGTCTCAAATTCAAACAAAAACAAATATCTAACACAAACAAAATTAAAGATAACATCATACCTTCACCTCAGTATCTGTTACAAGCCGCGGCGCCACAGCGCGGTTAAAACTTGTACTTCACTATACCCCATATAATATAGGGTTTAACAAAATCAACTGAATTCCTTCTTGGTGGTGATTCTGTTGCTTATATACAACAACTTTTTGTATGGGACCAACATCGGAATCCCAAGAAGTTATTTTGACTTGTCCATACAAACTAGAATAAGCTGATCGGCACTCTAATGGGAAAGTGAAATCTTTTTTGGGATTATGATGTTGGTCCCAGACTAAGGGTCAGAATAGGCCCTTACAAGGAATTCAGTTTAATTTTGTTAGACCCTAAATAATACTACTAGTACTGTACTAAAGTTTCGCAACAATTTTTAAGGGGTTATTGGAATAGTGCTTGTGTGTACATGTACTAAACAGTAAAAAACAAACCGTCCAATTTCCAGACAGCTTAATGCCGACTCAGTGTAAACGAATATTATCTGTATTATAATAATGTAATAATAGTACAATGGTACAAATAGTCATATTTATGTTGTTTTATTATAATTTACACTAAAATACGCACCCTGAAAACAATTTCAATTAAAGCTGAAGAGAGTTTAGCTGATCGGAAGCAAATTTTACTTTTACCGACGTTTTCCTTAAAATAATAACTGCATCCAAAGTTTGAAAAGCCAAGGAACCCACTAAAATAACAAACAACGTGTATTTTAAGACCTGATCCCATAAATCAATCACAAGAAACATGTCATAGGTACTCGATACAAAAGTTATAGAAATAAAAGGAAATCAAGCAAAGTATAGGCGCGCATTTTTGCCTTCAAAGGCATCAAACAAACTATGTAAATAAATATTGTTGAAATTATAACATAACTAAATATAGCTGAAATTTACTTTCAAATAGCTTCTTAATAAAAAACACCATTTTCTTTGTGATACAAATCATCGATTGTTAAAATTTTGGATGCCTCGAACTCACTAGTGTGGGTAAAACATATTTTCAAAAATGCAGAATAAAATATTGCAGCACTTATTTTCATAAAGAATTGTTCCTGTCAAAAAAACTTTCTGCCTTTAGTGTTAAGGATACTTTCTCGCCATGTTACATAAAAATTCATACTGTATACTTTAACTGAAACAGTAACATGCTCGTCTTATAAATGTTTATTGGTTTTGTAAATACATACACAATATACATAGAAAACACTCAGACCAATACAAACAGACATGTTCATGCACACAAATGTTTGTATTGTGCGGGGATCGAACCCGCAACCCGCTGCGTAGTAGGCGATTTCTCGACCATTAAACCAGACGGGTCGTCTGATGATTAAGTGAAATAACACTAATTTAGAGTGCTTAAAAAAGCTAATAAATACGATTACATATTCCTGATTTATATGCTTGTTTATAGAAAAGGATTAGGATGTATATAAGGGATTGTATCCCTTGTTTTCTTGTTTAAAAAAATAACTTAAAAAAACTGACTTCAAAACAAAAATGCACTAAAAGGTCTAAAATAAACTTTTGGTCTTTAAGGGAATGGAATGGTAAAATTGATGGCACCGACTCCAAAAGGAAATAGTTTGCCTAAAATGGATTTCTTTCCTTTAAGGGTTCAAAAGTTTATTTAAGACTTTTAGTGCATTTTTGTTTTAAAGTAGTTTTTTTAGTTAATCTTATTTCTTCATTTAAGTGATTACGGATCAGAGTCACAAGGTACAACCCCCCTTTAAGAAGCTACAAATTACCTATGATAAGTTCTGTCTAAGAGTTAAGGAAAGAAGGCAAGAAAACCTCAAAGTAGGCAAAAAAATATTCAAATCAGTCTACAAATGACTGTGATATGAGTTAATATAGTCACAAATAAAACAACATACAGTCGAATTGATAACTTCCTCCTTTTTTGAAGTTGGGTAATAAAAGATTATCCTTAACTTGAGACTGATTTTCATGATTTTTACTTGGATGGATTCGCCAATGGCCCGAATTATAATGACTACTAAAGTACAGGGTTGAGGGAGAAATGGAGTTCGCCGGGCAGTGACAATTTTTTAACATTTCCAACCTAACTTTCCTGAATTGCCAAACTATCGATTTAAAACCGTTTTACCTCTTGGGTTTCACTCTTTTGCTGCGACACTTCAGGCACAACAATATAATTTTAATCGTTAACACGCACGGACGGAAGTTATATTGTTTGAAAATCCATTATCTCCCCTAATTAATCATCCAGGTCAATCAACTTTTTAACCGACTTCAAAAAAGGAGGAGGTTATCAATTCGACTGTATGTTTTTTTTTTATCATTATTTTTTTTGTATGTATGTTACCTCATATCTCAGTCGTTTGTCGACTGAATCGAAAAATTTTTTCACCTAATTAGAGGGTATACCTTCTAGTTGGTCCCATTTTTTCCATTTTGGGATCTGATGATGGGATCTTGGTGTATTCGAGGGAAACCCTCAAATTTTAAAGGCACGTATAGTGTTTCTTTACTAGAATCTTAATGTTGACGTGTTGTTACGTCTGATAGTCAACATTTTGTGGGGCTGAGCTGATGGTGGAACTCCTTAACGCCTAGGAGTTCAGTAATTATAATGACGAAACTTATGATAGGTAATTTGTAGCTTCAGAAAAAATAGAATCATAAGGTGCAACTCCCCCCCCCCCCCCTCTTATGTAATCACTAAAAATAAAGAAATAAAATAAACTTTAAAAAAAAGTAAAAACCGACTTCAAAACCAAAATGCACTAAAAAGTCTTAAATAAACTCTTCACCATTGAAAGGAAAGGAATCCGTTTTAGGCAAACAATTTCTTTTTGGAGTCGGTGCCATCACTTTGACCATCAAGCATCAACTATCACAGCACCGACTCCAAAAAGAAATTTTTTGCCTAAAACGGATTCCTTTCCTTTCAATGGTGAAGAGTTTATTTAAGACTTTTTAGTGCATTTTGGTTTTGAAGTCGGTTTTTACTTTTTTTTAATTAGTGTTCACGACCAGACGAGTACAGTGTCCCCGATCGATAAATCTAAATTTATGTGTAGTCATTAGTATTAATGTATTTAATTATCATCCCAATAATATTATCTTACACGTCATTACAATATTTTTTATATTTTTTTATGTAATTTTTTATGTAATTGTGAGATAAATTGTCCTCGAGCGCCAGTGCGAAAAAAGTAATATTGATTCACGAAATATATTTCATGGATATGCATCATCACATCAATAACAAATATCAATCACATATTTTAATTAAACGGTTATATTTTTCTTGCGCTTGAACTTTGTCACCGATATTTACCCTCGCCATGCAAATCCATCGGACAACCATTTTGAAGTAATGAAATTTTAACAATAATGGCGTAGTACTTACTATACTGCACAACAAGCAAAGATAGCTGGTATCTTCCAATTTTAATTTACTTAAACTTGACAGGCATGCTTAGGTCTGCTACTGTTGAAGAGTGTCCGTGGCTTTAATGTCTGTCCATCAGACAACTCAAATAAAGTACTTTAGTTTTTTTATTATTTTTCTATCCTGTTCGGAAAATTTAACTTTCAAGTGTAGATAGCCGGATGGAAAATAGTTTATCCATCACTAAGGTGGAAATTAATTTAGTTTTGATTGGCATGACATGGAGTCAAGGCATGATTGCAAAGCTTGGGTCAAAGATAATTGAGTCACATCATATTAAAATAAAATATTTTCATAATTTATTGCTTAGATTGAAAAAATATCGTGTATTATATATGATCGTCAGTATAAAAAATATACAAAAATATAAAACAAATTCATTTGGAGTCAGTGCATGATCTCAAAATTACGGAAATTGATGTCTACGCACAACATGCACCGACTCTATGACTCAATTTTTTTTCTTCTTAACATAGGGCCAGCAATATTTTATACAGCCCGAGGCAAAGTCGTTATTTTTAGCTTTTTGACAGTTTTTTCGTGATTCTAGAGAAAAGTTTATATAATTAATACATCCATAATATCGTATAGGTTTCTAAGTGAAGTCGTAAATAAACAAATTTTTGCGCTTACATTGCAAACGACGGCTGAACCCTATGAGATGGATCAAAATTATGTTTTACCGTATTACATACTTTTTGAAGGTCTACAAAAAAGCTCGCAGTGTATATCTGTAAGGGATAATCCACAATGATTGTATTTTATTATTTATTTTTACAAGAAACAATGGCTTATTTGCGAACAACGATTCAATTAATTACCTTAAATACATTATACATTTTATATAGATCAATGTAACCCTTTCAAGCATGTCATTAAAATTGATATTTTCGAAGATATTACAGGTTTAAAATACAGGGACAGCGGTTGCGGCCTTACGGAGGTACAGGCCGGGGCCGGTGGTTCGATTTGAACCTTGAGTGCTTTTCACATGACCAATTAAATATTGCTTTTTCAAGAGCGACATTTAAAAAAATGTACATTGAGGGTTCCGAGCCTACTTTAACGGAATTAGGGAATCCACTTACTTCCACTTAGAAAAATACCACAATATTTTGTTGGCAGCAAATAGAACTGTTATTCATAGTGATTGTAGGAAGAACAAAGTTATTATATTATTATTATTATTTTCTAAATATACACTCGCTCAGTTTAGAAGTTAGATGGGCGCCCCCAAATTTGACCACTTAGGAAGCGTCTCGCTATGAAACGTTAGACTTTACTTTCATTTTTTTTATAAGAATCGTAGAGCTATTAACAGGATACATCTTCCTACCAAATTTCAACAGTGCAATGCTTATAGTTTCAGAATAAAGTGGCTGAGCCATATGGACGGACAGACAGACAGCCTTGGCGAAACTGTAAGGGTTCCGTTTTTTGCCATTCGGCTACGGAACCCTAAAAACTAAAGACAGCATTAGCAGTATTATCAGCATTGAACCGTTGTTGGGTCCGGGTGTGACTCATCATCTCTCCCCAAATCAACCACAAGCCCTCTCAAACTGCCCTGCGGGCGAAGTCTGATGCATCATTTTTGACATTTCGCGTCGACAATGTCAATTTTATGATTTTCTAATTCATCAAATATCATTTAAACTTACGTAGCTATATCTTTAATAAATTTTTAAAAATATTTGTAGTTTTTTAAGCATCATTCAAAAATTCTTCTCAATCAATAAATACACGAAAACACCAATTTTGTCTCAGCATTTTTCGAGCGCCACCTGGTGGTTTTACACGGAACTATGTCGAGACTTCCGACACTGTGTATCTTATGATGTTATTATCAATAAAATACTTATGTGTAATTTTAATTTCAGTGAAAATTATACCCTAATATTTTTTATAGGAAATAGAGGTAATGTAAACAAAAATAAATTCATAAATATTTTTAAAAGTTTGAAATTGCTAAAGATAGCTAAAATTGTTTTGTTTACCTTACCGTATAGCAGCGGCTTGCCAGACCAAGAAAATAATCATAGGTATAAAATAAACCTGCATAAATTGACATCTTATAGTGTAGTGGTCGAGTAATCGCCTACTAAGCAGCGGATTGAGGGTTCGATCCCCGCACAATAGAAACATTTGTGTGCATGAACATGTCTATTTGTATTGGTCTGGGTGTTTTTATGTATATCATGTAATTATTTACAAACAAAAAGTATTTAAGTGTTATATCCGTTGTCTGGCACCCATAACACAAACTTTGAGTAGCTTTCTTTGGGACTAGATGGCTATGTGTGGGAATGTGCAAAGGATATTTATTTATTGAAGGATATTTATAATGTTCACAAATTCCGTGTAATTGACTTTAACAATTATTTTAAAAATAAGGTTTACCTGACGAGAGATAACTATCATGTGAATAATTATCTCAAAACACAAATAGCTATTTCGCTATCATATTGTATAGATTGTTCAGTCAAGAACTTGGCTACCAAGACTGCTTCTATTGAGCAGACCATCGACATGAATATTCGACCATTGGAATCCGTTCAAATTAACAATTATTTCAATTAAATATTCAGACAATAGAGGAAAACTCTTTAAAACAAAACCTAGTGAGCTTAAAAAAATCAAATCATTTAAACATAGTGCATCAAAATATCCAAGGCTTATTCGGGAAAGAATTAGAAGTAGAATTATTCACACAAGTAAGGAATATTCATGTTTTATATTGTGTCACTGAGCATTGGCTCAAAAAGTATGAACTTATGTTGTCTATAGAAAATTGTAGCCTTATTAGTTCGTTCTCATGGGCGACAGCCGTCCATGGCGGGTCACTTATATTAATCATTAATAATTTAAAAAGTAAAGAGCGTAAAGATATTGTATCTCTCCATTGAACGAACTTGTTACACGATGATTCCCGATCCTAGTCTGCCCCGCATAGTAACTTAGATCTGTAATAGTAGACTTATGCACTAAACCACATACTCACTGTGTGCGACTTATGTAACCCCACTGTATTCACTAAATTACACATTCTCTTCGTCATATTATATTCAATACATCATAATTTATACACCTATCTAGGTGTCAAACCTATTAAACGTTTGTTATGGAAATGCCGGAAGTGTCCACCATGTTGAATGTAACTCGGATATCATATAAGATTATTTTGGATTAATCTTTAGATTATCTTATTATTATAATAATATTTTATTAATTGTAAATTGATTATTTAAAGATTTTTGGGACACTTATTAGATTTTTATGTTTGCCGTAAAACAAATGTTCATTTTGCCGCCAAAAGGAAGTTGACTCTGATTGGTTGGTGGAGGTTAGATTTATTTTAAATATTGTAACTATTAAAATAATAATCTAGAAGGCTTACTAAATTCAGTACGATGAATAACTAAATAATTAATGAATTTATACAGGGTGTTGATTTCAATCCGAGCGGTATTTATAAAAACAACGTATGATCACATATAGAACAGGTATGAGGAACCAAATATTACAAAATATTTAAACTGAAATGCTGAAGCACGCGACAAGTAGGTACTAACTAGCCGTCAGTGCTGATGTCGTACGTACGAGGTACGTTATGCCTGAGTGTGTATGTTGCTATTTTTACCGACTTTTAGAATAAGCGATTTAACGTGTTTGGATTAGTTGATTCCAAATTTCCCTTCCTACTTTAATCGGGCTTAGGACCGACAAACATACCTTAAACTCATCTGTAACAAATCAAATTACCTAATCTTGATAAAACTTACTGAAATTGCGCCACTTAAAATTGAAACAATTAATGGCGCACTGGGTATCGATCGCACTATTTTTCATTAATTTGAGCAATCAATCGAAAATCTATCGAACCTCAAACTCTAAATTACTACTACGAATTGAATCTTAATCTAGGCTAACTAAAGTCATCTGTACTGTACTGTAACTTACACACGATTTGAGCCTTTAGGTGGGAATTGAACCTGTAACTTTTTGTATCTTCTTGACCTAGGCTTGGCTAATCTTTTGAAAATCAAAAGAAGTTTTAATTGTTTATGATTTTTTTAGTTATTAATACTTAATGAGCAAAAGTCATGTAGGTAGGTATATCATTTTAACTAACTTCGGGAGTTTAAACGGAAATTGAACCCTGAGCTTTTGTCTAGATTTATGCTAAACCTTTTCAAAATAAAAAAGTACCAAGATTGTTAAATGACCGGAGTCTAAAGTATTTTTGGCGTAGTTAAAAATTTGGAATCAACTTATTTACATCGATTTATCTTTACATCTAGTTTTTTGTACATTTTTATTTACACTAACCTCAATAAATGTTCGAAGTATCCACCAGACTGAGCAATACACAGTCTGGTACGGCGTCTGGTGTTCCCTTTTAAACTGTTCAACATAAAACGATTTTGTCGAACTAACTCGAATGCACTGACTATTCTCTGTCTTAGGTCATTAACGTTTGTTGATTCTTCGGTATACACAATACGTTCACCAAACATCCTTAACATCCTTATAGCTGCACTCAAACTATTGTCAGTTATTGCATACAATCGCACCATTTCAACGAGTTCACCGTTAGAATAATTTTGCGTCATTTTCGCAAAACACGAACAAGTTACCTATGCGATGTTTTTAGCACAACTGAGGTATGAGCGACGGGCGAGAACGAGATAGCGCGGACCGGGCGATAAAAAGAGATAGCCGCTACTTCACCGCACGGCGCTATGGCGGGCGGCGGGAAGCCTGAGCGGCGCTCACGCGCCAAACACAAAGGATTGCGGTGCCTTTGTGCTTTGTAGGTATCGTTCGTTCGCACGCAAGCCGTCGCGGTGTGGTGTCGGGGGCCTACTCTAAAAATCGCTAGGGTCTACTTTGAAAACCGTCATTATTTAATAAAAATAAAAATATTTTTTCGAACTCATTTTTTTTGTGATTCATGATCAGAACAAGGTACATAATCACCTCTGAAAATTCCGCTCGTATTGAAATCAACACCCTGTATATTTAAATAGCAGATTGTTTATCCCTACAAATAAATATTATAGTAAATGTTCATATATGGAAACGGATGTCGTCCCCACTGTTTTCCTACAGTTGTTCAGGGTTTTGATTTGTATAAAAGCGAGCTTCATGCCAGAATATAGTCTCTGTTTGTACTTACTCTCACTTTGTGCCCTATCTTTGTGCTATTTTGTTGGAAAAAAACTATTGGAGAAGAACTTGGAGATTTGTACTACGTGTTTATTATTCAAGCACCCCACACGCGGTCACAAACTATTGAGATATCATGTGCAGAGCTGGACGATTACATAATTGTTTGTGTTTATAGGCCCCCTACTGAAATTTTAAATTATTTGAGTCTATAATGGAGGAATCACTCAGGAAATTATTTACAAATAAAAAAAGTAGTCTTATGTGGGGATTTCAATGTCGATATTATAAATGAAGAAAAAACCTATCGAGTGAGGTTTTTAAGCCTTTTCAAATTCTTTAATTTAATGCCTATTTTTGATGAACCAACTAGAACTACTGCTACAACAGCTATGTTACTTTGACCACCAGGATGCGGGATGAGACGAAACACATTGATTGTAGTATGTAGGTATAATTTGGTAGAACAAGGGAGAAATAATTCACTGCAATTCCTTAAATAGATATATGCAGCGCCATCTAGTTAACCGCGTTAATATTTGGGCCTGCCAATCCCATACTAAGTCGGCCAATGAATAGATTGTGTCAATGATTCGAATGATTAAGGATAGATGTCGCTATGTTTATTGCAAGAACTGTGTATCGATAATTATAGATGGCGATGCTGTGTTAACATGCTGCCAGGGCAAAGTTATGTTATGTAGTTAGTAATTGAATAGAATTTATAATAATGAATCTGTTTCTCTGGGACATTGGGAAACAGAATCATTATCTGGCAAGTATGTTATTGAATAATATGGAAAGTGAAGGGTTGAAGTTAAAGAAGGTACATATTTACTGTTTAAATTCAAAACTACTGGGTATGATACTACTTGAAGAAAGGTTTGTTCACTTTCCATGTTATTTACTTAGTAAAAACACCAAGAAAAACATTATTTATTGGTAACAAATAAATTAAACTTAAATAACATATTTTTTGTATTAAATTTAAGCTTATCTAAGAAACGCTTATAGGTAACGGGCAAATATTATTGAACGCGCGTCGTATTGTCCCTTTGGTAGTTTTAATTGTAGCCACTCTTGTCACTCCATCACGTCCTTCATGGCCTTCGACGATCCGTCCCAGACGCCATTGGTACGGAGGAAGTCGCTCGTCCTTCACCAACACCATCGTGCCCACGGTAAGTCCTGGTCCCTTGGAACTTCTCCATTTAGTACGCTGCTGCAAGATGCCGATATAGTCTCGCGACCATCTACGCCAGAAATCCTGTTGGAGTTGCTGCAATTGCTGGAAATGCGTGAGCCTGTTGGTTGGAACATCTTTGTATTCATAGTCAGGTAATGAGGTGATGGGCCTACCAATTAGAAAGTGAGCTGGCGTTAAAACTGAAAAATCATCTACATCTGTGCCAAATATAGGACACAAGGGGCGTGAATTTAATATCCCCTCTACTTGAATAAGTACAGTTACAAACTCTTCGTAGGTTAACAAAGCTTGACATAAAATTCTTTTTAAAAAATATTTACAACTCTTAACAGCTGCTTCATATATCCCTCCCATATGGGGGGTGCAAGCTGCCTGGAAACTCCATTTTATGCCCTCATTAGCACATGACGTCATAATGTCATTGGAATTATTGTTTAAAAATTTTGTTTGTTGGCACCGTGGAATGTGGTACCATTATCACTTACCATTTGATTTGGTTTACCTCTCCGTGAGATGAACCTTCTAAACGCCGCTAAAAAAGATTGGGTGTCGAGACCTGTAACCAACTCTATGTGAATTGCCTTCGTCGTGAAGCAAACAAATAATGAGATATAGCATTTGGAAGTTATGTATCCACGTCCCCTCCAGCTTCTTATCGTAAAGGGACCAGCATAGTCAACCCCAGTTGTGAGAAATGGAAGCGACGGAGTCACGCGTGATGCCGGTAAGGAACCCATTATCGGATTAGTAATTCGTGGTTTAGCCCTAAAGCAGGTTACACACTCACGCACTATCTTAGTTACCATGCATTTACCGTGTATCGGCCAAAACCGTTCTCGAAGAGAAGCGAGAAGTAACTGCGGACCTGCGTGAAGAAGTTTCATGTGGTAGGATTGTATGATTAACTTGGTAAGTGTGTGTTTATTTGGTAAAAGTATCGGATGTTTTTTATCATGTGAGTAGGATGAATTATCTAACCGACCACCAACTCTCATTAGCCCATGTTCAATAAATGGTTTCAAACATAAAATATTAGACGTCTGTTGAATAGGTTTATTTTTTATTAAGGCTTGGTATTCAGTCGGAAATGATTCGATTTGAGTAAACATGATAAGTTTACTTAAAGATTGGTTTAACTCATCCACTGTAAGTGGTGACGTTAATTTGTGGTCTTTACCTTTTAAATTGTGAATGAATCTAAGTACATAAGCAAAAACTCGGTTTAGCCTTTCAAGTTTAGACCATTTCTCAATTAATTCATTAGTAAATTGGTTTTTTGGTAGTTCGATTGAAACATTACACAAGGGTTCACTACTTGTCTCTGGTATAGACATAGATTCTTGAATCGGCCAATCACTGTTTGGTTTTGACAACCAGGCCGGTCCCTGCCACCACAAGGTCGCACGGATCAACTTATCAGCTGACAGCCCCCTTGTAACTAGGTCAGCAGGATTATCACTCGAACAGACCCAGTGCCAATCGCTCACATTTGTTAATTTTTGAATATCTGTTACTCTATTTTTTATAAAAGGTTTATGTTTAGTAGGTTGGGATTTTATCCATGCCAATGCGACATTCGAATCAGACCACAAATAAATGTTTGCAAGGTTAAGGTTTAAAACCCCTCGCACCTTATTAACTAGGTTAGCTAATAGGTGAGCGGCTCTTAATTCCAATCTTGGAATTGTTTCTGCCCGCGCTAACCTCGTTTTAGCACATAAAACGCGCACTATTATATTTCCATGAGCATCTATAGATCGCATGTAAACAGCTGATCCGTAAGCTTGTAGCGAGCTGTCGGCAAAGCCGTGCAACTCAACGGTTACGTAATCATTGATAAGTACCTGTCTAGGTATTGTTAACGCATTGAGTGCGGGCAGACTACTATAAAAACATTGCCATTGTTGATACATATCTGTCGATAATTTTTCATCCCAACTGGTTTTATTTTTCCATAGTTGTTGGATGATACATTTTGCTATGATAAGAACGGGTGATAATAGTCCTATAGGGTCAAAAATTGCAGAGGCAATGGATAACACCTTTCTTTTGGTTAATGAGTTTGGCATTGGTTCTGTTTTGAACTTGTAAGTAAGGTTGTCACTATCACTGCACCATTGTAGTCCTAGTATTTTGTGTGTATCGTGATGTGAGTTTGTGAACATTTGAGTCGAGTTGTTTGAATGAGTGTTGTCACTTACGACATTTAAAATTGCCTTGGAGTTTGACTTCCACTTTCGTAGGTTATAATTAGCGCCTTTTAGAATATTACTCACTTGAACAGATGTTTCAGCTACATTTTCTTCGATCTCGCCGTAATATAAAAAATCGTCCATGTAGAAATTTGATTCAATTGCCGCTGCTGCCTCTGGGTACTGAGCTCGGTTCTCTGTAGCCAACTGAGATAGACAGCGCGTCGCAATGTAAGGTGCACTCTTCAAACCAAAGCTTAGCGTAGTGAGTGTGTAGGTATATAACGGGTGTGAAGGATGCTCGCGCCAAAGAATGCACTGTAGATTATGTTGGTCAGGGTTGATATAAATCATACGATACAATTTTTCGATGTCGGCGCTTACGACGTATTTATGTTTTCGGAATAATAAGAGATTATTAACTAACTCGTCTTGAATAATCATTCCCTTGTATTGTAAATCGTTAAGTGACTTCCCATTACTTGTCTTAAAGGAAGCGTCAATTACAACCCTAAGGGGTGTAGTTGTTTTTTGGAGATTGACTACGGCATGATGAGGCAAATAATTACAGGGCTCATTCGAGTTTCGTTTAATCATATGCCCCGATTGCTCGAATTCATGCATAAAATTGACATATCTTTCTTTATATTCAGGGTTGCGTTCGAATTTAGATTCTAATGTTTTAAATCGTTTATAAACGGCAGACCGTGACTGACCAAGGGATGTCGCAGGCTCCTTTAGTGGAATAGTGACTACAAAACTTCCATCAGATCTGCGTGTATGTGTTTGAAAAATCTTTTCACATTGCATGTAATCATCATCTGGAATTATTTCGTAGGGTGACTTATTAGAGTCCCATATATCCTGGTTTAAATTGGCTTGGATGAAGTTGCATCTTACTGACCTTGGTATTGAAGCTACTGAAAATGAGCCTGAGACCACCCAACCCAGTTTTGTTTTTTGTAAGGTTGGCAGCCCTACGCCTAATCGATGTTGGCCATTACAAAGAAGATCATAAAATATTTCGGAACCCAAAATCATATCTACTTCGCCTCCCTCGTAAAATGTATCGTCTGCTAATTTGAATTGATGTGGAATTTGGAAATATTGACTATCAGAAGTATAAGTTGGTAAATTACAGATCAAAGGTATAATAAAGAAACACAAGTTGGTGGAAAATGTGGCAGTTTTGGACTGAATAGTTAGGTTACATGTATGTTTAATTTTGGTTACGTTATCATTAAAACCCAAAACTTCGATATCTATCTCCTTTCGTGGTAAGTTCAGCCTTTCGAAAGTAGACTCGGTTATAAAGTTTGACTGAGAACCTGAATCCAACAGAGCGCGTAAGGTGTGTACCTGATTATTTGAATCAGTTACATTTACCTGCGCCGTTGACAAGATAACAGCCTTTTGTTGGTAGTTAAACGTACTATTAGGTTGTGTAGCGTTTAAGTGTTTGTTATTGGTATGTAAGTTAATAGATTGTGTTGGTTGCTCGTTGGTTGGTTGATAGTTAAATAAGGTTGATGGTTGTGTTGGTGGTGCTTGTTCACTCTTTGACTGAGGTGTATTGTGAGTAGGCGATGATAAGTGTAAAAGCGTATGGTGCTTACCCTTACATGTTCTGCAGTGGCTGGCTCTGCAATTAGCTAGTATGTGGTTGGCTCCTAGACAATTAATACAAAGTCCTAATCTTTTTACGTTGCGTATGCGTGTACCTGCGTTTAGAGCCAAAAACTTCGAACACTGGTTAAGATAATGTGTTTCTTTACAATAAGGACAATGATTATGCGGTACCTTTGACTTCGGGGTTGTCCTGTGCGTGGTACCTTGAGCTGGAGTGGAGGTGATCACCATAGCCTTCCTGGATGCGTTTTCCTTGACGTCAGTCTGCTCGCTTGACTTATCCGAATCTAGGGATTCCAGCAGGTCGGCGCGTGATCGCGGAAATTGCTTAAAATCCTGTAACGTAGGCAATTCACGAGAGTTAGATCTTTCCTCCCATTTTCGCTGTATAGATTTATCAAGCTTGGAGCTAATTAAAAATATAAGTAGGACATCCCAATTTTCAGTGTTTAATTGCAGATTGTTTAAGGTTCTCAAGTGTCTAGAAATGCTATCAACTAAGATTCTCAAGGCTGATGCCGTTGCTGGGACGTTATCAATATTAAGAAGGGCTCTCAAGTGATTAGTAACTAATATTTTAGGATTATTGTAGCGTTCACAAAGTAGGGACCAAGCAATTGGGTAACTATCCTCACTATACTCCAATGAAGCTATAACGTTAAGTGCGCCGTCCGTTAAACAGCTTCGCAAATATTTTAATTTATGAATTGGTTTCAAACTAGATTGGTTAATAAGGGCATCAAATGTGTCCCTGAACTCCAGCCAGCTAGTTACATCACCATTGAAGGTTGGCAGGGTTATATCTGGGTACTTAACTGACTCACAGTTCGGTGTATCAGAGGTAGGTTCTGGCTGAGGTTTTAGCTGTGAATTTTCAGATACTTTAGCATTAAAATCATTTAAATATTTTTTGCCTAAAGACACATGTGTATAGTAACTGTTTTCAAATCTCTCTCTTTCCTCCAGTTGAGCATCATAATCAGTACATAAGGTTTCAATACCGTCCTGTATTTTTTCGAATTCACAAAAGTTTTCACTCATTTTATGTATACGTAATTCTAAATCAAGGTACTGTTCTGCAGTAATTGGAGAAGACAGAGATTTTACATATTTTGCAAATAGAGTAAGTTTGCCTTTAACAACACCGCGTAATTTAATTAAAGGTTTTACATCGGTACTATCGGTTGATTCTGTCATTCCAACTTTTAATATTGTACTTATTCAGGTGAAAAATTGTAATTAATTGGATGGAAATGTTGAGATTAATTGCCAGCTCACTTACAGTTAGATAGGTAGGTCCTCGTTTGACTCAGTTTGGTTTCCTTGTCTCAGTATATCTTCAAATCCCCTCGCAGGTTAGGTTAGTCGACGAAGGTGACGTCGTAATTACTGAGTGAAAGCTGCTATTCCTCTAGTAATTCCTGTGTGATTGCGTCCCTATCACATATCCCGATGACCTGTAGCTTATAGGTTTGCAGAATACGCCTGTGAAGCTGCAACAGAGAGAACGTGCCACGCCACGCGGCCACGAGGTCCGTTCGACCTTTCTTTGACCCGGGCTGAAATCACCGCAATCTCCTCACTCCGATCGTTTCGGTTATGCTTAAATTTGTTTCGGAAGATTCTTCAAAGTCGCTCGGGACTGCAGATCCTTCGATTTTTCGGGGTCACCAGTGTTACTTTGACCACCAGGATGCGGGATGAGACGAAACACATTGATTGTAGTATGTAGGTATAATTTGGTAGAACAAGGGAGAAATAATTCACTGCAATTCCTTAAATAGATATATGCAGCGCCATCTAGTTAACCGCGTTAATATTTGGGCCTGCCAATCCCATACTAAGTCGGCCAATGAATAGATTGTGTCAATGATTCGAATGATTAAGGATAGATGTCGCTATGTTTATTGCAAGAACTGTGTATCGATAATTATAGATGGCGATGCTGTGTTAACAAGCTACTTGCTTAGACAATTTATTCTGTAACTCTGGCTGGTGTGATTAAAAAAAAGCTATAGTAAATTTTGTAAAATCCGATCACTGTGGACAGTCAGTCACGTTTCAACAAAGTTTTGAACCGACTAAAAAGGAAATTAAATTTAGACCAGTCACTGATATTCAAAAAGAAAAAAATATATCTAACTTAAGTGATAAAATTCCGCTTTTGCCTTTTATTAATGACAATGTTAATAACAAAAATAAGTTTTTTTTAAATTAATTAAAAGTGAATTTGAAAAAAAAATCCTACAAATAAATTAGTTATAAACAACTTAAAACCAAAATTCAATGGCTGGGCTACAGTAGGATATACATCAGTAAAAAAATATATTGAATTATACAGGGTGTTGATTTCAATACGAGCGGAATTTTCAGAGGTGATTATGTACCTTGTTCTGATCATGAATCACAAAAAAATGAGTTCGAAAAAATATTTTTATTTTTATTAAATAATGACGGTTTTCAAAGTAGACCCTAGCGATTTTTAGAGTAGGCCCCCGACACCACACCGCGACGGCTTGCGTGCGAACGAACGATACCTACAAAGCACAAAGGCACCGCAATCCTTTGTGTTTGGCGCGTGAGCGCCGCTCAGGCTTCCCGCCGCCCGCCATAGCGCCGTGCGGTGAAGTAGCGGCTATCTCTTTTTATCGCCCGGTCCGCGCTATCTCGTTCTCGCCCGTCGCTCATACCTCAGTTGTGCTAAAAACATCGCATAGGTAACTTGTTCGTGTTTTGCGAAAATGACGCAAAATTATTCTAACGGTGAACTCGTTGAAATGGTGCGATTGTATGCAATAACTGACAATAGTTTGAGTGCAGCTATAAGGATGTTAAGGATGTTTGGTGAACGTATTGTGTATACCGAAGAATCAACAAACGTTAATGACCTAAGACAGAGAATAGTCAGTGCATTCGAGTTAGTTCGACAAAATCGTTTTATGTTGAACAGTTTAAAAGGGAACACCAGACGCCGTACCAGACTGTGTATTGCTCAGTCTGGTGGATACTTCGAACATTTATTGAGGTTAGTGTAAATAAAAATGTACAAAAAACTAGATGTAAAGATAAATCGATGTAAATAAGTTGATTCCAAATTTTTAACTACGCCAAAAATACTTTAGACTCCGGTCATTTAACAATCTTGGTACTTTTTTATTTTGAAAAGGTTTAGCATAAATCTAGACAAAAGCTCAGGGTTCAATTTCCGTTTAAACTCCCGAAGTTAGTTAAAATGATATACCTACCTACATGACTTTTGCTCATTAAGTATTAATAACTAAAAAAATCATAAACAATTAAAACTTCTTTTGATTTTCAAAAGATTAGCCAAGCCTAGGTCAAGAAGATACAAAAAGTTACAGGTTCAATTCCCACCTAAAGGCTCAAATCGTGTGTAAGTTACAGTACAGTACAGATGACTTTAGTTAGCCTAGATTAAGATTCAATTCGTAGTAGTAATTTAGAGTTTGAGGTTCGATAGATTTTCGATTGATTGCTCAAATTAATGAAAAATAGTGCGATCGATACCCAGTGCGCCATTAATTGTTTCAATTTTAAGTGGCGCAATTTCAGTAAGTTTTATCAAGATTAGGTAATTTGATTTGTTACAGATGAGTTTAAGGTATGTTTGTCGGTCCTAAGCCCGATTAAAGTAGGAAGGGAAATTTGGAATCAACTAATCCAAACACGTTAAATCGCTTATTCTAAAAGTCGGTAAAAATAGCAACATACACACTCAGGCATAACGTACCTCGTACGTACGACATCAGCACTGACGGCTAGTTAGTACCTACTTGTCGCGTGCTACGCGATTCGCGCCCGCTACGATTACAGTGTAAACATAATGCAGTGTCTGACGCCACAACGCAGTAAGGGTTTCATAAAAAATAATCGCTTAAAATTTCAGTTTAAATATTTTGTAATATTTGGTTCCTCATACCTGTTCTATATGTGATCATACGTTGTTTTTATAAATACCGCTCGGATTGAAATCAACACCCTGTATAATCAAAAAGTATATAGAAATAATGAGCCAATATTTTTAAAAATACTCAAAGTTATTCAAGAATGTTTGCATGGTAGCTAAATCTAATTATATTCGTGATAAAATTAAAAAATACAGTTATAAAATAAAAGAGGCTTGGAATATTTTAGACAAAGAAACTTGTAAAAAAAAACGTGATCACACGTTTACATAAAAAATTGATAGTAAAAATATTAAATCTGATAATGAAGTTGCAGCTACCTGCAACTTCATTTGAGAAGTACTTCTGTAATATACCTATCAAAACCACAAAACAACCTAATTCATGCGCTCTGCATGCGAAATCACTGCTGGTATCGTGTGTTGACAGGTGTAACTCCTCATTTGATTCAACTCATATTAACCCTTTAATGATTGTTAAATCTTTCAAGGAATTAAAACAAAAAAACTGAGGATATATAAAATATAAAATAAATCAATAAAACCCATTATACCTCTCGTAGCGTCTCACTTAGCACATATATTCAACGAATGTATTGATCAAGGTCAATTTCCTACTTTAATGAAATATAGTAAGATTATACCTTTATTTAAGTCAGGAGAAAAAAGTGACTCAAGCAATTTCAGGTTAATTTCCATTCTACCTGCATCTAGCAAAATTTTTGAAAAAGTTATATTTAATCAATTGCTCTCTCAATTTAAACTTAACAAATAACTGCATAAGATACAGTTTGGTTTCTCCAAAGGTAGAAATAAAACAGATGCTTGGGTGGCACTCGTCAAACACATTTTGGATGCCTATGAAGATAAACATGATGCGATAGGTGTATTCTGTGACTTATCGAAGGCAATTGATTGTGTCAATCATCAAACACTCATTATTAAGCTAGAACATTACGGTGTATCTAATAATGCTTCAAAACTGTTGAATTCTTACCTCTCAGGCAGTTTACAAACAGTAAACGTTAATGGCATTAACTCCTCAGGTGCCCTGCTTCAAATAGGAGTGCCCCAGGGCTCAATATTGGGACCTTTGCTGTTTTTGATCTATATTAATGATCTCATTTTTTATTCAAAGTACTCCTGTGAGATAGTTCTGTTTGCTGATGATACAATTAATATGTTTTACACAATAAATTTAATCTTCAAATCAATAAGAGGTGAAGAATGATGTGACAATGTTAGCAGAGCTCTCTCTAAGGTATTAAATTGGTTTACTAGCAATCTTCAATAAGATTCCAAATGAATTTAAACAACTTAGCAGTAATCAATACAAAAAGAAATTGTATGAATGGCTCAGTATTAATAGTTTTTATAGTGTTAAGGAATTTTTTGAACACAGACATTGACATTTTATAGAATTGAGTTGACATTTGTAATTAATTGACATCAGACTGACATTTTTTATTTCATCTTTATATTGATTTTATTAATATTAATTTATAATTCACAATTTATTTATTGTTAAATGAATGTTACAAATGAATTTAATTTGCATGTCATAATTTATTGGCTGAATATGAGATTCTTTGTGAAAAACTTAACACAATAAAAAATTAAACATGGTATACAAAGATACCATGTTTAATGCAAATAAATATTTCTTTCTTTCTTCCTTTAACTTGCTTCTTAATACAAAAAAGACTAAATGTATTAAACTCACCATGCCTACAGTGAAGCAAGCTGTGGTAGCTTGCTTCACTGTAGGCATGGTGAGTTTAAATGTGTGTAAGGTGAAATTCTGCTCAACAGTGAAAAATTAGATCTATCAAACTCCACTGTTTTTCTGGGCATTACATTGGATTCGAAATTGCAGTGGAGACCACATGTTGACGCTCTAGCTGGGAGACTCGCTTCAGCTGCCTTTGCGGTTAGAAAAATAAGACATTTGACTGATGTTGAAACAGCAAGTCTTGTGTATTTTAGTTACTTTCATAGTATAATGTTTTACGGTCTTCTCTTGTGGGGTTCTGCTGCGGACATCGATACTATCTTTATTTTACAGAAAAGAGCTATTCGTGCCATTTACAAACTTAGTCCTCCCTAATCTTGAGAGAATTCTTTAAGGAAATTACAATCCTCACTGTCGCTTCTCAATACATATTTGATAATATCATGTACGTAATAAAAAAAAAATTGTCATGAAAAAGTGACATTAATTCGTATACACGAAATAAAAACAAACTTATCATGCCAAACTTCAGATAAGCCAAAACAATGAATTCATTCCGGGGAAATTGTGTCAAATTTTTCAACAATATACCTCATAATGTTATCGAACTACCTATGCATAAATTTAAGTTACATGTCAAAACTACCCTAATGTCGAAGGGGTATTATAAAAAAAAGTCTTAAATAAACTCTGCACCATTGAAAGGAAAGGAATCCGTTTTAGGCAAACAATTTCTTTTTCGAGTCGGTGCTGTGATAGTTGATGCTTGATGGTCAAAGTGATGGCACCGACTTCAAAAAGAAATTGTTATTTAAAACACAAATTATAGAAAATTTTAAATGAATTTGAGTTACGAGGGTCAAACTGAAAGTTCTTAGAAAATCAAAAACTGATTACATTAGCCAGTTATTAGTTTTATTATATCTTTGCAAAATATTGTCCATTGACGTCAATACACCGCTGCATGCGATGGAACCACTGGGAAAAGCACTTTGCCCACTCGTCCTTAGGGGTCTCTTCAATGGCATCGCGATACGCAGCCACCGCTTCTTCAGCATTCATAAACCGCTTTCCTTTAAGTTTTTCTTTAATTTTTGGAAATAAATAAAAATCACAAGGCGCGAGGTCGGGGCTATACGGCGGGTGACCCAGTAATTCAACGTTTGATGTCGCCAAATAGTCGATCGTTCGCTTGGCGGTGTGCGACGAGGCGTTGTCGTGGTGAAGGAGGATCCTACTGCGAGGTCGTTTCACTCGAACTTTTTCCAAGACAAGTGGCAAACAATTGGTAGTGTACCATTCTGCAGAAACTGTTTTTTGATCCTCTAACACAATTGTTGCGAAATGACCTATCCTTCCAAAGAACGAGGCCACCATTTTTTTTCCCGCATTTCGATCTCTCTTCACTTTAGTTGGCAACTCCTCGAAAGGAAACACCCACTGAGCAGATTGTCTTTTGGTTTCAGGATCATAACAGTAAATCCAGCTTTCGTCACCTGTTAGTATGTCGAACACAGCATTTGAGTCACCTCCGTTAAATCTTTCAATCATTTTACGGCACCAATCCACACGATGGAGTTTTTGAGCCTTAGTCAAATTATGAGGTATCCACCGGGCGCAAAGCTTCCTGACCGCTAAATGTTCGTGGAGGATTTTGTGCACTTGACTCATACCGATGCCTAAGCTTGTACGAATCTGCTGATAGGTCACTCTTTTGTCAGTCTCTATCATACGCTGCACAACACAGATGTTATTTTCAGTCGTCGCCGTAGAAGGCCGTCCCTCACGTACATCATCAGTGAGATTAGTGCGACCACGTTTAAACTCATTAAACCAGTTGTAAACAGTCGCACGAGATGGGGCTTCATCGTGAAAGGCCAATCGTAGTCTATCATAACTTTCTTGTTGACTTAAATGACATCGAAAGTCATAAAAAATCATTGCACGAAAATTGTCTCGTGTTAAATTCATGTTGACGTGACACAGACAATTTTCAATTTGCCGCCAAATCGTAAAACAAATGACAAATGAATGAAGTATATACTCAGTAATATTGGCAAAGAGTTCTATTTTCAAATTTTAGAATATTTTTTTTATTATATTGTTTATAAGTGGCCAGTTCTAAGAACTTTCAGTTTGACCCTCGTATTTTTAGTAATAAAGCTGGATTTACCATTTATTGAAATAAATATGTACATACTGTTATTTTTCTCATAAATACTGTTTGTTGTGTAAGTAATAACCCGAATAAATTATATCGCTTCATCTTCTTACTTACTACTTGGTACTAGGGTACAAATGTAAATTGGTCGGGTAAATAAACAAAAGGCACTAGTGCAATAATTAAGAATCAAACGAACTTACCTTGTGAAGTTTGATATCTAATTATACGAGTGTCTTGACCGAAGATGATTACATAATACATGCAGCAGCACCTGGGATGATGCCGTCCTTATCACACTTTTAGAAATAAAATATAAAAAATAAATTAAATAAAAGTACTGAATTTGACTACTGCCGCGCCCCATCGTGCGATGCGTCAGGCATCTCGCTTGAAAACCCCGCCATTATTTTAGAGCAAATTTTTTCGATAGATCTAGGGTTTTTTAAATGAAGGGAGGGTGGGAGTGTAATCATCTTCGGTCAAGACACTCGTATAATTAGATATCAAACTTCACAAGGTAAGTTCGTTTGATTCTTAATTATACTTCGTATCTCTCCCGAAGATGATTACATAATACATGCAGATGTTTAGAGTATCGAAAAAATTACAAACATAAAAATAATCAACTGCAGATTTATTTTCTAGTAATAAAACAAAGTCAACAAAGAATATAAACAAAAGCAACAAACTCCTTGCCTAAAAGAAACAACTCAATTATTAAATAATGAATTAGCGAAATCACATTCTGATGAATTCGATATATTTCTATTGTAGTATTTTAAAAATACTTGAGACGACTCAGTCCAGCCTGCAGCTTTCCGAATCACTTCTAAGCTAACTCCTGCTCGGTGAGCTGCAGAGGTGGAAGCGTGGCGCGTGCTGTGCGCGCTATATAAATCAATATTGATACCACTCTTTTCCAAAATATTTTTGACCCAATGAGACAATGTCTGTGCTACAACCTTTTTATGAGGTTTTTGAAAACTAATAAATAAGCAATCATCTTTTCGTAAGTTATTAGTCCTATCAATATAGGTTTTAAGAGTAACAGCTGGACACACTTTGGGATTTTCTTTAACATAAGGCAGTACAATTAAAGGTTGGTAAGAACCTGGCTTCGAAGTTTTAATAAGATCACTTATTCTAATCTTAATTTGCTCCGGACAGAATGTTATGTTACTTATACGTATTAAGCTTAGTGTTTGCATTCTTTGTGCAGATGCCAATGCTAAAAGAGTAATTGATTTAAATGATAGATCCTTTAATGAAATTGAATCATTCGGGTAAAGATTTGAAAGGTAGTTTAAAACTAAACTAGGATCCCAAGTAGTAATATATTTGGGGGCAGGTGGCTTGAGGCGAAACACGCCTTTGAAAAAGCGTTTGATGCAATCATTGGGAGTAATGTCTTGACCTAATAAAATAGATAATGCCGAACGGTGACTATTAAGCGTACTAAAACTCGCACCAGAGTTAAATTTAATTGTTAAATATTCCAGCAACTCTGTGTAGTTAGAATCAAAATAATCTATACATTTATTCTTACAATATTGCCACCATGATTTTATGACTGAATTATATTGATTAAGGGTACTAGCCGAGAAAGAAGCCATGAGAATGTCCAGAGATGCCACGGGCACGCCACGTTTTAGCAGCGATTGCCGGATAATTTGCCTGCCATCAAGGTCAGGCTCGCGTGGAGTGGATGTTCGACTCTGAAAGGTGAAAACAAAAGATCTTTTTTAGGTTCGAAACGAATGGCCTTTGAAACTAGAAGTCTCGTCCACAATGGATACCATGGCTGAGTAGGCCAAAATGGTATTACTAATATTCCTTTAGCTTTATCATTTCTAATTTTGTTAAGAACTTTAGAAATTAGACTGAATGGGGGGAAGGCGTAAAATTGTATACCGGTCCATTTGAATGTAAAAGCGTCAATGATTTCAGAGTTGGGGTCTAGTTTCCACGATGCATATCTGGGACATTTATTATTCTGGGCACTTGCAAATAGGTCGAATTCTGGTATGCCGAATGTAGATGTTATTTTGGAGAATGCATAGTCTGCTAATTCCCATTCAGTATCTATATTAGACTGACGCGACTCGAAGTCTGCTACAGTATTGTCCCCAGACTGGATATAGGATGCAAACACAAAAATGTTTCGTTGTTCACACCAAATCCACAAATCACGCGCTATATTATTTAGATGAGTGTACTGTACGCCGCCCATTTTGTTTATGTAGGCAATAGCCGTTGTATTGTCTATTCTTAGTAAAATGTTACAGTCTTTATGATGGGAAGCAAATATTTTAAGGCCATAAAATGCAGCAAGTAATTCTAGAGTATTTATGTGTGAGGATAATTGAGACTTGCTCCAGTTTCCATTAGCAGTTTCACCGTTACACAAAGCGCCCCAGCCGGTAGACGAGGCGTCAGTAAAAATCACTAGACTATAGTCGTTTGTTTGAAAGGCACAAGATGACTTCTCAATGTTATCCTTCCACCATTGCAGATCGGTTTTAAGATGACTTGGGATAAGCATTTGCCTATTGTAATTATCTGAGTAATTTAGTGCAAGAAATTTTTCCCGTTCGAACAGCTTAGTATATACCCAGCCGTACTTGACGGCGGGGCATGCTGTGGTTAGTAAACCCAAGAATCTAGCAAATTCTCGAATAGAAACTTTTTTAGTTCGTAACAATTTATCAGCTGCTGATTTAATTCGCTGTTTCTTTTCTATGAGCAGCGTCAGACGCATTTCTGTTGTATCAAACGAAAATCCAAGGAATGTACATTTTTTACTTGGAGATAATTGACTTTTGTCTTCGTTTATAATAAACCCCAATTTAATTAAAATGTCCTTCGTAGTTTGGATATTATCCCTACAAGAAGACCTTTCAGAGCCGATACACAAAAAATCGTCCAAATATACTACTGATAGGTGGCCTAATGAGCGTAAGTAGTAAAGCACTGGCTTAAGTAACTTTGTGAACACATAAGGTGCCGTACAAAGCCCAAACGGTAGTACGTTAAATTCAAACAGCTGGTTATTATAAGTTTCAGAGTTCCACATAAATCTTAGCCAAACTCGATCACTTTTAGCAACAGGTAATAAAAAATATGCGTCCTTCAAATCTAAAGTTGCCATATAGTAATTATCGTCAAGTAATTTTAGTGCAGTGCGGTAATCTTCCATTTTGAAATGGTGGACATCAATAAATTTATTTAACTCTTTTAGGTTAAGTATGAATCTGTGTTTACCGTTAGGCTTAGGTACAATAAAAATAGGCGAAATAAATTGTTTTGCTTGTGGACTACATGGTGAAACAAAACCTGACTCTAATAAATCTGATATACAGTCATCAATTATAATACTCTCTTCGGGTGCGTATGACCTACATTTGGGTATGCTGGTTTGATTAGGTTCAAAAAAAAATGGTATGCTATAGCCTTTCACCCAAGACAAAATAGTCGGGTCATTTGTCAAATTACGCCATTCATCATAGAAATATTTTAACCTGCCAGCAACAGGAATATTTTTGCCTACCTCTGTCAAGGTTAACGTCTCCTGTTCTGTTGACGGGGGTTGTGCCTTGAGTTGGTCGGGTTCCGACGATGGTCCCGCGGCGCTAACGGCGGCGGCGCTGGCGGCGGCACTTGACTGGTCTGGCGCCGTGACGGCTGGCCGGGGTTCACTGGCGGCTCGGCGGCCGGCGCTCGCGGTGCCCCCCTTACGTTTAAAGTCTGACGAGCTGTTGAAGAACTTGCTCCATATTGCGGCTGGTCATATTTAATTTTCAGCTCCGAGGCGAACCGTGAAATGGCCTTAGACGTTTTTAAATGGTCGGAAAGATCTGAGCCAAATAAAAACTCGTCAATCTTTGTATTTTTAATAACGTCTCTTTTTTGTTTGCTGATAGAGTTTATAATGGCGTATCGTCTGAAAAGTGATTCGCGGTAGTGCGTATCGCAGAGTAGCCGCCCAGCATCACTCAGCGTCTTTACTAAACCTGGAGGAACACTTTCTGTTTGTGACAAAGCCAGATTTAATGCCTTACCGATGGCAGCGATGCAGCTAGCCATTTGGTTTTGTTTCAGCTCGCTGTAAGCGTCTTTTTTGTGGCTAATTTCACTAAGAGCCGATTTCACTTCTGGATTTAACTTAGGCGCCTTCATGTGCGTACAGTTCTCGGCGGGTAAGTATCGTTTAAGCAGGTTTATTTTTTCTTCTTTAGGTAAGCCATTGATCAAGACGTGTTTCCAACGTTTTGCAAGATCTTTGTGTAAATCATCACCAAAGCTTTTGTCATCTGATGGGTCACTGCCAAGTAGGGCTAATATATCAGCATCAAGTTCTGTGCAGCCATCAGCTGTTTCCCCTTCAATAGGCGTCTCGTCAGCGATTGGGATCTCATCTGAAAGGGCGAATAAATTGCTACGTAAGCGGATAGCAGATACGTTAGGTAAAAGAAAACAATACCAACGTCTTAGTACACAGTTATAGTATTGCATAAAAAATAGACTTTCCACACACGATATACGTCGGGAAATGAATGTCTTTAAAAGGTTCACAAAAAATCAGTATCCACACACATAAAGTCGGGATTTACCTTCTATCCACACACGATATACGTCGGGATTTGAGGCATTTGTTTAACACGACATAAATTTGCAATGTACGTACGTGTTTCTTAGTGCCCACACACGGAATCCATCGGGACATAAAATTGAGAATATGACTCAAATGAATTTCACTTTAGTAATAATATGTACTTACCGGAGTTTTCTAGATCGCTAACTAGGTCAATTTGCGGTGATTGCATACGAGATTGTAATACTTTTTGTGTTTCGTCATCGGATGAGGAAGACGATAATTTTCTTTTCTTGCGCACAAGTTTTTTAACTTTTTTCAATAAATTTCTAACTATTTCGTCGTCATCTTTATCAGATCGTTTCCGTTTTCCCATTTTCATGTACAAAAACTTTGCTGAAAGGAATTTAAGGGATAAACCGTGTGACTCGGACGAACACCAACACAAGTAATGGCGGGGTTTTCAAGCGAGATGCCTGACGCATCGCACGATGGGGCGCGGCAGTAGTCAAATTCAGTACTTTTATTTAATTTATTTTTTATATTTTATTTCTAAAAGTGTGATAAGGACGGCATCATCCCAGGTGCTGCTGCATGTATTATGTAATCATCTTCGGGAGAGATACGAAGTATAATATACAGAAAAAGCACGCGTGTTTAATATCTATGATTATGTGCCAAAAATCGATGGAATAAAAACGTCATTTTGAGCAAGTGTGTTGAAAAAAATACAAAAATTCTCGTACCACCATTATAAAAAATATTAGCTCCTGTTAATACATAGCAGCAATAGGTACTGTGAGGATTCCACATGAATCGTTAAAAAAACAAAATGTAATCGATAACGACAAGCATTTTGCAAACCAATATATTATTTATTTAAACAGAGTTCTTGGTTAACTGTTTCCGATACTTGGAGTATACTTCCCTCCAAAACAAAAGCGACTCTCTGTACCACAGAGGTATGATTTTGAACTCCTTGTCTATGTACAGAGCTTTCGGATCATCGCGGCTCACTGCTGGCCACTTCACTGGCAGTAGATCACTGGTTGTTGGCGTTGGGTCTCTGAAACGCAAACACCAATGATTAGCAGACAAAAGTGTAAATATTATAGATGTTTTAACACTCAGTGCTATTTTTGTATTCTTATAAGATGAAATCAGAAACCAAAATTGCGCACGGGTGGGACTCAAACCCGCAAACTTTGCACACTAGCACTCGCCACTGACTGAAGATATTTTTTTTGGTACTTTGTAACGTTGTATATTTTTGTCTAAGTTCGCGTGAAACGGAAAGCTAAATGGATGTAGGACTCCAGTCCATAGTCGTAAAATTTTGGCATAGATATGATGGATGCTGACACTGACATTTGTCAAGTGTGACAGCTGCTGTTTTTTTCCGGTTCCGCCACTGTTGGTCGTGTGTCGAAGTGGAACGTGTGTTAAAATGTAAAAAAAGTAAAAATTTTGATTACGGGGCACGCCCCATTTATTTTGTAGTTTGATAGTTATTCCTGGTAAGTATCTGCAGAAAGGTTTGCGTTGATTTTTGTTTGTTGCGAGACATTTCTTAGAGTCTGAGCACATGGTTCTTTTTATTGTTTCAGACGCCGCCAACATGTCAATTTGGATAAATTCATTTCGTAATTCATTTGATATAAATGACTGGAAAATGTAAGTACTTTGGGAAACTCCTTTGGAAATCCTTGTAAAGAAAATGTAGCCTATCTACATCTGGGCATATTGTATTGAGAGTTGTAATTTTTATCATTTCAGGTCTCAAAATTGAATAATTAGCATAAATGTTTAGTAATCAATTCAAAATTTATATGACGAGCCAGCTGTTGCAGGTATTAAATTGGTTTATTAAAGATTTCATAAATAGGGTGATGAAAAGTATATCCACCCTCACTTAGAAAAAAAAAATGTGGTTAACTAGAACTTTCTTTTATTTCTAGGTTTCGCTTTGATATGTGTCTGTAAGTTGTAAATGTACAGTCACAATTTGGTGATCATGTTGTAACCTCAGGTAAATATTTATTATGAAAAGTTAGTGTTTTTTTTTTAACTTTTACTTTGGTTGTGCGATGAACTAACATTTTGTAAATTCTTTTCAGTGACAGTTCTTACTTAGACCTCATTTGGATTATTTTTGAAGTCAGATTTTCCTGATGGACTAATTTGCTTCTTGTCTGCTGTTTTGAGGATGGATCGGTATCGGTGAAATTTTGGGGTAACGTTGCAGAGTTGTCTGTAGTTTGATGCAACAAAGATTTGAAACAGTAACCTCCGTGGAAATCCAAGGTTGGTTTTCCTTGTGTTTACTTTAACTATAGTGAAAAGTGGGATAATTTAGATATTAATTTAAGCATAACTTAGGAATACCTTTGAGGATAAATTTTGGAATCAATTAGGAAATTAAAAACTTAAATTGGTGGTTTATCTTTATTTAATTAGAAATTTGTGAACATAAAGATTTGTAATAGTATAGATATAGATAACTAAATTAGAACCTAACCTAGTCTCTATTGAATTCTGAGCTATTAAGTTTTGTATTTGATTTTTTTAAAGGTGTTAAAAGGTAGATGTGTAATAGGAAATTTGAATAAACTTTTGGTGCCAAATGCTATACCCGGATTTCTTTATTTCATTCGAATATTAGTACCTTTTAAACGACCTTTGTCCACACTGGCCGGGAGTGACTGTGACAACTTCGGAACCAAAACAAATTGACCCCTAGTATGCGTGTGCCAAACGGCTAAACTGATCATCGATTTACAGTTTCTTTTTGGGTACAGCTACCAACCACTATACCCAATAACCTCCTCCTACCCTTATCATAATAATCTGGTGGCATGTAAATGAACGCATTCAAACAAACTACCTAACTATTTAATTGACTTAAATCTGCAACATAACTACGCCGCGCCAGCGTGCACCGGCGTTTATGTACATTTATGCAATGATATCGTTTTTAGAAGTAGATGACGCCTCGCGAACTAAAAGAGTACACAAATATGGCACCGTCTGATTAATGGATGTCAATGGATTGACATCTATCACATCAGACATCAGATTCGGAACAGAGTCTTAATAGAGTAGCTTCCTTAATGTATTTTTGAAATATGTAGGTACATTACAATAGACTCGTTGGCCTAATTTTAAAATTGAGTTCACACTTGGTTGGCTAAAAACTCACTAATTTTATTGAAAATACTTCAATTATGAATGATAGGCATCAATAAATACACTTTACTTAATGAAAATATGATATTCGGACTGTTTTTATTTATTTAGTTAGGTGTTTTTGCAGTTTTAAAGGCGCACTGAGGCATTAAGACACTGACGCCATCAAAAACAGACTACGTCAAAATTATGACTCCAATTTGAAGTGAGGTGTTGTTTAGCTGAGCCATCTTTTAGCCTCTCACCGGTTATCTAGTTCTTAATACAATATCATTGCATTTATGTTACGACAATTGTGACGTTACGTTTGAAACGCGTTACATTTGACGATCCCACACATTTCAATAGATTTCTATGCAAGCGCGCGCACTTAAGACACATGACATGCACCTACTACAATTTAAAATAAAAACAAAAAATAACTTACCCAAACTTCATTAAATTGGTCCACATTGTGGTCATTCGTTCGATCATTTCCGTCTCAAACAATGTTGGAATTATTGGTTGACTGAACAAATATAATAGCTCGTCGCCGTGAGTAGCAATAGGGTGTTTCAGAAATCTCAAGCCTGAAACTATCTTTAGAAAGTTCCTATTACCGCTATAACCAAACAAGTAGTGCCATACTGGCTGATCACTCGTCTGCACTATCAAATTTGTTTCTTCTACAGGCCCATAGTTATTGAATGGTTCTCCATATAATCTGGATACTTCTAACAAATTTTCCATTGAGATCTTTTTATTACCCAAGTACAGTTCTCTAGCTTTGTTTGCGACAGCTTTTCGTGTCTCATTCGAAGGAAACTCGAGGTCAAGTGGTAATGCCTTTTCGAAATCAACTTTTTCAAAGTATTTTCTATCATCCCATGCGGCGAATAAGAGTCCCTCCTCTGTATTGGATCCTATAATCATAGGAACTTTGTTATAAGTTCCCTTGATAAATATGTTGTAAGGCAGATCTGTCAAAAATGCTTCTTCTCCATCAAACTGTGTTTCAGCGCAAGGAGAGTATATAATATCAGATTGTGTCTTAAACGTCCCTTCCTCTCTCGGCAATTTCGTTACATCTAGTTCCCTATCAGACTTGCTCATGAAAAACTGGTATAATTCGTGAGAGTCCGTGCTATTAAAGCCCAATTCTCTGGCTTGTCGACTTGCCATTTGTATGGGATCATATTGAAAGGCCCAGGCGGATAAAGCTGAGCCACTTTCCTCGATCGCTTTGTGGAAGAGTCCCCTGGACATTGAAGATAAGACGTGCAAAGACACCGACGCCGCTCCTGCACTTTCCCCGAAGATTGCAACATTATCTGGATCTCCACCAAACTGTCTAATGTTTTTCTGCACCCACCTCAGCGCTGCCACTTGGTCCTTCATACCCGCATTTCCTGGAGCTTCCCTGATACCCAAGCACATGTACCCTTGAGCGCCGAGCCTGTAGTTTATTGTCACAAGCAGAACATTTTTGTTGATTAAATATTCAGGGCCGAACTCTAATGGTAAACTGGATCGTCGCTGAAATGCCCCTCCGTGAATGTACACCATTACTGGAAGTGGGTGTTTAGATGTCGCATTTAACGGCGTGAAGATATTTAATCAAACAGTCTTTCTGGCCGGAAGTGTATCTCGATTTCATAGATATTGCCTGTGTACACTTAACATGCCCATTGACTGCTTCAAATACTCCTTCCCATTGTGGTTCAGGGCCGGGTGCCTGAAATAATAATTAATAAAAAAAAAAATTATACTTTAAATAAGTCCTTTGAATTCTGAAAAATGTTTGAATAACATGCTTAATTCACACACACATAATCTTAAACATTCAGTTTATGCATGTCTATAAAAAATACGAAAGAATGTTCGATAGACTATTATTAACATCTCACCTGGAATCTATTCGTGACAGTTGCGTAAGGTATCCCCAAGTACTGCGCATGCGTGCCTGTACTAGAGATGGTCCCGCGCAGCAGGCCGCTGCTCACGCGCACCGTCGGGGTCGGCAGCTTAAACGCACGCGCGGCCCACAGTGACCAAAGCACCAACCATTTGGTAGCCAAACCCATTTTTGCCTTTACCCTATAGGATATGCATCAAAACACCCAAAGTTTATCATCAGTGCAATTACTTGTAATTATAATTATACAAAAACTGAGCTGGACTATTCTCTAACTGGAAAGCAAATACGCTATTGCCTTCCACAAACGCTTCCCTATTTGCTGTGCTTAAGTTTTTCAGTGTGAGCGTGTTAAATTTATACAAGTACTTTAGGTTTGTCAATACTCATATCTACAGAGTGGGCTGTAAATAGAAGTCTAGCCTTACAAGGGTGATAGAATAGACGACTACAAATTTTATCCTTATTTGCTAGGTGCGATGTAGGGGTGGAAGAAGCCAAGTTGATCACATCGCACGCAGTGACAAATGAAGGAACTGACGGAGGACATACTTATTCCACTAAAATGTATGGTTTTATCAGTGCATAAATAAGCAAAAATAAATGAACATGCGTCACTTTACCTGTTCCGTAGCTAAGTTAAACAAGAATTATCATTATAATTGATTGTTTCACTCTAACGTCTATAAATAAAAAATCATTTTAGTTCGTAAGTCTCCCTTAACGACTGGGTTGATTTGGTTCAGTTCCATCCTTGAATATTTGATGAAGTCCATTTTAGATACAAAGGGTGTCTTACACATTTAACAAATAAACTGTTTTACTAACATCAAAACACATTCCTAAATTAGTCATCTTGTTCTTTTTTATTAACCGACTTCAAAAAAGAGGTTCTCAGTTCGACTTGTATGTCTGTCCTCGAATATCTCACGTTTGGCTGGACACGATTTTGAGGCATTTTTTTGTAAAGATTTGTTACACTGAGAAGAAGGTACTAGCAAATATTTTGCCCGTCTTCAAATAAAGAGGTAGTAAATTTGATCAGTAAATAATTAACATATTTACTGGTCAGTTAAAATATTTATCCGCAATTAAATTGCGTTTGGCTGAACTGATTTTGATGCAGTTTTCAAAAAAGAATTTGATACATTGAGAAAAAAAAAATTGTGTCAATTTTAATGCAATCAGGTACATTGTAATTTATTGATATATAAACTTACTAAACTAAATGCACAGTCGAAATAAAAAAACCGGCCAAGTGTGAGTCGGACTCGCGCACTTAGGGTTCCGTGCCAAATTTAACTGAATTAGGGAGTCCATTTAGTAAAATGCCACAATAATTTATTGACAGCAAACATAACTTTGTTTTTCATAGTGTTTTTATGAAGAACAAAGTTATGTTTGTGGTTGTTGAACATGTGCTATATCTCAAAAACTTCTCGTTAGATTCCGTCTGAAGCAATTTTTGTTGAAAGTATTTGTTAAGATCTACATTACATATTATTTCAAAATTTACACTGACTTAGTTTAGAAGTTAGATGGGGGGACGCCCATTTTACTACTTTGGAAGCGTCTATCTCTCAAACGTTAGACTTTAAAAGAAAATGGTTTTAGGAACCTCTATATCTTTTTAAAAGACCTATCCATAGACACACCCCACACACATAAGTTTGACTATTTTTTTTTGTTTTAGTTTCATGTATGGGAGCCCCCTCTAAATGTCATATTTTTTAGGGTTCCGTAGCCGTATTGCAAAAAACGGAACTCTTATAGTTTCGTCAAGTCTGTCTGTCTGTCTGTCCGTCCGTATGTCACAGCCACTTTATTCTGTACCTATAAGCATCAAACTGTTGAAATTTGGTAGGAAGGTGTATCCTGTTAACCGATTCTTATATAATAAATAAAAAAAAAGATACTTAAGGGGGACTCCCATACATGAAACTAAAACCGAAAAATTTTTTTTTACTCAAACCTACACGTATGGGGGTCTATATATAGGTCTTTTGAAATGACACAAAGGTTCTAAAAACCATTTTCTTTTAAAGTCTCTCGTTTGAGAGATAGACGCTTCCAAAGTGGTAAAATGGGCATCCCCCCATCTAACTTCTAAACTAAGAGAGTGAAAATTTTGAAAAAAACATACAATGTAGATCATAACAAATACTTTCAACGAAAAATATATAAAAATATATAAAATCTCCTACCAAATTTCAACAGTGAGATGCTTATAGTAACAGAATAACATGGCTGTGACATACGGACGGACGGATGGACAGACAGACAGACAGACTTGACGAAACTATAAGGGTTTCGTTTTTTGCCATTCTGCTACGGAACCCTAAAAATGGTGATTCGAAAAACATTTATATGTATTTGCAATAAAGTTAATGAATAATTAATAATTTGACGACCCGTCTGGTGTAGTGGTCGAGAAATCGCCTACTACGCAGCGGGTTGCGGGTTCGATCCCCGCACAATACAAACATTTGTGTGCATGAACATGTCTGTTTGTATTGGTCTAGGTGTTTTCTATGTATATCATGTATGTATTTACAAACAAAAAGTATTTAAGTATTACATCAGTTGTCTGGCACCCATAACACAAGCTTTGAGTAGCTTACTTTGGCACTAGATGGCGATGTGTGGGAATGTCCAAAGGATATTTATTTATTTAATTAATGTTGTCTTCGTCCCACGGAGTTGCAAGACTTTCATTTAAGAATGCAACTAGTAAATCTTCTTCTTCACTGGCATTTGTTATTGGCAAAGAGGTTTGTGACAACAAATCGTTAAAATTTTCGCGCCGTTCAAAATTTCGGTTCACAAATAGCGCTTTTTGACAAAAAATAAATAAAATTAATACACGTGATGTCTAACGAGTTGTGTGTTTCAAATGTTTTCCGTATCCCCTCCCCTCCCTTTTGAGCCTCACGTGATTAATGGACGGCCCCTTGGTCGGTTTTTTATTTTTTGTATGAGAATCGTAAAGCGGTTCACAGGATACATCTTCCCACCAAATTTCGACAGTGTGATGCTTATAGTTTCAGAATAAAACAACTGTGACATACGGACGGACAGACAGACAGACAGACAGACAGACAGACAGACAGACAGACAGACAGACAGACAGACAGACAGACATACAGACAGACAGACTTGACGAAACTATAATGGTTCCGTTTTTTGCCAATAAAAAATTATGTATTTGCAATTTTGTTTCCTTCTTTCTACAAAAGTTACATTATTTTAATTTCATTTTTAGTAAGAAGTAATTTCGCATGAATTCATACATATTAAAAAAAACCGGCCAAGTGCGAGTCGGACTCGCGCACTGAGGGTTCTGTGCCAACGTTAAGTGAATTAGTGAATCCACTTACTTCCACTTAGTAAAATACCGCAATATTTTGTTGACAGCAAATATAACTTTGTTTTTCATAGTGTTTGTATGAAGTACAAAGTTATATTTGCGGTTGTTGAAAATGTGCTATATCTCAAAAACTTCTCGTTCGATTCCGTCCGAATCAATTTTCGTTGAAAGTATTTGTTAAGATCTACATTATATATTTTTTTCAAAATTTAAACTCGCTTAATTCCTCAAGCGTATGTGAACGAGACACAATAGATAAATCTATTGTTATGCGGTCTCATGCGACCGCTCGGGTGTTGAGGTATCCCGTTAACCGCTTTATCCCGTTAGCCGATTCTCATATCTTTTTAAACAAATGACATTTAAGGGAAGTTCCCATACATGAAACTAAAATCGAAAAAAAAAAAATGTCAAATGTATGCGTGTGGGTTGTCTATGGATAGGTCTTTTAAAATGACATAGAAGTTTCTTAAACCGTTTTCTTTTAAATTCTAAGGTTTCTTAGCTAGACGCTTTGAAACTGGTAAAATGGGCGTCCCCCCCCCCCCATCTAACTACTAAACTAAGCGAGTATAAATTTGCTGTCAACAAAATAATGTGGTATTTTACTAAGTGGAAGTAAGTGGATTCCCTAATTTAGTTAACGTTGGCACGGAAACCTCAGTGCGCGAGTCCGACTCGCACTTGGCCGTTTTTTTTAATATGTATGAATTGATGCGAAATTACTTCTTACTAAAACTGAAATTAAAATAATGTAACTTTTATAAATGAAAAAAAATATATTATCCATAGAAACCTAAATCAGTTACACAGCATTTTTAAGGTGCGGAAATAAATACCAATTGCTGTTAGTGGAAAAAAAAAGTTTATCATAATTTTAGAACAACATTGATTATTGCTTTATTGGGTACATTTTTCACAAAATGGTGTACATTTAATTTTATTTCTATTACAAATAGACAAAAAGTTTTTTTTTTTTTCAATTTAAAATTGTTTTTCGGCTCTACTCTAAAATTGGATTTTAGGCACTTACAGCAATTACGTTTTCTTCCGTCGGTATATAACTTAACTTTCTCGCCTGACACGCATTTTTGACTGGGTGATTTTTATCGGGCATCCTGTTTCTTTATGTTACGATCTGCTTTAAATGAGTCTGACATTTTGTCAACATTTTGTAGTCTCAAATTCAAACAAAAACAAATATCTAACACAAACAAAATTAAAGATAACATCATACCTTCATCTCAGTATCTGTCACAAGCCGCGGCGCCACAGCGCGGTTAAAACTTGTACTTCACTATACCCCATATAATATAGGGTTTATCAAATTCAACTGAATTCCTTCTTGGTGGTGATTCTGTTGCTTATATACAACAACTTTTTGTATGGGACCAACATCGGAATCCCAAGAAGTTATTTTGACTTGTCCATACAAACTAGAATCAGCTGATCGGCACTCTAATGGGAAAGTGATATCTTTTTTGGGATTACGATGTTGGTCCCAGACCAAAAGTTAGTGTATTTAAGGGTCAGAATAAGCCCTTACAAGGAATTCAGTTTAATTTTGTTAGACCCTAAATAATACTACTAGTACTGTACTAAAGCTTCGCAACAATTTTTAAGGGGTTATTGGAATAGTGCTTGTGTGTATGTACACACAAGCACTATTCCTATAACCCCAGTAGTAGTAGTGTACTAAACAGTAAAAAACAAATTGTGTTGCAGCATTGTCATCTGGATTGACCGATGACGGACAGTCAGTGTGTATTATCTCAAACGGGATGGTTAGTGGCTATCCTTCTAGTTGAGTATGAATCACTAACACATCTAAACTTGGATTATTTTATGCTTCCTGGGAAATTATTGACATCCAACTTTAACCGTCCAATTTCCAGACAGCTTAATGCCGACTCAGTGTAAACGAATATTATCTGTATTATAATAATGTAATAATAGTACAATGGTACAAATAGTCATATTTATGTTGTTTTATTATAATATATACTAAAATACGCACCCTGAAAACAATGTCAATTAAAGCTGAAGAGAGTTTAGCTGATCGGAAGCAAATTTTACTTTTACCGACGTTTTCCTAAAAATAATAACTGCATTCAAAGTTTGAAAAGCCAAGGAACCCACTAAAATAACAAACAACGTGTATTTTAAGACCTGATCCCATGAATCAATCACAAGAAATATGTCATAGGTACTCGATACAAAAGTTATAGAAATAAAAGGAAATCAAGCAAAGTATAGGCGCGCATTTTTGCCTTCAAAGGCATCAAACAAACTATGTAAATAAATATTGTTGAAATTTTAACATAACTAAATATAGCTGAAATTTACTTTCAAATAGCTTCTTAATAAAAAACACCATTTTCTTTGTGATACAAATCATCGATAGTGTTAAAATTTTGGATGCCTCGAACTCACTAGTGTGAGTAAAACTTATTTTCAAAAATGCAGAATAAAATATTGCAGCACTTATTTTCATAAAGAATTGTTCCTGTCAAAAAAACTTTCTGCCTTTAGTTTTAAGGATACTTTCTCGCCATGTTACATAAAAATTCATACTGTATACTTTAACAGAAACAATAAACATTGCTCGTCTTATAAATGTTTATTGGTTTTGTAAATACATACATAATATACATAGAAAACACCCAG
This sequence comes from Pyrausta purpuralis, assembly GCA_963924145.1. Taxonomy (NCBI): domain Eukaryota; kingdom Metazoa; phylum Arthropoda; class Insecta; order Lepidoptera; family Crambidae; genus Pyrausta; species Pyrausta purpuralis. The sequence continues at coordinate 2,729,504 of OZ001657.1, read as the reverse complement.
ACCAATACAAACAGACATGTTCATGCACACAAATGTTTGTATTGTGCGGGGATCGAACCCGCAACCCGCTGCGTAGTAGGCGATTTCTCGACCATTTAACCAGACGGGTCGTCTGATGATTAAGTGAAATAACACTAATTTAGAGTGCTTAAAAAAGCTAATAAATACGATTACATATTCCTGATTTATATGCTTGTTTATAGAAAAGGATTAGGATGTGTATAAGGAATTGTATCCCTTGTTTTCTTGTTTAAAAAAATAACTTTAAAAAAAACTGACTTCAAAACAAAAATGCACTAAAAGGTCTAAAATAAACTTTTGGTCTTTAAGGGAATGGAATGGTAAAATTGATGACACCGACTCCAAAAGGAAATAGTTTGCCTAAAATGGATTCCTTTCCTTTAAGAGTTCAAAAGTTTATTTAAGACTTTTAGTGCATTTTTGTTTTAAAGCAGTTTTTTTTAGTTAATCTTATTTCTTCATTTAAGTGATTACAGATCAGAGTCACAAGGTACAACCCCCCTTTAAGAAGCTACAAATTACCTATGATAAGTTCTGTCTTAGAGTTAAGGAAAGAAGGCAAGAAAACCTCAAAGTAGGCAAAAATATATTCAAATCGGTCTACAAATGACTGTGATATGAGTTAATATAGTTAAAAAAACAACATACAGTCGAATTGATAACCTCCTCCTTTTTTGAAGTTGGGTAATAAAAGATTATCCTTAACTTGAGACTGATTTTCATGATTTTTACTTGGATGGATTCGCCAATAGACCGAATTATAATGACTACTAAAGTACGGGGTCAAGGGAGAAATGGAGTTCACCGGGCAGTGACAATTTTTTAACATTTCCAACCTAACTTTCCTGAATTGCCAAACTATCAATTTAAAACCGTTTTACCTCTTGGGTTTCACTCTCTTGCTGCGACACTTCAGGCACAACAATATAATTTTAATCGTTAACACGCACGGACGGAAGTTATATTGTTTGAAAATCCATTATCTCCCCTAATTAATCATCCAGGTCAATCAACTTTTTAGTGTTCACAACCAGACGAGTACAGTGTCCCCGATCGATAAATCTAAATTTATGTGTAGTCATTAGTATTAATGTATTTAATTATCATCCCAATAATATTATCTTACACGTCATTACAATATTTTTTATTTTTTTATGTAATTTACCCGTTTTTTTATGGTTGTCCAACAGACTACCATTGTGAGATAAATGGTCCTCGAGCGCCAGTGCGAAAAAAGTAATATTGATTCACGAAATATATTTCATGGATATGCATCATCACATCAATAACAAATATCAATCACATATTTTAATTAAACGGTTATATTTTTCTTGCGCTTGAACTTTGTCACCGATATTTACCCTCGCCATGCAAATCCATCGGACAACCATTTTTAAGTAATGAAATTTTAACAATAATGGCGTAGTACTTACTATACTGCACAACAAGCAAAGATAGCTGGTATTTTCCAATTTTAATTTACTTAAACTTGACAGGCATGCTTAGGTCTGCTACTGTTGAAGAGTGTCCGTGGCTTTAATGTCTGTCCATCAGACAACTCATATAAAGTACTTTATTTTTTTTATTTTTTTTTTCTACCCTGTTCGGAAAATTTAACTTTCAAGTGTAGATAGCCGGATGGAAAATAGTTTATCCATCACTAAGGTGGAAATTAATTTAATTTTGATTGGCATGACATGGAGTCAAGGCATGATTGCAAAGCTTGGGTCAAAGATAATTGAGTCACATCATATTATAATTAAATATTTTCATAAATTTTTGCTTAGATTGAAAAAATATCGTGTATTATATATGATCGTCAGTATAAAAAATATACAAAAATATAAAACAAATTCATTTGGAGACAGTGCATGATCTCAAAATTACGGAAATTGATGTCTACGCACATCATGCACCGACTCTATGACTCTTTTTTTTTCTTCTTAACATAAGGCAAGCAATATTTGATACAGCCCGAGGCAAAGTCGTTATTTTGAGCTTTTTTGACAGTTTTTTCGTGATTCTAGAGAAAAGTTTATATAAATAATACATCCATAATATCGTATAGGTTTTTAAGTGAAGTCGTAAATAAACACATTTTTGGCGCTTACATTACAAACGACGGCTGAACCCTATGAGATGGATCAAAATTATGTTTTACCGTATTACATACTTTTTGAAGGTCTACAAAAAAGCTCGCAGTGTATATCTGTAAGGGATAATCCACAATAATTGTATTTTATTATTTATTTTTACAAGAAACAATGGCTTATTTGCGAACAACGATTCAATTAATTACCTTAAATACATTATACATTTTATATAGATCAATGTAGCCCTTTCAAGCATGTCATTAAAATTGATATTTTCGAAGATATTACAGGTTTAAAATACAGGGACAGCGGTTGCGGCCTTACGGAGGTACAGGCCGGGGCCGGTGGTTCGATTTGAACCTTGAGTGCTTTTCACATGACCAATTAAATATTGCTTTTTCAAGAGCGACATTTAAAAAAATTTACATTGAGGGTTCCGAGCCTACTTTAACGGAATTAGGGAATCCACTTACTTCCACTTAGAAAATACCACAATATTTTGTTGGCAGCAAATAGAACTGTTATTCATAGTGATTGTAGGAAGAACAAAGTTATTATATTATTATTATTATTTTCTAAATATACACTCGCTCAGTTTAGAAGTTAGATGGGCGCCCCCAAATTTGACCACTTAGGAAGCGTCTCGCTATGAAACGTTAGACTTTACTTTCGTTTTTTTTATAAGAATCGTAGAGCAATTAACAGGATACATCTTCCTACCAAATTTCAACAGTGTAATGCTTATAGTTCCAGAATAAAGTGGCTGAGCCATACGGACGGACAGACAGACAGCCTTGGCGAAACTGTAAGGGTTCCGTTTTTTGCCATTCGGCTACGGAACCCTAAAAACTAAAGACAGCATTAGCAGTATTATCAGCATTGAACCGTTGTTGGGTCCGGGTGTGAGTCATCATCTCTCCAAATCAACCACAAGCCCTCTCAAACTGCCCTGTGTATCATATGATGTTATTATCAATAAAATACTTATGTGTAATCTTAATTTCAGTGAAAATTATACCCTAATATTTTTTATAGGAAATAGAGGTAATGTAAACAAAAATAAATTCATAAATATTTTTAAAAGTTTGAAATTGCTAAAGATAGCTAAAATTGTTTTGTTTACCTTACCGTATAGCAGCGGCTTGCCAGACCAAGAAAATAATCATAGGTATAAAATAAACCTGCATAAATTGACATCTTATAGTGTAGTGGTCGAGTAATCGCCTACTAAGCAGCGGATTGAGGGTTCGATCCCCGCACAATAGAAACATTTGTGTGCATGAACATGTCTGTTTGTATTGGTCTGGGTGTTTTTTATGTATATCATGTAATTATTTACAAACAAAAAGTATTATATCCGTTGTCTGGCACCCATAACATAAACTTTGAGTAGCTTACTTTGGGACTAGATGGCGATCTGTGGGAATGTGCAAAGGATATTTATTTATTGAAGGATATTTATAATGTTCACAAATTCCATGTAATTGACATTAATAATTATTTTAAAAATAAGGTTTACCTGACGAGAGATAACTATCATGTGAATAATTATCTCAAAACACAAATAGCTATTTCGCTATCATATTGTATAGATTGTTCAGTCCAGAACTTGGCTACCAAGACTGCTTCTATTGAGCAGACCATTGACATGAATATTCGACCATTGGAATCCATTCAAATTAACAATTATTTAAATTAAATATTCAGACAATAGAGGAAAACTCTTTAAAACAAAACCTAGTGAGCTTAAAAAAATCAAATCATTTAAACATAGTGCATTAAAATATCCAAGGCTTATTCGGGAAAGAATAAGAAGTAGAATTATTCACACAAGTAAGGAATATTCATGTTTTATATTGTGTCACTGAGCATTGGCTGAAAAAGTATGAACTTATGTTGTCTATAGAAAATTGTAGCCTTATTAGTTCGTTCTCATGGGCGACAGCCGTCCATGGCGGGTCACTTATATTAATCAATAGCGGTCCCCCGCGACTTCGTCCGCGCGTTTTGAGTTTGCTCCCTCCCCTCCCGTCGCAGCGTCATGTTTTATATCCTAAAGCCTTTCTCGATAAATCTTTCTTTCTTTCTTTCAAACTCTTCAGCTTTATAACATATTAACGCAAGCGCACGTTGTACTCAAGCTGCGAACATTATTTTGGTGCGGAGTTATGTTAAAACTGTGATAGCTCCTAAGATATTTATTGAAATCAAATGATATACAGGGCAATTTGGTTCTAAATGAAATGCTCGTGATGATGAATGTATTTATTTTGATAAGAATAAATACCTGTGTGTATAACACACCTCTAAAAATAATGCATTATTTTTTTACAAATTTATTAACATAAAAAAGGTTGTAGTAAGTCAACCATAAAAGATAGACATATGCTGTCGCGGACTTTATTATAGAACTCTTAATGTTGAACAATCCTGTCATACATGATTTTTGTGTGACTTAAGCGGTTTCCGCAGCGTATGCAGCGGAAGCTCTGAAAAGGAATATCTTTCTCCCGTTTTCGCAACATTTTTCATTTCTGCTGTGGTCTTATGAGTCGTATCTTTATGATATATAGTCTAAAGCCTTCCTCGATAAATGGACTATCCAACGTAAAAAAAAATTTTCAAATCGGGCCAGTAGTTTTTGAGGTTAGCGCGTTCAAACAAACAAACAAACAAACTCTTCAGCTTTATAATATTAGTATAGATAATAATTTAAAAAGTAAAGAGCGTAAAGATATTGTATCTCTCTGTTGAACGAACTATTGAGATATCATGTGCAGAGCTGGACGATTACATAATTGTTTGTGTTTATAGGCCCCCTACTGGAAATTTTAAATTATTTGAGTCTATAATGGAGGAATCACTCAGGAAATTATTTACAAATAAAAATAAAGTAGTTTTATGTGGAAATTTCTATGTCGATATTATAGATGAAGAAAAAACCTATATAGTGAGGTTTTAAGCCTTTTCAAATTCTTTAATTTAATGCCTATTTTTGCTGAACCAACTAGAACTACTGCTACAACAGCTACTTGCTATGACAATATATTCTGTAACTCTGGCTGGTGTGATTAAAAAATCTATTAAATTTTGTAAAATCCGATCACTGTGGACAGTCAGTCACGTTTGAACACCGTTCTGAACCGACTAAAAAGGAAATTAAATTTAGCCCAGTCACTGATATTCAAAAAAAAAATTATATCTAACTTAAGTGATAAAATTCCGCTTTTGCCTTTTATTAATGACAATGTTAATAACAAAAAGAAGTTTTTTTTTTAATTAATTAAAAGTGAATTTGAAAAAAAAAACCTACAAAAAATTAGTTATAAACAACTTAAAACCAAAATTCAATGGCTGGGCTACAGTAGGATATACATCAGTAAAAAAAGATTGAATTATATAATCAAAAAGTATATAGAAATAATGACTCAATATTTTTAAAAATACTCAAAGTTATTCAATAATGTTTGCATGGTAGCTTAATCTAATTATATACGTGATAAAATTAATAAATCTATACTAATATTATAAAGCTGAAGAGTTTGTTTGTTTGTTTGAACGCGCTAATCTCAAAAACTACTGGCCCGATTTGAATTTTTTTCTTACGTTGGATAGTCCATTTATCGAGGAAGGCTTTAGGCTATATAACATAAAGATACGACTCATAATACCACAGCAGAAATGAAAAATGTTGCGAAAACGGGAGAAAAATATTCCTTTTGAGAGCTTCCGCTGCATACGCTGCGGAAACCGCTTAAGTTACACAAAAATCATGTATGACAGGATTGTTCATTTAGAACCAAGTTGCCCTTTATATCATTTGATTTCAATAAATATCTTAGGAGCTATCACAGTTTTAAAATAACTCCGCACCAAAATAATGTTCGCAGCTTAAGTACAACGTGCGCTTGCGCTAATATATTATAAAGCTGAAGAGTTTGTTTGTTTGAACGCGCTTATCTCAGGAACTGCTGGACCAATTTGAAAAAATAGTTCTGTGATGGATAGCTTATTTATCGAGAAAGGCTTTAGGATATAAAACATGACGCTGCGACGGGAGGGGAGGGAGCAAACTCAAAACGCGCGGACGAAGTCGCGGGGGACCGCTAGTACAGTTATAAAATAAAAGAGACTTGGAATATTATAGACAAAGAAACTTGTAAAAAAAACGTGATCACACGTTTACATAAAAAAATTATAGTAAAAATATTAAATCTGATAATGAAGTTGCAGGTAGCTTCGAGAAGTACTTCTGTAATATACCTATCAAAACCACAAAACAACCTAATTCATGCGCTCTGCATGCGAAATCACTGCTGGTATCGTGTGTTGACAGGTGTAACTCCTCATTTCATTTCACTCATATTAACCCTTTAATGATTGTTAAATCTTTCAAGGAATTAAAACAAAAAAATTGAGGATATATGCGAAATATAAAATAAATCAATAAAACCCATTACACCTCTCGTAGCGTCTCACTTAGCACATATATTCAACGAATGTATTGATCAAGGTCAATTTCCTACTTTAATGAAATATAGTAAGATTATACCTTTATTTAAGTCAGGAGAAAAAAGTGACTCAAGCAATTTCAGGTTAATTTCCATTCTACCTGCATCAAGCAAAATTTTTGAAAAAGTTATATTTAATCAATTGCTCTCTCAATTTAAACTTAACAAATTACTGCATAAGATACAGTTTGGTTTTTCCAAAGGTAGAAATACAACAGATGCTTGGGTGGCACTCGTCAAACACATTTTGGATGCCTATGAAGATAAACATGATGCGATAGGTGTATTCTGTGACTTATCGAAGGCATTTGATTGTGTCGATCATCAAACACTCATTATTAAGCTAGAACATTACGGTGTATCTAATAATGCTTCAAAACTGTTGAATTCTTACCTCTCAGGCAGTCTACAAACAGTAAACGTTAATGGCATTAACTCCTCAGGTGCCCCGCTTCAAACAGGAGTGCCCCAGGGCTCAATATTGGGACCTTTGCTGTTTTTGATCTATATGAATAATCTTATTTTTTATTCAAAGTACTCCTGTGAGATAGTTCTGTTTGCTGATGATACAATTAATATGTTTTACACAATAAATTTCATCTTCAAATCAATAAGAGGCGAAGAATGATGTGACAATGTTAGCAGAGCTCTCTCTAAGGTATTAAATTGGTTCACTAGCAATCTTCAATAAGATTCCAAATGAATTTAAACAACTTAGCAGTAATCAATACAAAAACAAATTGTATGAATGGCTCAGTATTAATAGTTTTTATAGTGTTAAGGAATTTTTTGAACACAGACATTGACATTTTATAGAATTGAGTTGACATTTGTAATTAATTGACATCCCACTGACATTTTTTATTTCATCTTTATATTGATTTTATTAATATTAATTTATAATTCACAATTTATTTATTGTTAAATGAATGTTACAAATGAATTTAATTTGCATGTCATAATTTATTGGCTGAATATGAGATTCTTTGTGAAAAACTTAACGCAATAAAAAATTAAACATGGTACAAAGATACCATGTTTAATGCAAATAAATATTTCTTTCTTTCTTCCTTTAACTTGCTTCTTAATACAAAAAAGACTAAATGTATTAAACTCACCATGCCTACAGTGAAGCAAGCTGTGGTAGCTTGCTTCACTGTAGGCATGGTGAGTTTAAATGTGTGTAAGGTGAAATTCTGCTCAACAGTGAAAAATTAGATCTATCAAACTCCACTGTTTTTCTGGACATTACATTGGATTCCAAATTGCAGTGGAGACCACATGTTGACGCTCTAGCTGGGAGACTCGCTTCAGCTGCCTTTGCGGTTAGAAAAATTAGACATTTGACTGATGTTGAAACAGCAAGGCTTGTGTATTTTAGTTACTTTCATAGTATAATGTTTTATGGTCTTCTCTTGTGGGGTTCTGCTGCGGACATCGATACTATCTTTATTTTACAGAAAAGAGCTATTCGTGCCATTAAAAAAATAGATTTTGTTATGAAAAAGTATCATTAATTCGTATACACGAAATAAAAACAAACTTATCATGCCAAACTTCAGATAAGCCAAAACAATGAATTCATTCCAGTGTCGGAAGTCTCGACATAGTTCCGTGTAAAACCACCAGGTGGCGCTCGAAAAATGCTGAGACAAAATTGGTGTTTTCGTGTATTTATTGATTTAGAAGAATTTTTTAATGATGCTTAAAAAACTACAAATATTTTTTAAGATTTATTAAAGATATAGCTACGTAAGTTAAAATGATATTTGATGAATTAGAAAATCATAAAATTGAAATTGTCGACGCGAAATGTCAAAAATGATGCATCAGACTACGCCCGCTGGGAAATTGTGTCAAATTTTTCAACAATATACCTCATAATGTTATCGAACTACCTATGCATAAATTTAAGTTACATGTCAAAACTACCCTAATGTCGAAGGGGTATTATAAAAAAAAGTCTTAAATAAACTCTTCACCATTGAAAGGAAAGGAATCCGTTTTAGGCAAACAATTTCTTTTTGGAGTCGGTGCTGTAATAGTTGATGCTGTAATAATTGTTTGCCTACAACGGATTCCTTTCCTTTCAATGGTGAAGAGTTTATTTAAGACATTTTAGTGCATTTTGGTTTTGAAGTTGGTTTTTACTCTTTTTTAAAGTTTATTTTATTTCTTCATTTTTAGTGATTACATAAGAGGGGGGGGGGGAGTTGCACCTTATGATTCTATTTTTTAAGAAGCTACAAATTACCTTTCATAAGTTCCGTCATTATAATTACTGAACTCCTAAGCGTTAAGGAGTTCCACCATCAGCTCAGCCCCACAAGATGTTGACTATCAGACGTAACAACACGTCAACATTAAGATTCTATAAAGAAACACTATACGTGCCTTTAAAATTTGAGGGTTTCCCTCGATTACACCAAGATCCTATCATCAGATCCCAAAATGGAAAAATGGGACCAACTAGAAGGTACACCCTCTAAGAAGGTGAAATTTTTTTCGATTCGGTCGACAAACGACTGAGATATGAGGTAACATACAAACAAACAAAAAAAAAAAAAAAACATACAGTCGAATTGATAACTTCCTCCTTTTTTGAAGTCGGTTAAAAATTCAAGACTATCTTGATGACGAGAAGGTATGGACAGTATTGGACAGTCCAGCCTACACCAAACTGATGTACCTACCTGTTTATTTTTATTATCATTTTTGAGGCAGCTAGTGGTGACCGAGTTTGTTCCGGCGTTTCTTCTCAACACTTGCCAAATTGTCTGTGTCTTGTCTCGAAGCGCTAGTAGGGCCCAAAAGATTATAAGACATGTAGCCCCATGCGGGCCATAAATGATTGTTATTACACTAATTATTGACATTCATAAGTGGCATTTTGTGTCCTAAATTGAATAAATTATTTTTGACTTTGACTCTGAATAAATAAATATTGGACACCAATCACATTCATTGCTCTGATCCCAAAGTAAGTAGCCATTGCACTTGTGTTATGGAAATCAGACACAACGGTGGTACCACAACACCCAGACCCGAGAAAATGAAGAAAATTTTGATTTATATATTGACCCGACCGGGAATCGAACCCGGGACCTCAGAGCGGCGACGCCTTAAAACCCAGCGTGCTTAGCCACTACACCACGGAGGTCGTGTTTTAATTTTCAATGTAATTTTACTATAATTATTTTAATGTTTATGAATATTAATGAATTGGCTATGATATCTGAATAATTTTTAATTTATCTTATTAATTTATTTTTATTATTAAAATTGTACTGTGATCATTTTATTTTAATGAAGCTGTTTTATATTATTTTATTGTATACTTGTAAACATGAAATATTTACAAGTATACATATATACAACATGTAGTGTAAATTTGCCTGAATAAGGATGATGAAAATAATTAATTAATAACGGCGCCTTCGATGGACATTTTTTTTTCATTAGTTAAGGTGAGCGCAATTATTTAGATTTTTATCTTGTCTAATCAGCAATTATTTTTACAATAAGTAAGTACAGTTTAAATTGCACTCAATTAACGCTCAAGCGCCCTGTACGAGCTAGCATCGTACATTGCGACAACCACGGCGTCAGCGACCTACATCGCAGCGGCTGATCGATGGACCCAGCAAGCACCGTCGGCACTTACACCGGCAGCACACAAGCATAAACCTACACATGTTTACATACAATCAAAGCATTATAAATACATGTATCATAACAGCAATAAACTAGATATCAACCGTCCGTGTTGGTTCTCATTTCCCTCCGCTGCGGCCAAGACACCTTTCGCCGTCAATATGATCAGTCTGGTGAGCCTGCCAGACTGGCAGCGGGTCCACGCCACCTACCCACCGTCCTAACGCTGCTACCCTGGGCAACCTGGGAGCAGCTATCCTACCTCAACATCCTTATTATATCTAAGTATCTATTGTTAGGCTGGGCTAGGGCTCTAGGGACTTAGTATCTTAGGCAAAGGGATATCTACGCCACTAGGGAGTTAGTTTCCATCTTAACCTTTTATATAGTGAACAGACGGGACTTCTTCCGCCTGTTCTTCACATCTTCGAGCCGGATAGATCATCAGTAACCATGGACCAGCAACGTACACACATAAACTGACTGACTGCAGTTATGTCAAATGACGTTGACTGGAAGAAACTAGTAAAGCAGTAAGTCTGCCGTTCAATTAAACATTTATACCGGCAGTACTTAATTACAATTAACTTATTTAAAATCATTTCAATTATCAAAGTAATATCGCCAACAATTGTTTAGTGCAAGTGAAATGTGGCAGGCATTATTGCATTAGCGCCTAACGCAATTCAGCAAATTCAGTAGGTAATTACATTCTATCGAGGGACACTTATAAATATTTTAGCTGACCTACATTTTGAACGTCGAACATGACTAAGATTGGTAGGGTAGGTTAGGGAAATTAAATCAAGGCTATCAACTGGGAGTGGTGATTTACAACCACCGCTTTCCGACGTAGCATGACGTCGACTAACGGGAGTGATGACTTACAACCACCACTTCCCGACATAACATTGACTTGACCTAACATATCTTTAGGCTCATCAGTAGCTCATGTTTTAACAAGCAAACAACATAACTTGAGGCTCATCAGTAGCTCAAGTTTTAGCAAGCAAACAAACACAACTTGAGGCTCATCAGTAGCTCAAGTTTTAGCATTATCATGGCTTGAAGCTCAGCAAGGAGTTCAGGTCTTACTTGGGACTCAACAAGGAGACCAAGTTTAAGCATAACATTTTGCTTGGGACTCAAATCAAGGAGACTTAGTAATTATCAAAACAAGAAAGAAAGGAAAGGAGGAAAGTTTAGCAATTATCAAAACAAGCTCATTACAGGGTCAGGTGCCTTACAACCACCTGCATCCCGCCTTAGTTTAGAACAAACAAACATTAGAATTATAGGGAATAACGGTGACTTACGACCACCTACCTACATCTTTACTTATTAACATCAATTTATCATTTTCTTTAACATTAACTTGACTCGACAGGGACTTAAAAGGGTATAAACAAATATTACATGTAACTATTATCAACCTTTTCCTATTCCCTTGTCTTGTCCTATTCAAAATCCTAAAGATCAACCGACAGAGAACTTCTCAGAAAGCAACAAACACAAACAACATCATCAATAAATCAACATCAAAGAAGAAAGAAGATCGACAACTGACAATAGCGGTTCGGTTACTGGCCTCCCAGAAGCGGGTCTCACCAGTAACTGAAACACCACCGCATGCGGTTCAGTAAAAAGAAGAACATGAACATCATCAAGAAGAGGAGGAGCGAACGAGCAGAACATCATCATCATCAACACGGTGCAGGCCAAGAGGCTTGCAGCCACAAACAACACATTTGGAGTACAGGCCAGAAGGCGTGTACTCTCTTCACACCCTCGTACAAGTCAGGAGGCTTGTACACCATCATCGTCTCCATGGAGGGAGGCTACTTATCCTTGCACGCTAGGAGTCAGCAATTTTCAATTCATCGATAGAAGCCAGGAGGCTTACCATCATCATCAACACTGTGCAGGCCAGGAGGCTTGCCGGCACAAATAAACACTGAGGGTACAGGCTAGGAGGCGTGTACTCTCTTCTCGCCCTCGTACAAGTCAGGAGGCTTGTACACCATCATCGTCTCCACGGAGGGAGGCTACTTATCCTTGCACGCCAGGAGGCTGCAATCTTCAATTCATCGATGGAAGTCAGGAGGCTTGCCATCATCACCAACACGGTGCAGGCCAGGAGGCTTGCAGCCACAAGCAACACATTTGGAGTACAGGCAAGGAGGCATGTACTCTCTTCTCGCCTTTGTGCAAGCCAGGAGGCTTGTACACCAACAGCGTCTTCCCGGAGTGAGATATTATCATAATCATAATCATAATCATTTATTTCTCACCATAAAGAAAATACTATATTAAGAAAATCAAATTTTTGGTACATAGAGATTATGGTGGGTTGATACCTGAACTAGGATGATTCCTGTATCTCAGGTTATCAACCCTCCACCCCATCTGTGATCTTATCTTATGTAATGAGCAATATTAGTGAGTAAATTTTTAAAAGGTAGATACATCAATTTGGAGGGTAACAACGCCGAACAATTATCAATCCCACATTTACTTCGTGCGAAGCTATTTTGTAATAGAACTAGTTGGTGTGTGGTACAAGTTAAAAATTACCAGCGACTTTGCAATTAGTTGCTAAGATGAAAAATATGAAAATATATAAAAGTATACTTACTGACTAGCTTACTTAACATGCGTATACAAGCATTCTAGATTGTAGTAATATTATATTATTTGTAGCATTAATAATAATTAACAAACTTTTAACTTTATTTACAAATTAGCTTCAGTGCTATATCCATATAGTGGTTTATAAATATCTAGTAATATATCTAGTAACTTTAATATTTATTTTTATACAAGTGTGAGTGTTGTGTGTGTGTGTGTGTGTGTGTGTGTGTGTGTGTGTGTGTGCGTACTTAAGATAGCCCTATGACATTACAATCTTGGGATCAGTAGGTTCCTAGCTAGGATACCTGCCACTAACTTAGGTATGAATTATGTATGAAAGGGCATAACAAAACAACAACTATCGTGAAGACATTCAATTGACTAACCTAAGTAACAATTTTAAGTATGTTCTCTGTTGCGTCGTAGCCAAGTGCTTTCAAATTGTTAGCTAAAACTGATTTCAAGTTCATTCTATTCATATTAACTATTTTGTAAGAGTCATTGAAATGTCTATATAGAAACGGTCCAGTGAATGAGAATTGACGTCGCGCAAAAACTGTGTTAACATTTGGCACGTGGGTGCGTATTCTTCGTTTATGTTGTGGTAATTGGGAAGGATCAACTGTTTTATGGTGGCGAAGGACTGTTTGCATAATAAACAGTTGTCTGACTGTGAGTAGGTTCGCTTCTTGAAACAATGTTTCAGTTGGGTGCAGCCTGGGTTTTCTCAGCATCACTTTAATAACGGCTCTTTGCGCTCTTTCTAGCTCTAGAAGGTGTGTTGCAGCAGCACCACCCCATACGGGAATACAGTACGTTAGGAGGGATTGGCCAAGAGCAAGGTAAATTTTCCTGATGAGGTTAGTGTCAGCGGATTCCCGGAGATTTCTGAAAATATGTAAAAGTTTGCGAACGCGTTTAGAGAGGGCTGAAATATGCGGTTCCCAATTGAGTTTATTGTCGATTAGAATTCCTAAGTATTTGTGAGTTTCAGTCTGAGCAAGATAAGGGCAAAGGCAAGAGATATGAGTTTTTCTGTCTTTACAAGTAAGGGTGTGGACTTTAATATCGAATTCTGTTGGTGGTTTCGTGATTTCGGAAATTCTAAAACAAATATATTTCGTTTTCAGAACATTGATAGTCAGGAGATTGTGATCAAGTCATTCCATTACTAATCCTAAGCCAGTCTCCGCCGCATCCCTCACTTCCGACCACGATTTACCCCAGAAAATAAGTGCTGTGTCGTCAGCAAAAGCTAGTATACTTCCTTTATCAATTTGGAGTTTACACAGACTATTGATATAAACCGAGAAAAGAGTAGGACCAAGTGTGCTACCCTGCGGTATGCCATAGTTAACGGGAAGGCTTTCACTAAAGATGTCAGACACTTTAACGACTTGGCTCCTATTTGAAAGGTAGTCACGGAACCACTCAAGGGCATTGCCCCGTATCCCTAAATCCTCCAATCTATGCAAAAGTAGTGGAATGGACACTGTGTCAAATGCTTTTTTGAAATCTAGAAAAACAGCCAAACATCTCTCTCCTTTATCTAAGGCTTTGGTAACTGTTTGTGAAAGATTGGCAACAGCGTCCTCTGTGTTTCTGCCCGACCGGAATCCATACTGGTTATCGGCTAAAAGTTGCTTTTTTTCCAAGAAGCTAGTTAGACGGATGTTAATAACCTTTTCAATAATTTTGCTTATTGTGCTTAATAATGAAATCGGTCGGTAGTTTGACACTGCTTCCTCACCTCCGCCCTTGTAAATAGGAACGACTACAGCATTCTTGAAAATAGCTGGACAACGCCCAGCAGCGATACTGAGGTTGCAAAGGTGTGCTATCATTGAACATAAGATAGCATGGGAGTTTTTAAGAATAGTGCTAGTAATGCGATCTATACCCGGTGCACTATGAGTTCTGAGATTAATGATGATATTATCAATTTCCATAGAGTCTGTAGGGTACAAGCACATTGAATCAACATTTCTCTCAAAAGACATAGTTTTAAGAAGCTGCTCTTCATTAGTGTTTAATTTGGTCAGTATGTCTGTTGCTAGTTGTTTACCAACTGATGTGAAAAAAGTGTTTACTAGGTCAAGGGATGTCTCAGGTGATGGTAAAAGATTTAATAAAGCAGTAGCCTGCGAGTGTTTACTTTTAATTTACATAGCTCCTTAACAGTGTCCCAAGTTCCTTTGTTATTTTTATAATATTGAGCAAATTTTTCTTTGTAATAGTTTAGTTTTAGGTTTTTAGCCGTCTGATTACAAGTATTACGATATTTTATATAAGTTTCTTTTAATATAGGATCGTTAGGTTTTTTTTTCACAAGTTGGTGCAATCGATTTCTCTTTTGAAAGCATTTAACAATGCCAACTGTAATCCAGGGTTTAATTGGTCTTTTTCTTTTAGTGAAAGTTAAAGTGGTCGTGTTTAGGTCTATAAAATGCTGGAGTGTATCGATAAGAAGTTTTGCTGATTGATCTAGATCTCTCATTGCTAGGTAAGGATACCAATTATGTGTTTTAATAGCGTTTTGTAGGGATTCATAGTCGATTTTTGTTCTGGTCAGAGGAGAAATAACCGAGTTTTGTACAAGCGAAGTGGAAATAGATAGAAAAAGAGGAGAGTGGTCTGTGATATCGGGCAGGAGCACATAAATTTTGGATTGCCATTCAAGTTTGCACATAAAATGGTCCAGGCAGGTGAGTCCATGTGTGGGGATATCAATGGTGTTTTGCAGTCCATGCGAGCCAAGAATTTCGAGATAGTCTTCTACGTGAGAGTTTTTAGTATTCAGTGTACCTATATTTATGTCGCCTGTAAGCACAATATTTCGAGTTCTGTTCACATGTAAAACTGCATCCAAAGAATCAAGAAAATTACTTGGGTCTTTAAATGTGTAAGGGCGGTAAATACCAAGAATTATCAGATTACCAATTTTGGCTTCAAGACAATTGGCTTCGTTTAGATCGATTTCCTGCACAGTAGCTGAGACATCGTCATTGATATACATAATTACACCATCGTTTTGGTTATAACTCCTTTTACTGTGAAAGAGAGAGTATCCGTCGAGTGTTGGGGGCACAGACTCCTCGTCACACCAGCATTCAGATAGGACTATAATGTGGATGTTTGTTTTTATCCTAGAGATGTATACTAAAAACGCATCTAAATTCTTGTTGACACTTCTAATATTCATAGAAATAATGTTTAACTTGTATTCATTTTTTGAAACATCCTTGTAAAGATCTGCTACAAGATTATTAGGGTCTTCTATAAGCGTACACGAGGGGGAACAAGCCGAATCCATTTCCTCAAATAGGTCTCGACTATTCATATTCGTAACATTTAGTAAGAACTGTCTCTATAATACGGGCTACTTGTGAAAGCGTGTTTCTTGCGTATGAAACCTTGTAATCGCATGAGCTAGTGTTGTGTTCTAGGTTTTTATTAAAGTCAGGTTTAGTGTAAGAATTAATGTGAATTTGTGTAGTGTAAATATTAATTTGTAAATTTGTTTTGTTTTCATTGTTGTGAATAAAGTATATAGAATTAAGTTTAAGTATAGCTTCTGAATGGTTATACATAATCAAGGTAATTGAACTTACAGATAGTCATTTAGATCTTAACTGTTGAAGTTGGGCTTCGTTTTTGATCATTATATAGGGCTCGCCTTGCTTTTTTCTAAGATATACTAGTCCATTTGTAGTCCAACAATATTCATAGTCCATGGATTTTCGGAATTCCCGGGCAAAGAAATATAAGCGTGCTGCACGTGGCGTAAGGTGCTCAGAGAGGTAAATCTCTGAATTGGGTCCGTTCAAACCCAGGTGTGACGAATTCAGTTGCTCCGTCTTGAATCGAATTGAGTTACGTTTGTAAGTTTTAGCTGCAGTAATAATATTACCTTTTAGGATAGTCGAAGAGAGCTCGACTACTATTACTGAGTTGTTCTGGTCTGTTTTGGATGGCATACGATAAACGTCACGCATTTCGCATTCCTCTATCTTGATACCAAGAGTGATGGATAGCTTTCTTACCATATCAAATAGTTGGGCTTTTGTTTCCGCTTTCTGTTTGGGAACATTTCGAATTTGAATGCTGGTTTTACGCAGTAGTCTTTCTACCGTTTCACACTTTTCCTCCAATGCTGACATTTGGGATGCAATCTGTTTCCGTTGGTCCTCCAAATTGCTTATTAAATTTTTGGACATCATCTAGTTTTGACGTAACAAACTCGATGGACTTTTCAATGTCCAAGAGTTTTTTGAGTGTAGTATCATTTTGCGATTTGATTTCAGATATATATTTTTCAAGCACATTCAACCGCGAATTTTGTTGTGATTGTAGAGCACATAGCATATCGCGCAGTTCTTCTCGTATAATTGTCCTCAGATCGCTTGATTCGGGGCATGGGCACGACTCCTCAACTGTCACCCGCCGGCGTTTGTGTTCCCTTTGTGTTACATGTTCTGTATCATCTAGAGGTGTGAAACCGCTTGAAACCTTGTCGACATCTGATTCAGACATGCTGTGGGATTTGTTTAAGGGCGGCGAGCGTGTCAAAATGGGCATTTTGAGTATAATTTACGTGGCCTTTAATTTGTGAATGAGTACTGCAGCCGCAACCGCTTATGACTTAGGCCACACACCAAACGTGATGTAGACACGTACAGCTCACTATGATGACGCGCTCACGGCGGTGCACTTGCTTGCTCCTTATGGTCGCCTGGTACTTGAGCGTGAACTTCGGAGGCAAGTTATTAAATAAATATTAAATTTTAGCGAGAAAAAAAAATGTAACGGGCTCACACGTCTGAGCGCTTTCGCGGTCCGGGGTGAAGAGAATAGATAACCACCTCGTCCAGGCATCAGGACTTCGGACGGGTCAGAGTCGTCGCGTCGACATCAGATTACCTCATCATCAACTCACTTCAAATAACAGACAACATTTTCATTGAGTCAACGCAACAGCTGCAATGGGTCAACAAGCAGATGACGCCAACAACAACCACAGATGGCGCTAGCAGTACATCGCATCTTTGAGACACGTCACTGGAAACCAGGAGATGGGGCCGCATCTTCTTCCTCTCTCTTTTTGAAGATGCCAATATGTACGAGCTAGCATCGTACATTGCGACAACCACGGCGTCAGCGACCTACATCGCAGCGGCTGATCGATGGACCCAGCAAGCACCGTCGGCACTTACACCGGCAGCACACAAGCATAAACCTACACATGTTTACATACAATTAAAGCATTATAAATACATGTATCATAACAGCAATAAACTAGATATCAACCGTCCGTGTTGGTTCTCATTTCCCTCCGCTGCGGCCAAGACACCTTTAGCCGTCACTATGATCAGTCTGGTGAGCCTGCCAGACTGGCAGCGGGTCCACGCCACCTACCTACCGTCCTAACGCTGCTACCCTGGGCGACCTGGGAGCAGATATCCTACCACAACATCCTTCCTTATTATATCTAAGTATCTATATTGTTAGGCTGGGCTAGGGCTCTAGGGACTTAGTATCTTAGGCAAAGGGATATCTACGCCACTAGGGAGTTAGTTTCCATCTTAACCTTTTATATACTGTACAGACGGGACTTCTTCCCGCCTGTACACGCCCCGACTCACCCACCCCTCCCACCGTTGACTGGCCATAAACATTAAATTCTATAAAATAAAATAAAACATCTGCTTAGAAAAATACACATTTTAATTTCTGTAAAGTCAATAAGTAAAATAGACAGTTCTTTAATTTATTTTTTACACCGATAAAGATTCTGTCATGGTTATGTTGCTGTAAAACAATAATAGTACATTATGATACAAGTGTGCTAAGTTGACCATTATATACAAGGCGATTTTGTGTGCGCACGAGCGAAAGCGAGTGCGCCATAAGAAAGCCGCGTATATAATGGTCACAGGCACACGTGTTTCATACGACGTTTTTCAACACACTTGCCATAAATCCAAACTTCGTCACACCACAGCCGCCAACTATTTACGAAAAATGGCGCGTTGTTTTTTTCTTGCCGCGAAACTAATGCGCGCGCAAGGTTAGGGCGCGAACTAGATCGGCTAACAGCCAAGATTAAAAATGTAATAATTCGTTATTTAATGCTTCAACACCCGAGCGGTTGCAGGCAACCGCATAACAATAGAATTTGCATTGTGTCTCGTTCACATACGCTTGAGGGATTAAAACACAAATTATAGAAAATTTTAAATGAATTTGAGTTATTTTTAGTAATAAAGCTGGATTTACCATTTATTGAAATAAATATGTACATACTGTTATTTTTCTCATAAATACTGTTTGTTGTGTAAGTTATAACCCGACTAAATTATATCGCTTCATCTTCTTACTTACTACTTGGTACTAGGGTACAAATGTAAATTGGTCGGGTAAATAAACAAAAGGCACTAGTGCAATAATATACAGAAAAAGCACGCGTGTTTAATATCTATGATTATGTGCCAAAAATCGGTGGAATAAAAACGTCATTTTGAGCAAGTGTGTTGAAAAAAATATAAAAATTCTCGTACCACCATTATAAAAAATATTAGCTCCTGTTAATACATAGCAGCAATAGGTACTGTGAGGATTCCACATGAATCGTTAAAAAAACAAAATGTAATCGATAACGACAAGCATTTAGCAAACCAATATATTATTTATTTAAAAAAGAGTTCTTGGTTAACTGTTTCCGATACTTGGAGTATACTTCCCTCCAAAACAAAAGCGACTCTCTGTACCACAGAGGTATGATTTTGAACTCCTTGTCTATGTACAGAGCTTTCGGATCATCGCGGCTCACTGCTGGCCACTTCACTGGCAGTAGATCACTGGTTGTTGGCGTTGGGTCTCTGAAACGCAAACACCAATGATTAGCAGACAAAAATGTAAATATTATAGATGTTTTAACACTCAGTGCTATTTTTGTTTTCTTATAAGATGAAATCAGAAACCAATATTGCGCACGGGTGGGACTCGAACCCGCAAACTTTGCAAACTAGCACTCGCCACTGACGGAAGATTTTTTTTTTGGTACTTCGGAACCAAAAAAAATTGACCCCTAGTATGCGTGTGCCAAACGGCTGAACTGATCATCGATTTACAGTTTCTTTTTGGGTACAGCTACCAACCACTATACACAATAACCTCCTCCTACCCTTATCATAATAATCTGGTGGCATGTAAATGAACGCATTCAAACAAACTACCTAACTATTTAATTTTGGTCAACAACTTGACTTAAATCTGCAACATAACTACGCCGCGCCTGCGTGCACCGGCGTTTATGTACATTTATGCAATGATATTGTTTTAAGAAGTAGATGACGCCTCGCGAACTAAAAGAGTACACAAATATGGCACCGTCTGATTAATGGATGTCAATGGATTGACATCTATCACATCAAACATCAGATTCGGAACAGAGTCTTAATAGAGTAGCTTCCTTAATGTATTTTTAAAATATGTAGGTACATTACAATAGACTCGTTGGCCTAATTTTAAAATTGAGTTCACACCTAAGCTCGGTAGTATATTAAGTGAGTCACGTCCACTGCTTGGCATTCACGATCACGTGACCACATGTATTTTTTTTACAAATTAAATTAATTAAAACATTTACAGTCCTTATTTTTTAATAAATAAAGAAATATTTATTAATACACCATAGCCATCTGGCATCATGTTAACAGGATGATTCCTTCAAATAACACGCTAATAGTGAGCGTACATATATTTTTCTACAATCGTGAGGATCATCCCTCACAGATGTGTTTATCAACAGTCTTTTGTTATACTTTTGTTAACGCGAGTGCCGGTGACCTTTTGATCCGTGAGCGTCTACGCTGTTACTTTAAAAAAAATTGAAGGTGTAATTTATAGTTATATAACAGACATATTAACATACATTTCAATACACATATTTGTTAGGGTCGTGTGGGCGGGATTTGAACCCGCGACTGCTTATCTTTGTAGTCCGGAACGTAAACCACCACACTGTGACGGTCGTTAAATTATTATTAAAAAATATAGTCCCAAACTACTCTACGTATAGCACTGTCATAGAATATCGACCATGGTAGTCCGTGGGTTGGCTAAGAAACAAAATTCACTAATTTTATTGAAAATACTTCAATCATGAATGATAGGCATCAATAAATACACTTCACTTAACAAAAATATGATATTCGGACTGTTTTTATTTATTTAGTTAGGTGTTTCTGCAGTTTTAAAGGCGCACTGAGGCATTAAGACACTGAAGCCATCAAAAACAGACTACGTCAAAATTATGACCCCAATTTGAAGTGAGGTGTTGTTTAGCTGAGCCATCTTTTAGCCTCTCCCCGGTGATCTAGTTCTTAATACAATATCATTGCATTTATGTTACGACAATTGTGACGTTACGTTTGAAACGCGTTACATTTGACGATCCCACACATTTCAATAGATTTCAATGCAAGCGCGCGCACTTAAGACACATGAAATGCACCTACTACAATTTAAAAAATAAAACAAAAAATAACTTACCCAAACTTCATTAAATTGGTCCACATTGTGGTCATTCGTTCGATCATTTCCGTCTCGAACAATGTTGGAATTATTGGTTGACTGAACAAATATAATAGCTCGTCGCCGTGAGTAGCAATAGGGTGTTTCAGAAATCTCAAGCCTGAAACTATCTTTAGAAAGTTCCTATTACCGCTATAACCAAACAAGTAGTGCCATACTGGCTGATCACTCGTCTGCACTATCAAATTTGTTTCTTCTACAGGCCCATAGTTATTAAATGGTTCTCCATACAATCTGGATACTTCTAACAAATTCTCCATTGAGATCTTTTTATTACCCAAGTACAGTTCTCTTGCTTGGTTGGCGACAGCTTTACGTGTCTCATTCGAAGGAAACTCGAGGTCAAGTGGTAATGCCTTTTCGAAATCAACTTTTTCAAAGTATTTTCTGTCATCCCATGCGGCGAATAAGAGTCCCTCTTCCGTATTGGATCCTATAATCATAGGAACTTTGTTATAAGTTCCCTTGATAAATATGTTGTAAGGCAGATCTGTCAAAAATGCTTCTTCTCCATCAAACTGTGTCTCGGCGCAAGGAGAGTATATATTATCTGCTTGTGTTATAATTGTCCCTTTCTCTCTCGGCAATCTTGTTACATCTAGTTCTCTATCAGACTTGCTCATGAAAAACTGGTATAATTCGTAGGGGTCCGTGCTATTAAAGCCCAATTCTCTGGCTTGTCGACTTGCCATTTGTATGGGATCATATTGAAAGGCCCAAGCGGATAAAGCTGAGCCACTTTCCTCGATGGCTTTGTGGAAGAGTCCCCTGGACATTGGAGATAAGACGTGCAAAGTCACCGACGCTGCTCCTGCACTTTCTCCAACGAGTGCAACATTATCTGGGTCTCCACCGAACTGTCTTATGTTTCGCCGCACCCACCTCAGCGCTGCCACTTGGTCCTTCATACCTGCATTTCCTGGGGCTTCCCTGATACCCAAGCACATGTACCCTTGGGCGCCGAGTCTATAATTTATAGTCACAAGCAGAACATTTTTTTTATTAAATATTCAGGGCCGAACTCTAAGGGTGAACTGGATTGTCGCTGAAATGATCCTCCGTGGATGTACACCATTACTGGAAGTGGGTGTTCAGATATCGCATTTAACGGCGTGAAGATATTTAATATCAAACAGTCTTTCTGGCCGGAAGTGTATCTTGATTTCATAGATATTGCCTGTGTACACTTAACATGCCCATTGACTGCTTCAAATACTCCTTCCCATTGTGGTTCAGGACCGGGTGCCTATAATAATATTTTGATACATAAAAGAAGGCTTTAGAATTTTCCAAATGGTTTGAATAACGTGCCTAATCTAATTTACACATAATCTGAAACAGTCTGTTTATACAACTCTATAAAAAAACGAAAGGCATCGATATGTTAGATGGACTACTATTGACCACTCACCTGGAATCTATTCGTGACAGTTGCGTAAGGTATCCCCAAGTACTGCGCATGCGTGCCTGTACTAGAGATGGTCCCGCGTAGCAGGCCGCTGCTCACGCGCACCGTCGGGGTCGGCAGCTTAAACGCACGCGCGGCCCACAGTGACCAAAGCACCAACCATTTGGTAGCCAAACCCATTTTTGCCTTTACCCTATAAGATATGCATCAAAACACCCAAAGTTTATCATCAGTGCAATTACTTGTAATTATAATTAAACAAAAACTGAGCTGGACTATTCTCTAACTGGAAAGCAAATACGCTATTGCCATCCACAAACACTTCCCTATTTGCTGTGCTTAAGTTTTTCAGTGTGAGCGTGTTAAATTTATACAAGTACTTTAGGTTTGTCAATACTCATATCTACAGAGTGGGCTGTAAATAGAAGTCTAGCCTTACAAGGGTGATAGAATAGACGACTAAAAATTTTATCCTTATTAGCTAGGTGCGATGTAGGGGTGGGACAAGCCAAGTTGATCACATCGCACGCAGTAACAAATGAAGGAACTGACGGAGGACATACTTATTCCACTAAAATGTGTGGTTTTATCAGTGCATAAATAAGCAAATATAAATGAAAATGCGTCACTTTACCTGTTCCGTGGCTAAGTTAAACAAGAATTATCATTATAATTGATTGTTTCACTCTAACGTCTATAAATAAAAAATAATTTTAGTTCGTTAGTCTCCCTTAACGACTGGGTTGATTTGGTTCAGTTCCATCCTTAAATATTTGATGAAGTCCATTTTAGATACAAAAGGTGTCTTACACATTTAACAAATAAACTGTTTTACTAACATCAAAACACATTCCTAAATTAGTCATCTTGTTCTTTTTTATAAACCGACTTCAAAAAAAGAGGTTCTCAGTTCGACTTGTATGTCTGTCCTCGAATATCTCACGTTTGGCTGGATACGATTTTGAGGCATTTTTTTGTAAAGATTTGTTACACTGAGAAGAAGGTATTAGCAAATATTTTGCCCGTCTTCAAATAAAGAGGTAGTAAATTTGATCAGTAAATAATTAACATATTTACTGGTCAGTTCAAATATTTATCCGCAATTAAATCGCGTTTGGCTGAACTGATTTTGATGCAGTTTTCAAAAAAGTATTTGATACATTAAGAAAAAAATATTTAGTGCCAATTTTAATGCAATCAGGTACATTGTAATTTATTGATATATAAACTTAGTAAACTAAATGCACAGTCGAAATAAAAAAACCGGCCAAGTGCGAGTCGGACTCGCACTTGTTCCGTGCCAAATGTAACTGAATTAGGGAGTCCACTTAGTAAAATACCACAATAATTTGTTGACAGCAAACATAACTTTGTTTTTCATAGTGTTTTTATGAAGTACAAAGTTATGTTTGTGGTTGTTGAACATGTGCTATATCTCAAAAACTTCTCGTTAGATTCCGTCTGAAGCAATTTTTGTTGAAAGTATTTGTTAAGATCTACATTATATATTATTTCAAAATTTACACTGGCTTAGTTTAGAAGTTAAGTGGGGGGACGCCCAATTTACTACTTTGGAAGCGTCTATCTCTCAAACGTTAGACTTTAAAAAAAAATGGTTTTAGGAACCTCTATATCATTTTAAAACACCTATCGATAGATAAGTTTGACTAAATTTTTTTTTGTTTTAGTTTCATGTATGAGAGCCCCCCCTAAATGTCATATTTTTTAGGGTTCCGTAGCCGTATTGCAAAAAACGGAACTCTTATAGTTTCTTCAAGTCTGTCTGTCTGTCTGTCTGTCTGTCCGTCCGTATGTCACAGCCACTTTATTCAGTACCTATAAGCATCACATTGTTGAAATTTGGTAGGAAGGTGTATCCTGTTTATCGATTCTTATATTAAAAAATAAAAAAAAGATATTTAAGGGGGACTCCCATACATGAAACTAAAACCGATTTTTTTTTTTTACTCAAACCTACACGTGTTTGTATGAAGTACAAAGTTATGTTTGCGGTTGTTGAAAATGTGCTATATCTCAAAACTTCTCGTTCGATTCCGTCCGAATCAATTTTCGTTGAAAGTATTTGTTAAGATCTACATTACATTTTTTTTTCAAAATTTAAACTCGCTTAATTCAGAAGTTAGATTTGGGGGGACGCCCATTTTACCACTTTGGAAGCGTCAAGCTATGAAACGTTAGACTTTAATAGAAAATGGTTTTAGGAACCTCCATGTCATTTTAAAAGACCTATCCAAAGACTGTCTGTCTTTCCGTCCGTATGTCACAGCCATTTTATTCTGTAATTATAAGCATCACACTGTTGAAATTTGGTAGGAATATGTATCCCGTTAACCGCTTTACGATTCTCATATCTTTTTTAAAACAAATGACATTTAAGGAGAGTTCCCATACATGAAACTAAAATAAAAAAAAAATTTTTTAGTCAAACCTATGCGTGTGGGGTGTCTATGGATAGGTCTTTTAAAATAACATAGAAGTTTCTTTTAACCGTTTTCTTTTAAAGTCTTAGGTTTCTTAGCTAGACGCTTCCAAACTGGGCGTCCCCCCTCCCCCATCTAACTACTAAACTAAGCGAGTATAAATCTTGAAAAAACATATAATGTAGATCATAACAAATACTTTCAACGATAATTGGTTCGGACGGGATCGATCGAGAAGTTTTTGAGATATAGCACATTTTCAACAACCGCAAACATAACTTTGTTCTTCATACAAACACTATGAAAAACAAAGTTAAATTTGCTGTGAACAAAATAATGTGGTATTTTACTAAGTGGAAGTAAGTGGATTCCCTAATTCAGTTAACGATGGCACGAAACCCTCAGTGCGCGAGTCCGACTCGCACTTGGCCGATTTTTTTTTAAATGTATGAATTGAAATGAATTAAAATAATGTAACTTTTGTAGAAAGGAGGAAACAAAATTGCAAATACATCATTTTTTATTGTATTATAAATGAAAACAAAAATATCTTATCCATAGAAACCTAAATCAGTTACAGCATTTTTAAGGTGCGGAAATAAATACCAATTCTGTTAGTAGAAAAAAACCTGTTTATCATAATTTTAGAACAACATAAATACAAATACAAATACAAAATACAAAATTCTTTATTGCTTCATTTTAGTATAAATGATAACATGGGTTGGTTCTCCCTTTTGAGTTTGAAAAACTCGTGACAAGGAGTGCCGCTCTTTCGTAACCAAAGGTACATAACACATGATGGACTATTATGAAAAACATATTGAAGCACATTTTTATATATAGTAATAAAAGTTTATATGAATTTAGAAATTATCTTATATATAGTAATAATAGTTTATATGAATTTAGACACGAATTTAAAGCACTAATAATAGCTTTTCTTTTACAGTAACAAACAAAAACTATAAGAGTGCCAATTCACACATTCCAAAGAGAAGACTACGTTGTACATTCCACACTACTCCACATTAACTTGCCCCTAAGAACTAAGCAAGTAAAATTTATTTACTCTATGATCATTTATTACCACCTACCTATTTATTTCCCGCAACTACTCTGCACAGTGTGCCACTAGTGTGTTATATGTGTGAGCGCAAAAGTGTTGGTGTTGTATGTATGAGGGTGGTGTAAAGTCCGTTTCTCCTTTCCTTCCTTTTATTTCTCTCTAAAGAAATGTCAAGATTGCCCACAAAATTCTACAAGCAAAGATGAACTGACTTTGTGTGCGTGCGCGTGTGTATGTGCATACCTATACGCCCTACGGAACGGATTCCTTGGGATCGGTCAGCAAGAATGGAGTCCGCGTACAGGTACCTCCTCAAGTATGGGTCATACTTAAAAAGGTTTCTGTGTCATCATAACTAAGGGTTCTTAGCCATGCTGTTACTAATTCCTTACACTTATGGTAGGTTTCAGGATAGATATTTAAAGTTCTATTTAATTTGTTGTAGATATATGATGATTTGTGATTGTATTGATTGCTTGCGAACACGGTCTTTCGCTTATGTGTTGGGGCAACAATATTTTTCCTTCTTTTGTTTTGTGACAAGGGATCGTACTCTAATGACTTATGCTTTAGGAGAATGAGATGCAATAGGTATGACTTTCGCACAGTCAAGATGTTAGTCATGGCATACAAATCTGCCGTTGAGAACCTCCGCTTTTTAAAGTACATAGTCTTCAGCAGCGCCCTCTGAGCGCGCTCAGCATCGATGAGTCTGTCTTTTGAGGCCCCGCCCCAGATTGGAACACATTATGCTATGATTGGTTGAACTAATGCTGTATATATTTTGTCAAGTAGTTCTTTATTTGCCACATGTCTCAAGTTTTTAAAGATCCAGATAAGTTTTCTAATGCGGTTCGTTATTAGGTCCACTTGACAGTGCCAGGAGAGCCTCTGATCAATCATAATACCTAAATACTTAGTAGACTCAAGTTTCTTAATCGTGGGGCAAGTGCAAGTGTTGTGTGAGTGTTCATTACATACGTGTATTTTTAGATCGTAGTTTGTTTTGGCTGTGAGCTGTTATAGATTGACAAACATATGAAGTTGGTTTTATCCGGGTTTAGAGTGAGCAAGTTTAGTCGAAGCCATTGTGCGACTCTGGAAATACCCGCTTCAGCTACAGTTTTAAGAGCATCCCAAGAGGGAGCATGGAAGACTATAGCTGTGTCGTCAGCATATGATATAATACGAGCGTTTTTAAGTTTAATATTGAGTAGATCATTTAGATAGATTAGAAACAACGTGGGCCCGAGGACAGATCCTTGAGTGACGCCGTAGGTACTGCTAGCCTCTTCACTAAGATATGCACCCAGTTTGACCCTCTACCTTCTATCGGTGAGATATTCCTTAAAAATTTGTAAGGGTAAGCCTCTGACGCCAATGTTCTCCAGTTTATGCACAAGAATGGGAGCAGAGACGGTGCCAAAAGCTTTTTTCAAGTCTATAAAGACCGCGAGGCATTTTTCTCCTTTGTCCAAATTGTCTACTATGGTAGTAGTTAATTCTAGGATAGCATCTTGAGTAGATTTACCTGACCTAAACCCGTGTTGAGAATTAGATAAGATATTATGTTTATTTATGTACGAAACTAGTCTTTTATTTATAAGTTTTCTATTATTTTAGATACCGAACATAAAACAGAAATTGGTCTATAGTTATTAACATCATCTCTGCCCCCACACTTGTGCACCGGAGCAACTATGGATTGCTTCAAACATTGGGGAAAAGCTCCCTTATTAATACATAAGTTAGCTAAATGAGTGATGATTGGAACTATCTCATTGAAAGCAAGCTTAAGAAATTTGGCAGGGACGTTGTCCCAACCTGGAGCACTATAATTCTTGAGATCCATAAGAATGTTGAAAACTTCGACATTATCTGTCTCTATAAGCGCCATAGAGCTTAGATGAAACATTGATTATTGCTTATTGCTTTATTGGGTGCATTTTTCACAAAATGGTGTACATTTAATTATATTTCTATTACAAATAGACAAAAAGTTATATTTTTTTTCAATTTTCAAATTGTTTTGCGGCTCTACTCTATAAAATTGGATTTTAGGCACTGACAGCAATTACGTTTTCTTCCGTCGGTATATAACTTGATTTTCTAGCCTGACACGCATTTTTGACTGGATCTCTTTTTATCGGGCATCCTGTATCTTTATGTTACGATCTGCTTTAAATGAGTCTGACATTTTGTCAACATTTTGTAGTCTCAAATTCAAACAAAAACAAATATCTAACACAAACAAAATTAAAGATAACATCATACCTTCACCTCAGTATCTGTTACAAGCCGCGGCGCCACAGCGCGGTTAAAACTTGTACTTCACTATACCCCATATAATATAGGGTTTAACAAAATCAACTGAATTCCTTCTTGGTGGTGATTCTGTTGCTTATATACAACAACTTTTTGTATGGGACCAACATCGGAATCCCAAGAAGTTATTTTGACTTGTCCATACAAACTAGAATCAGCTGATCGGCACTCTAATGGGAAAGTGAAATCTTTTTTGGGATTATGATGTTGGTCCCAGACTAAGGGTCAGAATAGGCCCTTACAAGGAATTCAGTTTAATTTTGTTAGACCCTAAATAATACTACTAGTACTGTACTAAAGTTTCGCAACAATTTTTAAGGGGTTATTGGAATAGTGCTTGTGTGTACATGTACTAAACAGTAAAAAACAAACCGTCCAATTTCCAGACAGCTTAATGCCGACTCAGTGTAAACGAATATTATCTGTATTATAATAATGTAATAATAGTACAATGGTACAAATAGTCATATTTATGTTGTTTTATTATAATTTACACTAAAATACGCACCCTGAAAACAATTTCAATTAAAGCTGAAGAGAGTTTAGCTGATCGGAAGCAAATTTTACTTTTACCGACGTTTTCCTAAAAATAATAACTGCATCCAAAGTTTGAAAAGCCATGGAACCCACTAAAATAACAAACAACGTGTATTTTAAGACCTGATCCCATTAATCAATCACAAGAAACATGTCATAGGTACTCGATACAAAAGTTATAGAAATAAAAGGAAATCAAGCAAAGTATAGGCGCGCATTTTTGCCTTCAAAGGCATCAAACAAACTATGTAAATAAATATTGTTGAAATTATAACATAACTAAATATAGCTGAAATTTACTTTCAAATAGCTTCTTAATAAAAAACACCATTTTCTTTGTGATACAAATCATCGATTGTTAAAATTTTGGATGCCTCGAACTCACTAGTGTGGGTAAAACATATTTTCAAAAATGCAGAATAAAATATTGCAGCACTTATTTTCATAAAGAATTGTTCCTGTCAAAAAAACTTTCTGCCTTTAGTGTTAAGGATACTTTCTCGCCATGTTACATAAAAATTCATACTGTATACTTTAACAGAAACAGTAACATGCTCGTCTTATAAATGTTTATTGGTTTTGTAAATACATACACAATATACATAGAAAACACTCAGACCAATACAAACAGACATGTTCATGCACACAAATGTTTGTATTGTGCGGGGATCGAACCCGCAACCCGCTGCGTAGTAGGCGATTTCTCGACCATTAAACCAGACGGGTCGTCTGATGATTAAGTGAAATAACACTAATTTAGAGTGCTTAAAAAAGCTAATAAATACGATTACATATTCCTGATTTATATGCTTGTTTATAGAAAAGGATTAGGATGTGTATAAGGGATTGTATCCCTTGTTTTCTTGTTTAAAAAAATAACTTAAAAAAACTGACTTCAAAACAAAAATGCACTAAAAGGTCTAAAATAAACTTTTGGTCTTTAAGGGAATGGAATGGTAAAATTGATGGCACCGACTCCAAAAGGAAATAGTTTGCCTAAAATGGATTTCTTTCCTTTAAGGGTTCAAAAGTTTATTTAAGACTTTTAGTGCATTTTTGTTTTAAAGTAGTTTTTTTAGTTAATCTTATTTCTTCATTTAAGTGATTACAGATCAGAGTCACAAGGTACAACCCCCCTTTAAGAAGCTACAAATTACCTATGATAAGTTCTGTCTAAGAGTTAAGGAAAGAAGGCAAGAAAACCTCAAAGTAGGCAAAAAAATATTCAAATCGGTCTACAAATGACTGTGATATGAGTTAATATAGTCACAAAAAAAACAACATACAGTCGAATTGATAACTTCCTCCTTTTTTGAAGTTGGGTAATAAAAGATTATCCTTAACTTGAGACTGCTTTTCATGATTTTTACTTGGATGGATTCGCCAATGGCCCGAATTATAATGACTACTAAAGTACAGGGTTGAGGGAGAAATGGAGTTCGCCGGGCAGTGACAATTTTTTAACATTTCCAACCTAACTTTCCTGAATTGCCAAACTATCAATTTAAAACCGTTTTACCTCTTGGGTTTCACTCTTTTGCTGCAACACTTCAGGCACAACAATATAATTTTAATCGTTAACACGCACGGACGGAATTTATATTGTTTAAAAATCCATTATCTCCCCTAATTAATCATCCAGGTCAATCAACTTTTTAGTGTTCACGACCAGACGAGTACAGTGTCCCCGATCGATAAATCTAAATTTATGTGTAGTCATTAGTATTAATGTATTTAATTATCATCCCAATAATATTATCTTACACGTCATTACAATATTTTTTATTTTTTTATGTAATTTACCCGTTTTTTTATGGTTGTCCAACAGACCACCATTGTGAGATAAAGGGTCCTCGAGCGCCAGTGCGAAAAAAGTAATATTGATTCACGAAATATATTTCATGGATATGCATCATCACATCAATAACAAATATCAATCACATATTTTAATTAAACTGTTATATTTTTCTTGCGCTTGAACTTTGTCACCGATATTTACCCTCACCATGCAAATCCATCGGACAATCATTTTTAAGTAATGAAATTTTAACAATAATGGCGTAGTACTTACTATACTGCACAACAAGCAAAGATAGCTGGTATTTTCCAATTTTAATTTACTTAAACTTGACAGGCATGCTTAGGTCTGCTACTGTTGAAGAGTGTCCGTGGCTTTAATGTCTGTCCATCAGACAACTCATATAAAGTACTTTAGTTTTTTTTTTTTCTATCCTGTTCGGAAAATTTAACTTTCAAGTGTAGATAGCCGGATGGAAAATAGTATATCCATCACTAAGGTGGAAATTAATTTAGTTTTGATTGGCATGACATGGAGTCAAGGCAGGATTGCAAAGCTTGGGTCAAAGATAATTGAGTCACATCATATTAAAATAAAATATTTTCATAAATTTTTGGTTAGATTGAAAAAATATCGTGTATTATATATGATCGTCAGTAGAAAAAATGTACAAAAATATAAAACAAATTCATTTGGAGTCAGTGCATGATCTCAAAATTACGGAAATTGATGTCTAAGCACAACATGCACCGACTCTATGACTCTTTTTTTTTCTTCTTAACCTATGTTAATAGGCCAGCAATATTTTATACAGCCCGAGGCAAAGTCGTTATTTTGAGCTTTTTTGACAGTTTTTTCGTGATTCTAGAGAAAAGTTTATATAAATAATACATCCATAATATCGTATAGGTTTCTAAGTGAAGTCGTAAATAAACACATTTTTGGCGCTTACATTGCAAACGACGGCTGAACCCTATGAGATGGATCAAAATTATGTTTTACCGTATTACATACTTTTTGAAGGTCTACAAAAAAGCTCGCAGTGTATATCTGTAAGGGATAATCCACAATGATTGTATTTTATTATTAATTTTTACAAGAAACAATGGCTTATTTGCGAACAACGATTCAATTAATTACCTTGAATACATTATACATTTTATATAGATCAATGTAGCCCTTTCAAGCATGTCATTAAAATTGATATTTTCGAAGATATTACAGGTTTAAAATACAGGGACAGCGGTTGCGGCCTTACGGAGGTACAGGCCGGGGCCGGTGGTTCGATTTGAACCTTGAGTGCTTTTCACATGACCAATTAAATATTGCTTTTTCAAGAGCGACATTTAAAAAAATGTACACTGAGGGTTCTTTAAAACAAATATCTAACACAAACAAAATTAAAGATAACATCATACCTTCACCTCAGTATCTGTTACAAGCCGCGGCGCCACAGCGCGGTTAAAACTTGTACTTCACTATACCCCATATAATATAGGGTTTAACAAAATCAACTGAATTCCTTCTTGGTGGTGATTCTGTTGCTTATATACAACAACTTTTTGTATGGGACCAACATCGGAATCCCAAGAAGTTATTTTGACTTGTCCATACAAACTAGAATCAGCTGATCGGCACTCTAATGGGAAAGTGAAATCTTTTTTGGGATTATGATGTTGGTCCCAGACTAAGGGTCAGAATAGGCCCTTACAAGGAATTCAGTTTAATTTTGTTAGACCCTAAATAATACTACTAGTACTGTACTAAAGTTTCGCAACAATTTTTAAGGGGTTATTGGAATAGTGCTTGTGTGTACATGTACTAAACAGTAAAAAACAAACCGTCCAATTTCCAGACAGCTTAATGCCGACTCAGTGTAAACGAATATTATCTGTATTATAATAATGTAATAATAGTACAATGGTACAAATAGTCATATTTATGTTGTTTTATTATAATTTACACTAAAATACGCACCCTGAAAACAATTTCAATTAAAGCTGAAGAGAGTTTAGCTGATCGGAAGCAAATTTTACTTTTACCGACGTTTTCCTAAAAATAATAACTGCATCCAAAGTTTGAAAAGCCAAGGAACCCACTAAAATAACAAACAACGTGTATTTTAAGACCTGATCCCATGAATCAATCACAAGAAACATGTCATAGGTACTCGATACAAAAGTTATAGAAATAAAAGGAAATCAAGCAAAGTATAGGCGCGCATTTTTGCCTTCAAAGGCATCAAACAAACTATGTAAATAAATATTGTTGAAATTATAACATAACTAAATATAGCTGAAATTTACTTTCAAATAGCTTCTTAATAAAAAACACCATTTTCTTTGTGATACAAATCATCGATTGTTAAAATTTTGGATGCCTCGAACTCACTAGTGTGGGTAAAACATATTTTCAAAAATGCAGAATAAAATATTGCAGCACTTATTTTCATAAAGAATTGTTCCTGTCAAAAAAACTTTCTGCCTTTAGTGTTAAGGATACTTTCTCGCCATGTTACATAAAAATTCATACTGTATACTTTAACAGAAACAGTAACATGCTCGTCTTATAAATGTTTATTGGTTTTGTAAATACATACACAATATACATAGAAAACACTCAGACCAATACAAACAGACATGTTCATGCACACAAATGTTTGTATTGTGCGGGGATCGAACCCGCAACCCGCTGCGTAGTAGGCGATTTCTCGACCATTAAACCAGACGGGTCGTCTGATGATTAAGTGAAATAACACTAATTTAGAGTGCTTAAAAAAGCTAATAAATACGATTACATATTCCTGATTTATATGCTTGTTTATAGAAAAGGATTAGGATGTGTATAAGGGATTGTATCCCTTGTTTTCTTGTTTAAAAAAATAACTTAAAAAAACTGACTTCAAAACAAAAATGCACTAAAAGGTCTAAAATAAACTTTTGGTCTTTAAGGGAATGGAATGGTAAAATTGATGGCACCGACTCCAAAAGGAAATAGTTTGCCTAAAATGGATTTCTTTCCTTTAAGGGTTCAAAAGTTTATTTAAGACTTTTAGTGCATTTTTGTTTTAAAGTAGTTTTTTTAGTTAATCTTATTTCTTCATTTAAGTGATTACAGATCAGAGTCACAAGGTACAACCCCCCTTTAAGAAGCTACAAATTACCTATGATAAGTTCTGTCTAAGAGTTAAGGAAAGAAGGCAAGAAAACCTCAAAGTAGGCAAAAAAATATTCAAATCGGTCTACAAATGACTGTGATATGAGTTAATATAGTCACAAAAAAAACAACATACAGTCGAATTGATAACTTCCTCCTTTTTTGAAGTTGGGTAATAAAAGATTATCCTTAACTTGAGACTGCTTTTCATGATTTTTACTTGGATGGATTCGCCAATGGCCCGAATTATAATGACTACTAAAGTACAGGGTTGAGGGAGAAATGGAGTTCGCCGGGCAGTGACAATTTTTTAACATTTCCAACCTAACTTTCCTGAATTGCCAAACTATCAATTTAAAACCGTTTTACCTCTTGGGTTTCACTCTTTTGCTGCAACACTTCAGGCACAACAATATAATTTTAATCGTTAACACGCACGGACGGAATTTATATTGTTTGAAAATCCATTATCTCCCCTAATTAATCATCCAGGTCAATCAACTTTTTAGTGTTCACGACCAGACGAGTACAGTGTCCCCGATCGATAAATCTAAATTTATGTGTAGTCATTAGTATTAATGTATTTAATTATCATCCCAATAATATTATCTTACACGTCATTACAATATTTTTTATTTTTTTATGTAATTTACCCGTTTTTTTATGGTTGTCCAACAGACCACCATTGTGAGATAAAGGGTCCTCGAGCGCTAGTGCGAAAAAAGTAATATTGATTCACGAAATATATTTCATGGATATGCATCATCACATCAATAACAAATATCAATCACATATTTTAATTAAACTGTTATATTTTTCTTGCGCTTGAACTTTGTCACCGATATTTACCCTCACCATGCAAATCCATCGGACAATCATTTTTAAGTAATGAAATTTTAACAATAATGGCGTAGTACTTACTATACTGCACAACAAGCAAAGATAGCTGGTATTTTCCA
Source organism: Pyrausta purpuralis (assembly GCA_963924145.1). Lineage (NCBI taxonomy): Eukaryota > Metazoa > Arthropoda > Insecta > Lepidoptera > Crambidae > Pyrausta > Pyrausta purpuralis. The sequence continues at coordinate 2,694,306 of OZ001657.1, read as the reverse complement.
ATTTTAATTTACTTAAACTTGACAGGCATGCTTAGGTCTGCTACTGTTGAAGAGTGTCCGTGGCTTTAATGTCTGTCCATCAGACAACTCATATAAAGTACTTTAGTTTTTTTTTTTCTATCCTGTTCGGAAAATTTAACTTTCAAGTGTAGATAGCCGGATGGAAAATAGTATATCCATCACTAAGGTGGAAATTAATTTAGTTTTGATTGGCATGACATGGAGTCAAGGCAGGATTGCAAAGCTTGGGTCAAAGATAATTGAGTCACATCATATTAAAATAAAATATTTTCATAAATTTTTGCTTAGATTGAAAAAATATCGTGTATTATATATGATCGTCAGTAGAAAAAATGTACAAAAATATAAAACAAATTCATTTGGAGTCAGTGCATGATCTCAAAATTACGGAAATTGATGTCTACGCACAACATGCACCGACTCTATGACTCTTTTTTTTTCTTCTTAACCTATGTTAATAGGCCAGCAATATTTTATACAGCCCGAGGCAAAGTCGTTATTTTGAGCTTTTTTGACAGTTTTTTCGTGATTCTAGAGAAAAGTTTATATAAATAATACATCCATAATATCGTATAGGTTTCTAAGTGAAGTCGTAAATAAACACATTTTTGGCGCTTACATTGCAAACGACGGCTGAACCCTATGAGATGGATCAAAATTATGTTTTACCGTATTACATACTTTTTGAAGGTCTACAAAAAAGCTCGCAGTGTATATCTGTAAGGGATAATCCACAATGATTGTATTTTATTATTAATTTTTACAAGAAACAATGGCTTATTTGCGAACAACGATTCAATTAATTACCTTGAATACATTATACATTTTATATAGATCAATGTAGCCCTTTCAAGCATGTCATTAAAATTGATATTTTCGAAGATATTACAGGTTTAAAATACAGGGACAGCGGTTGCGGCCTTACGGAGGTACAGGCCGGGGCCGGTGGTTCGATTTGAACCTTGAGTGCTTTTCACATGACCAATTAAATATTGCTTTTTCAAGAGCGACATTTAAAAAAATGTACACTGAGGGTTCCGAGCCTACTTTAACGGAATTAGGGAATCCACTTACTTCCACTTAGAAAAATACCACAATATTTTGTTGGCAGCAAATAGAACTGTTATTCATAGTGATTGTAGGAAGAACAAAGTTATTATATTATTATTATTATTTTCTAAATATACACTCGCTCAGTTAAGAAGTTAGATGGGCGCCCCCAAATTTGACCACTTAGGAAGCGTCTCGCTATGAAACGTTAGACTTTACTTTCGTTTTTTTTATAAGAATCGTAGAGCAATTAACAGGATACATCTTCCTACCAAATTTCAACAGTGCAGTGCTTATAGTTTCAGAATAAAGTGGCTGAGCCATACGGACGGACAGACAGACAGCCTTGGCGAAACTGCAAGGGTTCCGTTTTTTGCCATTCGGCTACGGAACCCTAAAAACTAAAGACAGCATTAGCAGTATTATCAGCATTGAACCGTTGTTGGGTCCGGGTGTGAGTCATCATCTCTCCCCAAATCAACCACAAGCCCTCTCAAACTGCCCTGTGTATCTTATGATGTTATTATCAATAAAATACTTATGTGTAATCTTAATTTCAGTGAAAATTATACCCTAATATTTTTTATAGGAAATAGAGGTAATGTAAACAAAAATAAATTCATAAATATTTTTAAAAACAAACAAGAAAAAATTAAACTAAGACATGCAACATAAAAAATAACTTAATATTAATAAAACTAACTATTATTAACTTAATATTAATAACTTTAACTCGGGCGCTATTAGATAATGCTTCAAATTTCCACAATCCGTCCCTTCCATTCAGTCCGTCTAGTACGATATCTTCCAAATTTAACGTTTATCGTACCGTTGAGAACAAGGTTATGGACGGCGACCTGAAAAACGCAGCCCGAATCTTGTTCTCCGATGACACTCTCGCTCCCCCTAGTCAGGAAACTCTCGAGAGCCTTCGTAGTAAGCATCCTTCACATCCAGATTCTCCATCTTTACCTGTTCCTCCTCCTCAAAATTTCCAACCCTTACAGATACTTGATGACGGCGACACGTTTGCTGCCATCATGTCATTTCCGGCTGGTTCTGCTGGCGGCATCGACGGCATCACTCCCCAACACCTTAAGGACTTGGTGAGTGCTTCCGCTGCTGACGCCGGTAGAATTTTGCTTTCCAACATTACGAAATTGTGCAACTTTCTCTTATCTGGCAAGGTAACTGAAAGTTTTGTCCCATTTTTATTTGGTGCTAGACTTTGTGCCTTTCGAAAAAAAGATGGTGGCATTCGACCTATTGCTATTGGCTCAACGTTTCGTCGTCTTGCAGCCAAATTAGCCTGTCGTGATCTTTTTTCTCCTTTGAAAGAGTATTTTCAACCCATTCAACTTGGTTTCGGCAGTAAGGGAGGTTGTGAGGTCGTGGTTCATTCCGCTCGCAATTTCCTCTCCTGTGACGAATCTGAAGTTTTTTTGAAAGTTGATGTGAAGAATGCTTTCAATTCTCTTGACAGGTCTGTCTTGCTGAATGAAGTTCAGACTCACACTCCACAGATTTATCCCTTTGTTTTTCAGTGTTACCATAATCAATCAAAATTACTTTATAATGAACATTCAATTGTTTCTGCAGTCGGTGTTCAGCAAGGCGACCCTTTAGGTCCAGCCCTTTTTAGTTTAGGCATCCATCCTGTCATTTCATCCTTAAATTCTAAATTCAATGCCTGGTATCTGGATGACGGGTCCTTTGGAGGCAAAGCAGATGTTGTTTTCCAAGACCTTGTCCAGATTATAGAAGGATTTAAGAAATTAGGCTTGGAACTGAACCTTTCAAAATGTGAACTTTTTATTAATGATCACGTTTCGTCTAGTTCCCGTCAGGCAATCATTGATAAATTCAATTCCCTTGCTCCTAACATCAAAATTCTGAATTCTGAATCGCTTTGCCTCCTGGGTGCCCCTCTTCTTGATCCCAGCATCGAACCTTTTCTAGATAAAAAATTGAATGATTTCACCCTTTCAGCCCCTAGATTAGAACACCTAAATTCACACATTGCATTTACTATTCTTAAATCGTGTCTTTTTGTGCCTAAATTTACATATTTCTTACGTGCTAGTCCTATCTGGAAAAAAAATAATTATTTAAAACTATTTGACACCACCCTTAAAAATAGTTTGGAAAAAATTTTAAATTTACATTTCGATAATAATTCTTGGGCTCAGGCTTCGCTTCCTATTCGTTTTGGTGGTATCGGAATTCGCCAAATTTCTAGTATAGCCCTCCCCGCTTTTCTCTCCTCTTTGCATAGCACTTCCGTTTTAGCCGGAAAAATCTTTGAACATCCTCGCCAACTTTCTGAGGTGAGAGAGGCGGAGGAGTTTTGGCAAGGCCTCTGTCCTAGAGAAGACATCCCAAAGGAACGTCACCAGCAAAAACTTTGGGATGTCCCTCTTGCGAGAGAGACCTTCAATTATTTACTTCAAAATTCCGTCAGTGACAGTGGTCGCGCAAGGCTCTTGGCAGTTTCCTGCAAAGATTCTGGTCATTGGCTTCATGCTTTACCGTCGAAAAATTTGGGCACTCTTTTCGATAGTGAGTCTTTCCGGGTGTGTGTGGGTCTCCGCCTTGGTACCCCTATATGTGAAATTTTTACGTGTCCATGTGGCAAGGAGGTTGATAAATTTGGTCTCCACTGCCTGTGTTGCCAGCAAAGCGCTGGGCGTTTTGCCCGTCACGCTACCCTTAATGACGCCATCAGAAGAGCTCTTGCGACCATTAATGTTCCTTCCACGTTGGAACCACGTGGTTTGGTCCGTGATGATGGCAAGAGACCCGATGGCCTAACGCTTATTCCCTGGGAACGGGGTCGGGCCTTAGTTTGGGATGCAACTTGTGTCGATACTTTGGCCCCTTCCCATCTCAGAGAATCAGCCCTTAAAGCTGGAGCAGCAGCGGAGTTGGCTGAAAACGCCAAGCGTCGCAAGTACGTTTCACTTGCAAGTGATTATGTGTTTGCGCCGTTTGGCGTTGAAACATTTGGGCCGTGGGGACCCTCTGCTAAATTACTGTTTAGAAAAATTGCGCCAAAATTAAATTCTTTAACAGCCAATAATAAAGCTGGCTGGTTCCTAGCCCAAAGGATCAGCATAGCTATCCAACGCGGCAACGCAGCCAGCATCATAGCCTCCTTGCCGCAAGGAAATGGTTTCGTGTTTGAATAGGTATTGATATTTTTAAAAGTTTGAAATTGCTAAAGATAGCTAAAATTGTTTTGTTTACCTTACCGTATAGCAGCGGCGGCTTGCCAGACCAAGAAAATAATCATAGGTATAAAATAAACCTGCATAAATTGACATCTTATAGTGTAGTGGTCGAGTAATCGCCTACTAAGCAGCGGATTGAGGGTTCGATCCCCGCACAATAGAAACATTTGTGTGCATGAACATGTCTGTTTGTATTGGTCTGGGTGTTTTTTATGTATATCATGTAATTATTTACAAATAAAAAGTATTTAAGTGTTATATCCGTTGTCTGGCACCCATAACACAAACTTTGAGTAGCTTACTTTGGGACTAGATGGCGATGTGTGGGAATGTGCAAAGGATATTTATTTATTGAAGGATATTTATAATGTTCACAAATTACATGTAATTGACATTAATAATTATTTTAAAAATAAGGTTTACCTGACGAGAGATAACTATCATGTGAATAATTATCTCAAAAGACAAATAGCTATTTCGCTATCATATTGTATAGATTGTTCAGTCCAGAACATGGCTACCAAGACTGCTTCTATTGAGCAGACCATTGACATGAATATTCGACCATTGGAATCCGTTCAAATTAGCAATTGTTTAAATTAAATATTCAGACAATAGAGGAAAACTCTTTAAAACAAAACCTAGTGAGCTTAAAAAAATCAAATCATTTAAACATAGTGCATCAAAATATCCAAGGCTTATTCGGGAAAGAATTAGAAGTAGAATTATTCACACAAGAAAGGAATATTTATGTTTTATATTGTGTCACTGAGCATTGGCTCAAAAAGTATGAACTTATGTTGTCTATAGAAAATTGTAGCCTTATTAGTTCGTTCTCATGGGCGACAGCCGTCCATGGCGGGTCACTTATATTAATCAATAATAATTTAAAAAGTAAAGAGCGTAAAGATATTGTATCTCTCCGTTGAACGAACTATTGAGATATCATGTGCAGAGCTGGACGATTACATAATTGTTTGTGTTTATAGGCCCCCTACTGGAAATTTTAAATTATTTGAGTCTATAATGGAGGAATCACTCAGGAAATTATTTACAAATAAAAATAAAGTAGTTGTATGTGGGGATTTCAATGTCGATATTATAAATGAAGAAAAAACCTATCGAGTGAGGTTTTTAAGCCTTTTCAAATTCTTTAATTTAATGCCTATTTTTGATGAACCAACTAGAACTACTGCTACAACAGCTACTTGCTTAGACAATATATTCTGTAACTCTGGCTGGTGTGATTAAAAAATCTATAGTAAATTTTGTAAAATCCGATCACTGGGGACAGTCAGTCACGTTTGAACACCGTTCTGAACCGACTAAGAAGGAAATTAAATTTAGACTGATATTCAAAAAGAAAATTTTATATCTAACTTAAGTGATAAAATTCCGCTTTTGCCTTTTATTAATGACAATATTTATAACAAAAATATATATTTTTTTAATTAATTAAAAGTGAATTTGAAAAAAAAATCCTACAAAAAAATTAGTTATAAACAACTTAAAACCAAAATTCAATGGCTGGGCTACAGTAGGATATACATCAGTAAAAAAATGATTGAATTATACCCTCACAGCCATTCGACTTTGGAATGACCTCCCAAAGACAGTACAAACATCCTCCTCCAAATTCTCTTTCAAGATGGCCCTCCGAGCACTTTACAAGGAAGAGATATCGAACTTGTCTCACTAACCTCTTTTTTTTTTCTCACATGTGTACCATTAGTATTATTATTATTTGTATGTACTATGTGTATGTATATTATTCCATAATTATGTATTAATGTATACGGTATTTATGTAATAAGTAGTATGTATATTCATAAAGATGAAATAAGAAACCAAAAATTTGCGCACGGGCGGGACTTGAACCAGCAACCTTTTGGCCGACCCGGTTTGCTGGTTCAAGTCCCGCCCGTGCGCAAATTTTTGGTTTCTTATTTCATCTTTATGAATATAAAATATGACACTGTGAGTGTTAAAAACATTCTAAAGCAAGTAGTATGTATGTTTATTTTTTGTTTAAATACCTATTGTAGGTTCAATCAAGCTCTCACTTTTGCCCTTCTATCACTTTCTTCGCGCCGCCAGCAATTTCTCTGTATAGACCTATGGTTGACTGGTAGAGAATGCTTTTAGCATTAAGTCCGCCATATGTACCTTTTGTTTGTGCATAAGGTGTTTTAAATAAATAAATAAATTATATAATCAAAAAGTATATAGAAATAATGACCCAATATTTTTTTAAATACTCAAAGTTATTCAAGAATGTTTGCATGGTAGCTAATAGTACATTATGATACAAGTGTGCTAAGTTGACCATTATATACAAGGCGATATTGTGTGCGCACGAGCGTAAGCGAGTGCGCCATAAGAAAGCCGCGTATATAATGGTCACAGGCACACGTGTATCATACGACGTTTTTCAACACACTTGCGAGGAATAAACAAGACTCTTCATCAAGTAAGTTTTAATTATTAAAACAGTAAAGATACATTTCACCTCCATTTTGATGGCAAAAGACTATCGCACGCGTTATTCGCCTCGATACGTATGTCCGGCGGAGTTAATAATAGGTTTTCTTCATTTTTTTCACTTGAAGAAGACATTTTCTTTAATATTAAACTTCACAATAATAAATCCAAACTTCGTCACAGCCGACAATTAATTTGGAAAAAATGGCGCGTTGTTTTTTTTTCTTGCCGCGATACCGATGCGCGCGCAAGGCTAAGGCGCGAACTAGATCGGCCAACAGCCAAGATTTAAAATGTTAAAATTCGTGTTTAGAACACAAATTACAGAAAACGTTAAATTAATTTGTGCTATTTTTTAATAATAAAGCTGAATTTACCATTTCTTGAAATAAATGTGTGGATACTGTTATTTTTCGCATAAATACTGTTTGTTGCTAAAATAAAAGTATTGTATAACCCGACTAAATTATATCGCTTCTTCTTCTCACTTACTACTTGGTACTAGGGTACAAATGTAAATTGGTCGGGTTTAATAAACTAAAGGCACTAGTGCAATAATATAATGAAAAAGCACGCGTGTTTAATATCTAGGATTATGAGTCAAAAATCGGTGGAATAAAAACGTCATTTTGAGCAAGGGTGTTGAAAATCTAATTATATACGTGATTAAATTAATGAATACAGTTATAAAATAAAAGAGGCTTGGAATATTATAGACAAAGAAACTTGTAAAAAAAACGTGATCACACGTTTACATAAAAAAATTATATTAAAAATATTAAATCTGATAATGAAGTTGCAGGTAGCTTCGAGAAGTACTTCTGTAATATACCTATCAAAACCACAAAACAACCTAATTCATGCGCTCTGCATGCGAAATCACTGCTGGTATCGTGTGTTGACAGGTGTAACTCCTCATTTCATTTCACTCATATTAACCCTTTAATGATTGTTAAATCTTTCAAGGAATTAAAACAAAAAAACTGAGGATATATGCGAAATATAAAATAAATCAATAAAACCCATTATACCTCTCGTAGCGTCTCACTTAGCACATATATTCAACGAATGTATTGATCAAGGTCAATTTCCTACTTTAATGAAATATAGTAAGATTATACCTTTATTTAAGTCAGGAGAAAAAAGTGACTCAAGCAATTTCAGGTTAATTTCCATTCTACCTGCATCAAGCAAAATTTTTGAAAAAGTTATATTTAATCAATTGCTCTCTCAATTTAAACTTAACAAATAACTGCATAAGATACAGTTTGGTTTTTCCAAAGGTAGAAATACTACAGATGCTTGGGTGGCACTCGTCAAACACATTTTGGATGCCTATGAAGATAAACATGATGCGATAGGTGTATTCTGTGACTTATCGAAGGCATTTGATTGTGTCGATCATCAAACACTCATTATTAAGCTAGAACATTACGGTGTATGTAATAATGCTTCAAAACTGTTGAATTCTTACCTCTCAGGCAGTCTACAAACAGTAAACGTTAATGGCATTAACTCCTCAGGTGCCCCGCTTCAAATAGGAGTGCCTCAGGGCTCAATATTGGGACCTTTGCTGTTTTTGATCTATATGAATAATCTTATTTTTTATTCAAAGTACTCCTGTGAGATAGTTCTGTTTGCTGATTATACAATTAATATGTTTTACACAATAAATTTCATCTTCAAATCAATAAGAGGCGAAGAATGATGTGACAATGTTAGCAGAGCTCTCTCTAAGGTATTAAATTGGTTCACTAGCAATCTTCAATAAGATTCCAAATGAATTTAAACAACTTAGCAGTAATCAATACAAAAAGAAATTGTATGAATGGCTCAGTATTAATAGTTTTTATAGTGTTAAGGAATTTTTTGAACACAGACATTGACATTTTATAGAATTGAGTTGACATTTGTAATTAATTGACATCCCACTGACATTTTTTATTTCATCTTTATATTGATTTTATTAATATTAATTTATACCTAATTCACAATTTATTTATTGTTAAATGAATGTTACAAATGAATTTAATTTGCATGTCATAATTTATTGGCTGAATATGAGATTCTTTGTGAAAAACTTAACGCAATAAAAAATTAAACATGGTATACAAAGATACCATGTTTAATGCAAATAAATATTTCTTTCTTTCTTCCTTTACCTTGCTTCTTAATACAAAAAAGACTAAATGTATTAAACTCACTGTAAAATTGGGTGACGAAGCAGAGGGAAACGAAATGGTAGGTTTGTATTACTCGTATATTGCCCAAGGTAAAGTGAAGTGATTTTACATACAATTTTTCTTAATAGTAAGGTGTAGTTACTGCCCACTAGTGTAAGTGCGTTGAACAACGTACATTGAGATATCGACTAGGTTAATACTATTAGTTACTAGGTTTAATACTAGTAGTTTGTAGGTTCTGGAATAGATGGCGCTGCTTGCCACTATTTGACATATTAATACAGAGACACCTATTAACGTACTTGTGAGATAATAAAAGCGATAAATTAAAAAGGTTGTTAGTAGCTCAGGTTTGAACTAGATGGAGCTACTAACATTCTGCCAGCCAGCTTAAATAGTTTATTTATTAAGCAATATTATTGTTACAAGAATTAACAAGTCTGGCAGCATATTAGGCTAGAAAGTAAACTAACCTCCCTATATGACTAACTAACTAACTAAATTGGGTACGTATGACCAGAGACATTGAGAAAGGAATTTTAATTTTAAGTGAGGGGTAAGGAAATTAATTAGTTTACTTTCCATGAAGAGGTTTCCTTATTAAAACCCAGGACAAAAACATTTTTTTATTCTTAAACTTACATAATCAATTTAAAGTTATAAATCTTAAGTAGGTAGGTACTAGTTATCTATAGGTTTTTTCCATAATTAATCTAGATTGATCGGTAACGGACATAGATGAAGATACGATCTCTTTATTTCGCCCTTGGAGGTCAGCACTGTCGCGACCCTAGCCACACCATCTCGTCCATCATGGGTTTGAGTGATTCGTCCCAGCTTCCACTGGCAGGGGGGAAGACGGTCATCCTTCACCACCACCATCGTGCCCACGGAGAGAGCTGGGCCCTTCGAGCTCCGCCACTTGGTACGTTGTTGTAGGATTCCTATGTAATCGCGAGACCATCTTCGCCAGAAGTCCTCTTGGAGTTGCTGTAGCTGCTGGAACAGCGTGAGCCTGTGGGCGGGAACACCATTGTATTCATAGTCAGGAACTGTGGTTATAGCCCTACCTATCAGAAAGTGAGCAGGGGTTAATGCGGAAAAATCATTAATATCTGTATTAGACATAGGACATAATGGCCGTGAATTTAAGATTCCTTCCACCTGAATCAGCACTGTTACAAATTCTTCGTATGTCAGAAGTGCTGCACCTAAAATTCTTTTTAAAAAATATTTACAGCTTTTTACAGCTGCTTCGTAAATTCCGCCCATATGCGGACTGTAAACAGGCTGAAAACTCCATTTGATGCCGTCATTACTAAGTGAGGTCATAATTTTGTCTGAACTATCTCTTATAAATTGGTAGATTTCACTAATTTGGTTGTTAGCCCCTTGAAATGTGGTACCATTGTCACTCACCATTTGCTGTGGTTTACCTCTACGCGAAACGAACCTTCGGAAGGCTGCTAAAAATGCCTGGGTTTCGAGACCTGTAATTAACTCAATGTGAATTGCCTTTGTGGCGAAACAAACAAATAATGCGACATAGGCTTTGTAAGTCTTGGCGCCACGTCCTCTCCAGGTTTTCAAATTAAAAGGCCCTGCATAATCTACTCCCGTGGTTGAGAACGGAAGGGAGGGGGTCACGCGTGATGCCGGAAGCTCGCCCATTATTGGGGCACTAGGCTTCGGCTTAGCCTTAAAGCACGTGACGCATTCGCGTGTCACCTTGTTTACTAAACCTTTACCATGTATCGGCCAGTAGCGTTCGCGAATCGATGCCAGAAGTAACTGTGGCCCTGCATGCATGAGCCTTATGTGGTATGACTGTACTATAAGCCTGGTGAGTATATGTTGGTTATGTAACAATATAGGGTGTTTCTTATCATGAGAATATGGAGAATTTTCAATGCGTCCACCTACTCGTATCAAGCCATTTTCCATATAAGGTTTTAGACATAATATATTGGAAGTTTGAGGCAATGGTTTGCCTTTCTTTAATGTAAGATATTCATTTGGAAATGATTGGACTTGGGCTAATGCGATAAGTTTATCATGAGATTGCTTTAACTCGTCGACCGAGAGTACATTTAACCACTTATTATTTTTGTTTTTTAGGTTATTAAAAAATCGAAGTACATAAGTAAAAACTCGTAGCAACCTTTCATACGTTGAATATTTTTTGAATAACCTTTCCAAAAAATCCATTGATTGGGGTTCCGTGGTAACACAAGTAATACTTTCAACTTTATGTTGGTAATTAGATTCAGCTTGAGGTGGCCAGGAGTCAGTATTAGGTTGAGATAACCACGTAGGGCCTTGCCACCACAAGGTAACCTGTGCCAACTTAGCAGCCGGGACACCCCTGGATAAAAGATCAGCTGGATTATCCCTAGAGGGAACCCAGTGCCAGTCGTCCGACTTGGTACAATTTCTAATTTCGATTATTCGATTTCTTACGAATGCATTTAATTTGGATGGTGTATGTGTCTTTATCCATGACAATACAATATTTAAAGCAGACCATAAAAACATTTTATTCGATTTGAGATCTAATACATGACGAACCTTGAGCATCAAGTTGGCTAATAAATTCGCTGCTCTCAATTCTAATCTAGGTATAGTTTCATCACGAGCTATTCTCGTTTGCGCACATAACAAACGTACTAATACGTTTTCATAAGCATCTATAGACCGTAGGTAAACAGCTGCGCCGTACGCGGTCATCGAACTATCTGCAAACCCGTGCAATTCTATCACAATAAAATCAGATATTATGACGTGTCTAGGTATCACTAATGAGTTTAATGTAAACAGGCTATTATAAAAATTTCGCCATTCTTCCTCTTGAAAGGGAGGCAGTTTCTCATCCCAACTAGTTTTATTTTGCCACAATGTTTTTATGAAACATTTTGCGGTTATTAATATTGGTGCAATTAGACCTAATGGGTCAAATATTGCAGATGCAACAGATAGTACCTTTCTTTTGGTTAGTGAATCATTAGTTAATTTATCACTGAACGAATACGTAATAAAATCTTCATTGTTGCACCACTGTAGGCCTAAAACCTTATGTGGACTTTTTGTGTGTGAATTTGTACTAGTGTTTTGCGAACATGGTTGTGGACTTGAGTGTGTGTCCTCGCCTTTACTAACAATCTTTACTATGGCATCCGAGTTCGATTTCCATTTTCTCAGTTTGAAGTTCGCAGTCCGTAATATGCGGTCGATTTGAACAGCTGTTTCGGCTACCTTCTGTTCATCATCTCCACTATGGACTAAATCGTCGATATAAAAATTGGTTAATATAGCAGTCGCCGCCTCAGGGTACTGCTCACGAAATTCATGTGCAAGTTGTCGTAGGCATCGAGTGGCTAGGTACGGCGCGCACTTCAAACCGAAGCTAAGTGTGGTGAGTGTGTAAGTATGCAGTGGGTGAATAGGATCGTCGCGCCATAAAATACATTGCAAGTTATGTTGGTTAGGGTTGACAAAAATCATTCGGTACATTTTTTCGATGTCGGCGCAAATAATATACTTATGTTTTCTAAATCGCATTAAAATATTAGCTAATTCGTCCTGGTTCATTTCACCCTTATATTGTATGTCATTAAGTGATTTTCCTGTGCTAGTTTTATGGGATGCATCTATTACGACTCTAAGGGGTGTGGTTTCTTTTTCCAAATTAACCACACCATGGTGAGGTAGGTAGTTGCAGGGCTCATTGGAATTTCGTTTTATCATATGCCCTGACCGTTCAAAATCTTGCATAAACTGGATATATTTTTTCTTGTAATCTGGGTCGCGAGAAAATTTTGATTCTAATGATTTAAAACGTTTAAACACAGCGGGTTTAGAGTGACCTAACGAAGCAATGGATTCCTTTAGCGGAATGGTCACCACAAAGTTTCCATCAGGTGTACGTAAGTGTTTTTCAAATACCTTTTCACATTGAACAATATCATCATTTGGAAACTCTGTTGTGCTACTAAGTTCACCAAAGTTTGGGTTGCTGGTTTGAACGAAATTGCATCTCACAACCCTACGGTTAGAAGAACCACGGACCGTACCCGACACGATCCAACCTAATCGTGTTTTTTGTAAGATTGGTAACCCTACACCTAATCTAAACTGGTTGTTTGACAAGAGATCATAGAATATTTCGGCGCCTAATATCATATCGATATTACCACCTTGATAAAAGGTTTTATCAGCCATTTGAAAATTATGTGGGATACTAAACTGCTTTACACTTTCTATATAAGAAGGTAGCTTACAAATCACAGGTACAATGAAACAGGACAAATTGGTAGCAAAAGGTTCACATTTAGATTGGATTGTTAGCTGACAACTGTGGTTAATGTAGGTCACGCTTTCGTTAAACCCTAAAACCTCCATACTTACACTATTTTTAGGTAAGTTTAACCGTTCAAAAGCCGACTCTGTTATAAAATTAGATTGCGATCCTGAATCGAGAAGTGCACGCAAAGTGTGCGGTTGTTTGTTAACGTCGAGTACGTCAATCAATGCTGTAGATAAGAAAACAGTTTGTTGTAGGTATCGAGGTGTGTTATCCGTAGAACGGTTGGTATACAAATTGACCGATTGTATTGGTGTCTCATTGTGTGATGATGGTGTTGTATTTGTTGCAGGTTGCGGGTTTGAATACAGTGTCGTTAGTGGCTGTTGTTGGCTTTGTGTATTAGGTTGGTTGTGTAATTGATGGGAATTTCCTATATGTAAAAGTGTGTGATGTTTACCTTTACATGTTCGACAAAGACTCGCCCGGCAGTTTGCTATGACGTGGTTCGATCCTAAACAATTTATACAAAGGCCTATTTTACGGACCGCGCGAAGGCGTGACGTTGCGTTTAAGGCCAAAAACCTAGGGCAATGCTGAATATAGTGGGACTCTTTACAATTGGGACATTGCTTGGTAAATACCTTAGGTTTGTTAGGTTTGTGGTTGGTAGCTGTACCGTGACCCGAAGAGGACGCGATCACCAAAGCCTTTCTTGACCCATTCGCTTCCGTCTGCTCATCCGTTCTGTCGGAACCCAATGATTCCAGCAGGTCAGCCTGAGCGCGCAGAAAGGATTTGAAGTCCTGCAATGTAGGCAATTCACGTGAGTTGGTTTTCTCTTCCCACTTACGATGCAAGGAATTATCTAATTTGTTACTTAAGAGAAAGATTAATAAAACATCCCAGTTTTCTGTGTTAATAGAAAGCTTGTCTAAAGTTCTGAGATGCTTCGATAGGTTATCGACCAATGTTCTCAACGCTGATGGCGTTGATTGAATGGTTTCAATATTTAAAAGTTCTCGCAAGTGGTTAGTGACTAGTACCTTGGGATTGTTGAAACGTTCACAAAGCAATCGCCATGCGATTGCGTAGCTTTCTTCACAATAATCCAACGAAGCTATTACATTAAGAGCACAACCAGTTAAGCATCCTCTTAAGTATTTTAATTTTAATATAGGTTTTAATAAATCTGTGTCATTGACAACAGCATCAAACTGATCCCTGAATTCTAACCAATTAGTAACATTCCCGTCAAATGTGGGTAGGTTAATTTCAGGTAATTTTACTGAATTACAATGTGGTTTATCATTATTACAGGATGGAGGTGGCTGAGCCTGTGGTTTGTTGTTCTCAAATTCTTGCATAAGTTTTTTACAGATAGACAGCTTGTTATAATAGGTGTTCTCAAAGGTCTCTCTCTCCTGAAGTTGCTCATCATAGTCCGTGCAAGTTGTTTCTATTAAATCTTGAACCTTTTCAAATTCATTAAGTATTTTAGTGATTTTAGAATATCGCAACTGTACGTCGAGGTATTTTTCAGTAGAAAGAGGACCTTCGAGCGCATCAACATATTTGACAAAGAGGGTTAGTTTTCCTTTAACAACGCCCCGTTTTCTATTCAGCTCCTTTAAATTGATTACCGGTTCAGCCATTGTAAAATTTGTGAGTTATAACTACTAGACAAAATAAAAAATAAATATCAGGTTGATCAGTACTGGTTAGGTGGAAAGAAGTAAAAAAAAATCGCTCACTAACTTTGATAGGTAAGACTACTTATCTTGTTCTTCGTCGCACGATGACACTGGTGTATGTTGGTGATTGCACGTGACCAACTCGTGGTCAGCTCGCGTGGTCATAGGTTAGAAGCCGATTTTCGAAGATTTTCTCCCTTTCGCCTCGTCTTCCACATATATAGGGTTGTTCCGAAGATCCACAGAGGAAAAGCAGGTCCCAGGCTATCTCTGGTCCTCAGCCATGCGCCACGTGGTCCGCTGAAAAACTCCGTCACGCTACTGAATTTCGATTCAAATAGCGGCCTTCTTGACTGCACGATATTACTCTGCACTTGACTCCAACTTTTCTCCAAAAATGAAGCCCAATCCTCGGATGGTTGGGGTCACCATGTAAAATTGGGTGACGAAGCAGAGGGAAACGAAATGGTAGGTTTGTATTACTCGTATATTGCCCAAGGTAAAGTGAAGTGATTTTACATACAATTTTTCTTAATAGTAAGGTGTAGTTACTGCCCACTAGTGTAAGTGCGTTGAACTACGTACATTGAGATATCGACTAGGTTAATACTATTAGTTACTAGGTTTAATACTAGTAGTTTGTAGGTTCTGGAATAGATGGCGCTGCTTGCCACTATTTGACATATTAATACAGAGACACCTATTAACGTACTTGTGAGATAATAAAAGCGATAAATTAAAAAGGTTGTTAGTAGCTCAGGTTTGAACTAGATGGAGCTACTAACACTCACCATGCCTACAGTGAAGCAAGCTGTGGTAGCTTGCTTTACTGTAGGCATGGTGAGTTTAAATGTGTGTAAGGTGAAATTCTGCTCAACAGTGAAAAATTAGATCTATCAAACTCCACTGTTTTTCTGGACATTACATTGGATTCGAAATTGCAGTGGAGACCACATGTTGACGCTCTAGCTGGGAGACTCGCTTCAGCTGCCTTTGCGGTTAGAAAAATTAGACATTTGACTAATGTTGAAACAGCAAGGCTTGTGTATTTTAGTTACTTTCATAGTATAATGTTTTATGGTCTTCTCTTGTGGGGTTCTGCTGCGGACATCGATACTATCTTTATTTTACAGAAAAGAGCTATTCGTGCCATTAAAAAATAGATTTTGTCATGAAAAAGTGACATTAATTCGTATACACGAAATAAAAACAAACTTATCATGCCAAACTTCAGATAAGCCAAAACAATGAATTCATTCCTGGGAAATTGTGTCAAATTTTTCAACAATATACCTCATAATGTTATCGAACTACCTATGCATAAATTTAAGTTACATGTCAAAACTACCCTAATGTCGAAGGGGTATTATAAAAAAAATCTTAAATAAACTCTTCACCATTGAAAGGAAAGGAATCCGTTTTAGGCAAACAATTTCTTTTTGGAGTCGGTGCTGTAATAGTTGATGCTTGATGGTCAAAGTGATGGCACCGACTTCAAAAAGAAATTGTTTGCCTACAACGGATTCCTTTCCTTTCAATGGTGAAGAGTTTATTTAAGACATTTTAGTGCATTTTGGTTTTGAAGTCGGTTTTTACTTTTTTTTAAAGTTTATTTTATTTCTTCATTTTTAGTGATTACATAAGAGGGGGGGGGGGGGGGGAGTTGCACCTTATGATTCTATTTTTTAAGAAGCTACAAATTACCTTTCATAAGTTCCGTCATTATAATTACTGAACTCCTAAGCGTTAAGGAGTTCCACCATTAGCTCAGCCCCACAAGATGTTGACTATCAGACGTAACAACACGTCAACATTAAGATTCTATAAAGAATCACTATACGTGCCTTTAAAATTTGAGGGTTTCCCTCGATTACACCAAGATCCTATCATCAGATCCCAAAATGGAAAAATGGGACCAACTAGAAGGTACACCCTCTAAGAAGGTGAATTTTTTTTCGATTCGGTCGACAAACGACTGAGATATGAGGTAACATACATACAAAAAAAAAAAACAACATACAGTCGAATTGATAACTTCCTCCTTTTTTGAAGTCGGTTAAAAATTCAAGACTATCTTAATGACGAGAAGGTATGGACAGTATTGGACAGTCCAGCCTGCACCAAACTGATGTACCTACCTGTTTATTTTTATTATAATTTTTGAGGCAGCTAGTGGTGACCGAGTTTGTTCCGGCGTTTCTTCTCAGCACTTGCCAAATTGTCTGTGTCTTGTCTCGAAGCGCTAGTAGGGCCCAAAAGATTATGAGACATGTAGCCCCATGCGGGTCATAAATGATTGTTATTACACTAATTATTGACATTCATAAGTGGCATTTTGTGTCCTAAATTGAATAAATTATTTTTGACTTTGACTCTGAATAAATAAATATTGGACACCAATCACATTCATTGCTCTGATCCCAAAGTAAGTAGACATTGCACTTGTGTTATGGAAATCAGACACAACGGTGGTACCACAACACCCAGACCCGAGAAAATGGAGAAAATTTTGATTTATATGTTGACCCGACCGGGAATCGAACCCGGGACCTCAGAGCGGCGACGCCTTAAAACCCAGCGTGCTTAGCCACTACACCACGGAGGTCGTGTTTTAATTTTCAATGTAAGTTTACTATAATTATTTTAATGTTTATGAATATTAATGAATTGGCTATGATATCTGAATAATTTTTAATTTATCTTATTAATTTATTTATATTATTAAAATTGTACTGTGATCATTTTATTTTAATGAAGCTGTTTTATATTATTTTATTGTATACTTGTAAACATGAAATATTTACAAGTATACATATATACAACATGTAGTGTAAATTTGCCTGAATAAAGATGATGAAAATAATTAATTAATAACGGCGCCTTCGATGGACATTTTTTTTTTTCATTAGTTAAGGTGAGCGCAATTATTTAGATTTTTATCTTGTCTAATCAGCAATTATTTTTACAATAAGTAAGTACAGTTTAAATTGCACTCAATTACCGCTCAAGCGCCCCGACTCACCCACCCCTCCCACCGTTGACTGGCCATAAACATTAAATTCTATAAAATAAAATAAAACATCTGCTTACAAAAATACACATTTTAATTTCTGTAAAGTCAATAAGTAAAATAGACAGTTCTTTAATTTATTTTTTACTCCGATAAAGATTCTGTCATGGTTATGTTGCTGTAAAACAATAATAGTACATTATGATACAGTTGTGCTAAGTTGACCATTATATACAAGGCGATTTTGTGTGCGCACGAGCGAAAGCGAGTGCGCCATAAGAAAGCCGCGTATATAATGGTCACAGGCACACGTGTTTCATACGACGTTTTTCAACACACTTGCCATAAATCCAAACTTCGTCACACCACAGCCGCCAACTATTTACGAAAAATGGCGCGTTGTTTTTTTCTTGCCGCGAAACTAATGCGCGCGCAAGCCAAGATTAAAAATGTAATAATTTGTTATTAAATGCTTCAACACCCAAACGGTTGCAGGCAACCGCATAACAATAGAATTTGCATGTCTCGTTCACATACGCTTGAGGGATTAAAACACAAATTATAGAAAATTTTAAATGAATTTGAGTTATTTTTAGTAATAAAGCTGGATTTACCATTTATTGAAATAAATATGTACATACTGTTATTTTTCTCATAAATACTGTTTGTTGTGTAAGTTATAACCCGACTTAATTATATCGCTTCATCTTCTTACTTACTACTTGGTACTAGGGTACAAATGTAAATTGGTCGGGTAAATAAACAAAAGGCACTAGTGCAATAATATACAGAAAAAGCACGCGTGTTTAATATCTATGATTATGTGCCAAAAATCGGTGGAATAAAAACGTCATTTTGAGCAAGTGTGTTGAAAAAAATATAAAAATTCTCGTACCACCATTATAAAAAATATTAGCTCCTGTTAATACATAGCAGCAATAGGTACTGTGAGGATTCCACATGAATCGTTAAAAAAACAAAATGTAATCGATAACGACAAGCATTTAGCAAACCAATATATTATTTATTTAAAAAGAGTTCTTGGTTAACTGTTTCCGATACTTGGAGTATACTTCCCTCCAAAACAAAAGCGACTCTCTGTACCACAGAGGTATGATTTTGAACTCCTTGTCTATGTACAGAGCTTTCGGATCATCGCGGCTCACTGCTGGCCACTTCACTGGCAGTAGATCACTGGTTGTTGGCGTTGGGTCTCTGAAACGCAAACACCAATGATTAGCAGACAAAAATGTAAATATTATAGATGTTTTAACACTCAGTGCTATTTTTGTTTTCTTATAAGATGAAATCAGAAACCAAAATTGCGCACGGGTGGGACTCGAACCCGCAAACTTTGCAAACTAGCACTCGCCACTGACGGAAGATTTTTTTTTGGTACTTCGGAACCAAAAAAATTGACCCCTAGTATGCGTGTGCCAAACGGCTGAACTGATCATCGATTTACAGTTTCTTTTTGGGTACAGCTACCAACCACTATACCCAATAACCTCCTCCTACCCTTATCATAATAATCTGGTGGCATGTAAATGAACGCATTCAAACAAACTACCTAACTATTTAATTTTGGTCAACAACTTGACTTAAATCTGCAACATAACTACGCCGCGCCAGCGTGCACCGGCGTTTATGTACATTTATGCAATGATATTGTTTTAAGAAGTAGATGACGCCTCGCGAACTAAAAGAGTACACAAATATGGCACCGTCTGATTAACTCTTTCGCGGGCGGTGAACGTCTATAGACGTCATAACAATAAAATTTCTATTGTGTCTGGTTTACCGCACGCGAATGTGTTAATGGATGTCAATGGATTGACATCTATCACATCACACATCAGATTCAGAACAGAGTCTTAATAGAGTAGCTTTCTTAATGTATTTTTAAAATATGTAGGTACATTACAATAGACTCGTTGGCCTAATTTTAAAATTGAGTTTACACCTAAGCTCGGTAGTATATTAAGTGAGTCACGTTCACTGCTAGGCATTCTCGACCACATGTATATTTTTTACAAATTAAATTAATTAAAACATTTACAGTTCTTATTTTTTAATAAATAAAGAAATATTTATTAATACACCATAGCCATCTGGCATCATGTTAACAGGATGATTCCTTCAAATAACACGCTAATAGTGAGCGTACATATATTTTTCTACAATCGTGAGGATCATCCCTCACAGATGTGTTTATCAACAGTCTTTTGTTATACTTTTGTTAACGCGAGTGCCGGTGACCTTTTGATCCGTGAGCGTCTACGCTGTTACTTTTAAAAAAATTGAAGGTGTAATTTATAGTTATATAACAGACATATTAACATACATTTCAATACACATATTTGTTAGGGTCGTGTGGGCGGGATTTGAACCCGCGACTGCTTATCTTTGTAGTCCGGAACGTAAACCACCACACTGTGACGGTCGTTAAATTATTATTAAAAAATATAGTACCAAACTACTCCACGTATAGCACTGTCATAGAATATCGACCATGGTAGTCCGTGGGTTGGCTAAGAAACAAAATTCACTAATTTTATTGAAAATACTTCAATCATGAATGATAGGCATCAATAAATACACTTCACTTAACAAAAATATGATATTCGGACTGTTTTTATTTATTTAGTTAGGTGTTTCTGCAGTTTTAAAGGCGCACTGAGGCATTAAGACACTGAAGCCATCAAAAACAGACTACGTCAAAATTATGACCCCAATTTGAAGTGAGGTGTTGTTTAGCTGAGCCATCTTTTAGCCTCTCCCCGGTGATCTAGTTCTTAATACAATATCATTGCATTTATGTTACGACAATTGTGACGTTACGTTTGAAACGCGTTACATTTGACGATCCCACACATTTCAATAGATTTCAATGCAAGCGCGCGCACTTAAGACACATGAAATGCACCTACTACAATTTAAAAAATAAAACAAAAAATAACTTACCCAAACTTCATTAAATTGGTCCACATTGTGGTCATTCGTTCGATCATTTCCGTCTCGAACAATGTTGGAATTATTGGTTGACTGAACAAATATAATAGCTCGTCGCCGTGAGTAGCAATAGGGTGTTTCAGAAATCTCAAGCCTGAAACTATCTTTAGAAAGTTCCTATTACCGCTATAACCAAACAAGTAGTGCCATACTGGCTGATCACTCGTCTGCACTATCAAATTTGTTTCTTCTACAGGCCCATAGTTATTAAATGGTTCTCCATACAATCTGGATACTTCTATCAAATTCTCCATTGAGATCTTTTTATTACCCAAGTACAGTTCTCTTGCTTGGTTGGCGACAGCTTTACGTGTCTCATTCGAAGGAAACTCGAGGTCAAGTGGTAATGCCTTTTCGAAATCAACTTTTTCAAAGTATTTTCTGTCATCCCATGCGGCGAATAAGAGTCCCTCTTCCGTATTGGATCCTATAATCATAGGAACTTTGTTATAAGTTCCCTTGATAAATATGTTGTAAGGCAGATCTGTCAAAAATGCTTCTTCTCCATCAAACTGTGTCTCGGCGCAAGGAGAGTATATATTATCTGCTTGTGTTATAATTGTCCCTTTCTCTCTCGGCAATCTTGTTACATCTAGTTCTCTATCAGACTTGCTCATGAAAAACTGGTATAATTCGTAGGGGTCCGTGCTATTAAAGCCCAATTCTCTGGCTTGTCGACTTGCCATTTGTATGGGATCATATTGAAAGGCCCAAGCGGATAAAGCTGAGCCACTTTCCTCGATGGCTTTGTGGAAGAGTCCCCTGGACATTGGAGATAAGACGTGTAAAGTCACCGACGCTGCTCCTGCACTTTCTCCAACGAGTGCAACATTATCTGGGTCTCCACCGAACTGTCTTATGTTTCGCCGCACCCACCTCAGCGCTGCAACTTGGTCCTTCATACCTGCATTTCCTGGGGCTTCCCTGATACCCAAGCACATGTACCCTTGGGCGCCGAGTCTATAATTTATAGTCACAAGCAGAACATTTTTTTTTATTAAATATTCAGGGCCGAACTCTAAGGGTGAACTGGATTGTCGCTGAAATGCTCCTCCGTGGATGTACACCATTACTGGAAGTGGGTGTTCAGATATCGCGTTTAACGGCGTGAAGATATTTAATATCAAACAGTCTTTCTGGCCAAAAGTGAATCTCGATTTCATAGATATTGCCTGTGTACACTTAACATGCCCATTGACTGCTTCAAATACTCCTTCCCATTGTGGTTCAGGGCCGGGTGCCTGAAATAATAATTTGATAATTTAAATAAGTCCTTTGAATTCTGAAAAATATTTGAATAACATGCTTAATTCACACACACATAATCTTAAACATTCAGTTTATGCATGTCTATAAAAAATACGAAAGAATGTTCGATAGACTATTATTGACATCTCACCTGGAATCTATTCGTGACAGTTGCGTAAGGTATCCCCAAGTACTGCGCATGCGTGCCTGTACTAGAGATGGTCCCGCGCAGCAGGCCGCTGCTCACGCGCACCGTCGGGGTCGGCAGCTTAAACGCACGCGCGGCCCACAGTGACCAAAGCACCAACCATTTGGTAGCCAAACCCATTGTTGCCTTCTACCTATAAAATCGTGTAAAAGGTCAGTTTCCAAGGATATTTATTAAGATACACGAAGTTATTTAACAATGCTTTTACCTTTAATTATATTAATAGAAAAACTGAGCTTGACTACTCTCCGAATGGAAAGCGATTACGCTTTAGCCTGCCACAAACACTTGCCTATTTGCTGTGCTTATTTTATTCCGTACGAGCGGGTTAATTTTTTACTTCAGGTTTGTCAATCCTCATATCTACATGGTGTCCTGTAAATACCTCTAGAAGTCTAGCCAAAAATAAGTGATAGAATAACTAAATTTATCGTTATATCTTTCATTTGCTAGGTGCAATGTAGGGTTAGGAGCATCCGAGTCGATTACAGCGCTTGCAGTGGCGATTAAATGAACTGACGGAGGAAGCATTGCCTATTTTCAAGAAAAAAGGAACGGTAACATTACACACAGACAGTTCTAAGGGAGGAATAGGTGCTTGTTTATTGCAGGAGGGAAAACCAATTTCTTTTTATTCTAGATGTGACACAGAAAGTCAAACAAGATGGATTATTGAGATAGACCATAAGCCTCTAGTGTCAACAGTAAATAAAGACTTTAATAAAATTTCAGCAAGATTGCAAAGCATGGTTCTAAAATTGTTAAAATATGAATTCACAATTAAGTGGTGGTTGGTGTATCATAAAGTGGCCAAAAAATGATGTGAATATTCAGGACAGGGAACTAAAAATTTTATATAAATTAAAAGGTGGCATAACTTTAATATCATCATTTCATCATCATTATCAGCCAAAGGACGTCCACTGCTGAACATAGGCTTCCCCCACGGCTTTCCACTGCGACCGATCACTAGCGGTCTGCATCCAGTTTGATCCTGCGATCTTTTTAAGGTCGTCTGTCCATCTTGTTGGTGGACGTCCTACGCTGCGTCTTTGGTCGAAGGGTCTCCAATCTAGAACTTTCCTGCCCCAACGGCCATCAGTTCTTCGCGCTATGTGCCCTGCCCACTGCCACTTAAGCTTACTGATTCTCAAGGCTATGTCCGTTACCTTGGTTCTTCTACGTATCTCCTCGTTTCTGATTCGATCTCGTAGAGAAACACCGAGCATAGCCCGCTCCATCGCTCGTTGTGTAGTTTTGAACTTCTTTATGAGGCCCATAGTTAGAGACCACGTTTCGGATCCGTATGTCATCACTGGTAACACACACTGGTTGAAGACTTTCGTCTTCAGACACTGAGGTAATTGAGACGAGAAGACGCTCTTGCGCAATTTCCCAAACGCTGCCCAGCCGAGTTGGATTCGTCGATTGACCTCTTTCTCAAAGTTGGACCTACCCAATTGGATCACTTGTCCCAGGTAGACGTACTCGTTAACAACTTCGAGAGTTGAGTTCCCAACAGATACTGGAGTGGGTACAACAAGGGAGCTTGACATAATTTTCGTCTTTTCCATGTTCATTTTAAGACCCACTTGTTGGGATACTCGGTCGAGGTCTTCGAGCATAGTGCCA
The DNA here is from genome assembly GCA_963924145.1 of Pyrausta purpuralis. Lineage (NCBI taxonomy): Eukaryota > Metazoa > Arthropoda > Insecta > Lepidoptera > Crambidae > Pyrausta > Pyrausta purpuralis. The sequence goes on along the minus strand of OZ001657.1, from coordinate 2,670,237 downwards.
AGATCATCCAGCGTCTTTGCCACAACGACTATATCATCGGCAAACCGAAGGTGTGTTATGTATTCGCCATTGACGGAGATGCCGAATCCTTCCCATTCCAGGAGCTTGAAGGCGTCTTCCAATGCCGCTGTAAACAGTTTTGGAGATATTACATCGCCCTGTCTTACACCTCTTTGCAATGGAATCGCCCTCGTCTTCTGTTCCTGTACTCGGACCGACATGGTGGCGTTGTTATATAGACACTTTATCACCTCTATATACCTATAGTCTATGTGACACCGCTGAAGAGACCGAAGCACCGCCCAAGTTTCGATCGAATCAAAGGCCTTCTCATAGTCCACAAACGCTAAGCACAGAGGCATATTATACTCCTCGGACTTCTGTATAATTTGCCTAAGCGTATGAATGTGGTCTATGGTACTGTAGCCTTTTCGGAATCCGGCTTGTTCGGGAGGCTGGAAGTCATCAAACCTACGTGCGAGACGATTCGTGATGACCCTTGAGAACAGCTTGTAGACATGGCTCAGGAGTGAGATGGGTCTATAGTTCTTCAATAAGGTTTTGTCTCCTTTTTTGAAGAACAACACCACCACACTCCTGTTCCATGCCTCAGGCGTGATGCCCTCTAGCAGAACGGAATTAAAGAGTCTCTGAAGGACTTTAAGTATCGGTGTTCCACCCGCTTTCAGAAGCTCTGCTGTGATTCCGTCCTCGCCAGGTGCCTTATTGTTTTTAAGCTGTTTCAGGGCCATCCTAATCTCGTAGAGGCTGATGTCCGGGATGTCTTCGGTGTAGTGTCGGGTCAGGATAGCTCGTGGGTCTCTGACCGAGCTATCAACGGGTTTGGCAACTGAGGTGTACAACTGCCCATAGAACCTTTCGATCTCCCTCAAAACCTCTGCTTTCGTCGACGCTACACTGCCATCCTCCGTCTTAAGCTTCGTCAACAGGCTTTGCCCAATAGACATGTCCCTTGCAAACACTTTGGAGCCTTGGTTCCGCTCTATTGTTTTTTTAACACTATTTGTGTTAAAGGAACGAATGTCATGTCGCAGAGACTTCAATATTCGTCTATTAAGGTGCCTGTAGGTTTGAGCATTAACGGAGGTCTGCAGTGCCATAGATCGACGTTCTGCCATAAGGTCGAGAGTGTGGACCGAGAGTTTTTGAGGTCTATTTTTACGGCCAGGTCTAAAAAACTTAGATCCGACCGTTTGGACAGTTTCCACAAACCCGTTGTTTATTTCGTCCACTGATACGCAATTCTCTAGGCAATCAAAGCGGTTTGACAACTCGAGTTGAAAGCTCTCGGGATTTTGGATATGGGCACGAGTAGGTCGGAACGTGGACTTCATCAAGCGGGACCTTTCCAATTTGACATTTATATTCAATATGCCTCGAACCATACGGTGATCACTACCGGTTTTTACCCTGTTGATCACGGAGACATCATTGAATAATCGTCTCTTGGTGGTCATGATGAAGTCTATCTCATTTCTCGCCTTGCCATCCGGACTCAACCAGGTCCATTTCCTTTGAGGCGGCTTCTGGAAGAAAGAGTTCATCGCAAAGAGTCCCTCCTTCTCCAGAAAGTCGGCCAGCCTATTTCCCCTGGCGTTCCTTTGACCATATCCAAAAGGTCCCACTTTCAACTCACCCTCGCCTCGCTTGCCGAGTTTTGCGTTGAAGTCCCCCATAACAACAGTGAAATAGGTTTTGGAAGTGTGTATGGCTCTACTTACGTCCTCATACATTTCCTCCACCTCTTCATCCGGGTGTTTCGAGGTCGGTGCATATACCTGTATGACCTTCAGCGAATACCTTTCGGTTATTCTGAGTATAAGGTATATCACCCTGTTCGACACACTCTCGATGGTTACGATGTTGTTTACGAGGGACCTGTGGACAAGAAACCCAACACCACCTTGGGACTTTTGGTCACCCTCCCGGTAGAAGAGCAGGTTGCCGGACTTCAGAGTTATCGTGTCCTCGCCCTCTCTGCGGACTTCTGATAAACCCACTATGTCCCAGTGTAACCCGCTCAATTCTTCCTCCAGCTCGAGCAACTTCTCGTCTGTCCTCAGTGTGCACGCGTTATAAGTTACCAGGGCCAGTTGTCGTTGGGGTGGTAGCGACATCGCCTCCGGGGATTCTTAGCACCTCCTGCCCCGCCGTTACCGTGACCGCTACCGGAGTCAGGAATAGCGGGGCTGCCGGAGACTGGGGGCCTGGATTGTTTGTGTCCTACCATTTAGGGGGTTTTTGCCAGTACTCGCCACGCTTGGCAGGCGGGTTGGCGAGCGCAGAGGCGCAGCCCCTTGCAGCTGTGACGCTGCTGCCCGTCACAGCTCAACATTTTACTGCGCCTTTTGTTGGATGGTTATCCCGCCATCGGTCGGTCGCCAGAGCCTCGTCTGTTGAAACAGGACGCACCGCGTGAAGGTGAGGTTGGCTTGGAGCTTTGGGTCTTGGTTAAGCTCCCTTACGTCCCTTAAAACTTTAATATAGATTAATGATACCTAAAGAGATGAGAAAGGAAATGTTGATAAGGATACATGAGGGTCACACAGGAGTAGTTAAATGTAAAAATAATGGTAGTTTTGTTTCGGTCGGGAATGTCTTGTGTCATTAAGAAGTTTGTGTTGGATTGTAAAATTTGGTAAAAATATAGAAGCTCAAATGTAAAAGAACCGCTATTGTCACATGAAATTCCTGAACTTCCATTCATAAAAGTTGCTATAGATATATATCAATATGGAACTGAGTATTATCTTGTGTTATTTGATTACTGCTCTAAGTGGATAGAAGTTAAAAAGTTATTTAAAAAACAGCAGGATAAATTATAAATGTTTGTAAACAGATCTTTGGAATGCATAGTATCCCTAAGTACTCGTATATGTATTATGAGTGACAATATGCCTTTTAATAGTTACTTGATCAGACAGCTTGCGAATGAGTGGGAAATTAAGTTAATTAATTCAAGTCCAAGATATCCACAATCTAATGGGTTAGCAGAGAAGGCAATAGGTATTGTAAAAGGAAGTATGCAAAAATATAACGAAAGTAAAACAGACTTTATCATAGCATTGTTTAATTATAAAACAACTCCACTAACAAGGTTAGAATATAGTCCATCAGAATAATTGTTAATGGGAAAGGTCCAAAGGTGTATAGAAACCTTATTTACCTAAAATGGAAAGGAAAGAAAGATTGTTAACAAGTATTAGTCTAAATTCAATTATGACAAGTCAGCTAAATTTAAGAATAATTTTGTAGAGGGGGAAAATGAAACTATAGAAAATGTACCAGGTAAGAAATGGAAGTCAGGAAAAGAAGTAGGAAAGTTGGGGCCTAGATCATATACAGTTCAGAATGAAGAAGAAAATTATGCAGAAGGAATAGAAGACACATCAACTATAATAATAACAAAGTTTATATAAAGTCAGAGATTTTAGATGATGAAATAAATGGGTATTCCAAGGTTGTAAGGTTACAGGAAAATATAAATATATGTTAACAATAATGGTGTAATCAACAGGAATTCCAATTATAATTATGTAACTAGATCTGGTAAACAGATAAGGAAGCCACAACATTCGAAGGTTTATTCTGTGTAAACTGTGTAATTTTAACATTAACTTAAATCGGGTATTTGTATAATATCAATGTCGTACCTATTTTTAGGCTTTGCGCGTTAGTCTCTAGATGACGCTCCCTTCCATCTTGTGGTCTAAACATGTAACTTGTGTCTTTTTGTAATAAATAAAACTAATTAAAACATCCTTTATTTTAATACAAAATACGAAGATTAATGGTTTGTTGCTTACAAAAGTTAAAAATTCATCATAAGGATTTTAACAAAATTATCTTAAAGATGAAATAAGAAATCGAAAATTGAGCACGAGTAGGACTTGATGTGGGCCAAATTGGCCCGGTTAGCCAAGAAGTTGCTGGTTCAAGTCCTGCCCGTCGCAATTTACGGTTTCTTATTTCAACTTTATGAATATAAAATATGACACTGTGAGTGTTAAAAAACATTCTAAGCTAAAAGATTATCTTATTTATATAATTTGATACGGATAAAACTTTAAATTTAAATTTCATATTTCTGATAACTATCACTGTCTAGCTAGCCCATAAAATTAATATTCCTATCGGAATAGAAGGACAAGTAAAAGCAGCCAAACGAAACCGATTTAAGATGTCAGTAACTAACATAAGTAAGTACCATTTGTAGCTTTAAATGAGATAACCTTGCGATCAAGTGATTTATAACAATGTTCCTAAGTTAAATATAGTAGTTTACTGCATGATAAACAGTCGACACAAAATATTGATTATGCAGCTCTAGTATAAAACTAAATATTATTTCATTATACAAAATATTCGTCGATATACATTCCTTGTGTTATTCTGTCTTTATTTTTTACGTTAAGTAACGTTTGTAGAATAGAATAATCAAACTGCGTACTTTAAATTTGAAGCGCATTGGTAAATATAAGTCGTATATTAAGAGGCTTCGATTTGGACTAATCTACCTGTTAAATGGTTATTTGTTGGGGTTATGCCGCTGTAATGCATAACAATCAATCACCGATCAAGTCACCATGTTTCAGACGCATTATTTCTCCAAAATATACACAATTTCACTTTTAAATATAAAAAATCAAATGCACGTAATTTTTAGCGAGCTTCTGCAGGGCGGTCAACTGTTTGACATCTGACAAAAATGGTTCTGCTACCCATCTCTTTTTATCACACAGTTTGCTGCTAGTGACATCTCGCTTTTGTCGTTCTATTCCAAAGGGATAATAATTTTATGAGCTAGCCTATCACGCATTTTTTACTATTTGTGGGACACCCTGTATCTAATTGTTACGATCTAGTTACAATTAGTCTGACATTTTGTAATCGCAAATTCAAACCAAAACAAATATTTAATACAAAATAAAAAAGTAAAAACCGACTTCAAAACCAAAATGCACTAAAAAGTCTTAAATAAACTCTTGAACATTGAAAGGAAAGGAATCCACTTTAGGGAAACAATTTATATTTGGAGTCGGTGCCATCACTTTGAATCATCGGTTTTTACTTTTTTAAAGTTAATTTTATTTCTCCATTTTTAGAGATTACAAGAGAGGGGGGAGTTGCACCTTATGACTCTGTTCTTTAAGAAGCTACAAACTACCTATCATATGTTCTGTCATTATAATAACTGAACTCCTAAGCGTTAAGAAGTTCCACCATCAGCTCAGCCCCACACAAGATGTGGACTATCAGACGTAACAATACGTCAACATTAAGATTTTAGTAAAACATCACTATACGTGCCTTTAAAATTTGAGGGCTTCCCTCGATTACACCAAGATCCCATCTTCAGATCCCAAATCGAAAACAATGGGACCAACTAGAAGGTACACCCTCTAAGTAGGCGAAAAAAAAATTCGAATCGGTCGACTAACGACTAAGATATGAGGTAACAAACATACAAAAAAAAACATACAGTCGAATTGATAACCTCCGCCTTTTTGGAAGTCGGTTAAAAAAAGATAACATCATACCTTTATCTCAGTATCTGTAACGGGCCGGGGCGCCACAGCGCGGGTAAAACTCTACTAAAGTTTCGCGTCAGTTTTTAGACGATATTAGAATAGTTCTTGTGTGTACATGTAATAAACAAGTATAAAACACATTGTTTTGCAACATTAACGTCTGTTTTGACCAATGACGGACGGTCAGTGAGTGTTATCTTAAATGGGCTGACTAGTGGCTGTCCCTCCAGTTGAGTGTGAATCACTAACACACACCACAAATGGTGTCTGCTACTTCTAAAGCTGGAAACAATGTAAAATATATACTAAAGATAGATAATTTAGCTGATCTGAACCAAAATTTAAAAACCGGCCAAGTGCGAGACGGAGTCGCACTCGCAAGTTGACACGGAACCCTCAGTGTGCGAGTCCGACTCGCACTTGGCCGGTTTTTTTGCCATTCGGCTACGGAACACTAAAAACGCTCCTTATCCAGGGAAACCACTAAAATGACAAACAAATTCCGTGTTTTTTCGGTCTATAATCCATGAATCAATCACAAAAAAACATCTCAAAGGTACTAAATACAAAATTTAAAGTCCAGGCACGCATTTTTGTCAAATCAATACATTTGGTTTGACGAATTATTGTTTGAGTTTCATAACATTTGTTTAAAACGCTGTAAAACATTAAATAATCAGTGTATGTACAGTTGTAGCGATATAATTAATAAAATTTTGATTGTATTTACGTTATAGGAAAATATGGTTACCAACGCAATTGTATCGTTGTCTATCTAAATTCATAGTCTTATTAAATTAAACAAGAACGATTTATCTAAAATAAGACATCATATCAATTTAGAATTATAAAATAGCCTAATAAAAATAACAAAGAATATTAGGAACAAAGAAATATAGAAGAAATTGATAAATATTATTTTTTAAATAATTTGTTTTAATAATTTGAATATTTAACACAGCAAATAAATACGTTTTCATATTTTTGTTTCTCCGATGAACATTACAAACAGTAAGCTTAGGTGGTTAAGTTTTCGCCTTGTCTTATCATCAATCATTCTTACAATAAGTTAGCACATTTTTGATTGCACTCAATAACCGCTCAAGCGGCCCGGCTCACCACCCTGCGCACCATTGACTTACTAGTTAGAATGATACATATTTTATTTTCTGGTAATTAAATAAGTAAAATAGACAGGGCTTATATTTATTTTGTACTCTGATAAAGATAATATCATAAGTTGCTATAATTCAATCAAAAACATCTAAATTCTCGTACCAGCATTATCAAAAATATTAGCGCCTGCAAACACATTACAGCAAATTGGTGCGTCTATAAGGATTCCACTTGAATCGTTAAAAAATTATAGGTAACTCATAACAGGTTATTTTTCATCTAATTATAATTATTTAAAAAAATGGTTCTTGTTAAACTGTTTCCGATACTTGGAGTACACTTCTCTCCAAAACAAAAGCGACTCTCTGTACCACAGAGGTATGATTTTGAACTCCTTGTCTATGTACAGAGCTTTTTGATCATCGCGCCTCACTGGTGGCCACTTCACTGGCAGTAGTTCACTGGTTGTTGGCGTTGGGTCTCTGAAACGCAAAAAACAAGTATTAACAGACTAAAGTGTAAATGTAAAATAGACTAGGATAGTCTAGAGAGCTAATAGTGGACGGTGTACGGGTCTAAATTTAAAGAAAATCACACATCGAATCGACTACACAGTTAAGCAGTTTGGCACACGCATACTTGGGCTGAATTTTTATTTGACCCGAAGTCCCAAAATAATTCTTCGATCAGAGAGGAGTTCTGGTTCACTAAATATTTTGTAGGGAAATCAAAAAAAATATTCAGAAACTTATCGTGTGCGATCGTTTGAAAAGACTTTTTATGGCTGTTCATTAATCCTTTCTTGAGGTTGGAAATGAGGATATCACATATCATTTGTATATTAAAAAATCAGCCATATCGTATCAGAAGGAGTCCAAACTTGATACGTTTAGAAAATTCATCATCAGCATTATCAGCCCAAGAAGGTCCACTGATGAACATAGGCTTCCTCGCCGGCTTACCGCACTGATCGATCTCTAGCGGTCTGCATCCAGTTTAATCCTGCGATCTTTACAAGGTCGTCTGTCCATCTTGTCGGTGGACGCCCTATGCTCCATCATTGGTCAATCTCCAATCTAAAACTTCTCTGCCCCAACGCCCATTAGTTGTTTGCGCTATGTGCCCTGCCCATTGCCACTTGAGCTTACTGATTCTCAAGGCTATGTCTGTTACCTTACGTCATGGTTAGAAAAATATTTTGTTTTAATTTGTTTAAAACTGCTGTACTCTTATGACGTGCTATAGTTGCAGAACCGCCTTTAAAATCCCGTTTAAATTAAAGTCCACATTGACCAAATATTAATTTTAATGGTACTTTGGGTCAAAAACCTTTTTTTGATCTCCAGTAAGTGAGTAAGTGTGTGCGAAACGGCTGAACTAAACATCGATTTGCAACTTCTTTTTGGGTACAGCTACAAACAACTATTTTCAAATGTGTTCTTTGGTGACAAGTTAACAACTTGACTCAAATTTTAAACATACTTATTCTATGAACTACCAGTGTACTAAGTGGCACCGCACAGGCGCAAATGCGCCACATTTATGTTACGACAATTGTGACGCCACATTTGACGATCCCGTACATTTAAATGCAACCCCGCGCATCTAGGACACAAAATGCACTTACTACACACACGTGGGACGAAGAAGTGTGGTGCCATTAAATAAACCTACAATTAAATTATAACAAAAAAATAACTTACCCATACTTGATAAAATTGGTCCACATTGTAGTCATTCGTTCGATCATATCCGTCTCAAATAATGTTGGAAGTATTGGTTGGCTGAACAAATAGAATAGCTCATCGCCGTGAGTGGCAACAGGGTGATTCAGAAATCTCAAGCCTGAAAATATCTTTAGAAAGTTTCTATTACCACTATAACCAAACAGGTAGTGCCACACTGGCTGATCACTCGTATGCACTATCAAATTTGTTTCTTCTACAGGTCCATAGTTATTAAATGGTTCTCCATACAATCTGGATACTGCTAACAAATTCTCCATTGAGATCTTTTTATTACCCAAGTACAGTTCTCTTGCTTTGTTCGCGACGGCTTTTCTTGTCTCATTCGAAGGAAACTCGAGGTCAAGTGGTAATGCCTTTTCGAAATTAACTTTTTCAAAGTATTTTCTGTCGTCCTTTGCGGCAAATATGAGACCTTCCTCCGTATTGGATCCTATTATCATAGGAACTTTGTTATACGTTCCTTTGATAAATATGTTGTAAGGCAGATCTGTCAAAAATGCTTCTTCTCCATCAAACTGTGTCTCGGCGCAAGGAGAGTATATAATTTCCGTTTGTGTTATAATTGTTCCTTCTTCTCTCGGCAAATTCGTTACAACTAGTTCCGTATCAGTCTTGCTCATGAAGAACTTGTATAATTCACGGGGATCCCTGCTATTAAAGCCCAGTTCTCTGGCATGTAGAATTGCCATTTGTATGGGGTTATATTTAAAGACCCAAGCGGATAAAGCTGAGCCACTTTGTACTATAGCTTTATGAAAGAGTCCCCTAGACATTGGAGATAAGACGTGCAAAGATACTGATGCCGCTCCTGCACTTTCTCCGACAAGTGCGACATTATCTGGGTCTCCGCCGAACTGTCTTATGTTTCGCTGCACCCACCTCAGCGCTGCCACTTGGTCCTTCATACCTGCATTACCGGGAGCTTCCCTGATACCTAAGCACATGAACCCTTGAGCGCCGAGCCTGTAGTTTATAGTTACAAGCAGAATATTTTTGTTGATCAAATATTCAGGACCGAACACTAATCGGGAACTGGATCGTCGGAAAAATGCTCCACCGTGAATGTACACCATTACTGGAAGTGGGCGTTCAGGTGTTGCATTTAACGGTGTAAAGATATTTAGTATCAAACAGTCTTCCTGACCAAAAGTGAACTTCGATCTCAGAGTCACTGCCTGTCTACACCTAACGTGTTCATTGTCTGCTTCAAATACTCCGTCCCATTGAGGTTCAGGGCCGGGTGCCTAAAATATCAATTAGATATACAAACGGTTTTGCTCATATCACCAAAAATGCAAATCTTAAAAAAGTTGTTATGTGTTAACTTATATCTAAAATAAGTAAAAGGATTTTACAAAATTTTTGATTAACATACTTTTAGTTCACACATAATCTAACAGTTAATATGAGGTATAGATTTTGGTACGTATATAGAAACGAATCAAGCATCGATATTCGATATATACTATCCCATGGCTTGGGCCGGGTTAGATACTTGCTTAGCTTTTTTAGAAAAGTTAAGTTCCTACATTTAACCACGATCTCATCTGATATTACTAGTGATGGACCCTCATGCATTCATCCGCATTATCATGCGGCATAGGATGCATTTCCATATAAATAGTTTATCGCACAATCAAAATTTGCACTTAAGGTGGACTCAACGCCATATGGATCACGTCTGACTGAGTATTCACAGCCTATTCTTGACAACTTACCTGGAATCTCTCCTTGATAGTTGCATATGGTATCCCCAAGTACTGCGCATGCGTGCCTGAACTAGAGATGGTCCCGCGCAGCAGGCCGCTGCTCACGCGCACCAGCGGGGTCGATAGCCGCGACGCCCGCGCGGCCCACAGTGACCACAGCACCAACCATTTGGTAGCCAACACCATGTTGCACCTAAAAATTAATGTGTTAAAGGTCAGATTCCCACAGTAGGTAAGCAGTAGTAGTAGTGGTAGTAGCGCAGTATAATACGCAAAGTTAATTGTCAGTGCAATTATACGGAAAATTGGGCTATACTAATCTCCGACATGATACAGTAACCGCCTTTCACAAACACGTAACTATTGTTGTGCCTAAATTTTCCCAGGTGAGTAGATATAATTTATACTTAAGTTTTTTGGACAAAAGTCATATCTCTAGATGTTCTGTAAATAGAAATCTAGTCAAAAACGGGTTATAGGCCAGGCTACTGAAAACATTTTATTTATTTATATATTTTTTGAAATTTTAACCTAACTTAAGCATTTTATCCCTTTGGGTATTCAGAATAACATCGCAAAATAAATAACTAGAAAAGTGAAGATTTGTTGTTAATTATACTTGGTTACAATAGTTAAAATCCATCTATTAATTGGATTTATCATAATTAAATGACTTGAAAAGGACGATCTGGAATACCGTGGGGGAGGCCTATGTTCAACTGTAGACGGCCTTTAGCTAAAAATGATGTTGATGATGATGAAAAGGACACAACTTAGATTTTTTATTTTATTTTTCTGAACACCACGAATTTTCGACTGGATCTCTATTTACGAGAAACCCTATATTGTTTCGATCTACTTAAACGTTGTCTGCAACATTTGTTATCGCGAATGTGCAAATATCAAACACAAACAAAAATAGATAATAATATCATACCTTATCTCCGTGTCTTACCGGCCGCGACGCCACAACACTCTTAAAACTATAAATAAACTAAAGATTCGCTTCAGTTTTTGGATGATATTAAAATATTGCTTACATCACCGCTTATACGTGTAAGAAACAAGTAAAAAACACATTATTCTGCAACATCAACGTCCGTTTCGACCAATGACGGACGAACAGTGTGTATTATCTCAATCGGACTAACTAGTGACTATATCCGTTACATACTCAGGACGGATGGATTTTTAATACTATCTGGAGTTAAAGTACATTAAAGGTTGTCGACAGAGGCTCGCTCTTGGCGCGAAGTTCGCCTAGGCTCGATTTTACAAACTTCAAATAAGGAATATTCGTCGGATATTATACAAACCGCCTAATTTGAAAACGTCACTTATTTGTCAGCTATCATTTTAAATGTAATTTTAAAATCGGTCGGTTTATACTTTTTCAGTCGGATAAGTCTTTTCTGACGTTTGGTTAAACCGACCCATCGGGCCTAAGATGAATCGTAAAATGCAAACTTCTTTTAATCATATTGAAAAGGTTTTTACTAACTTCGATGAATTAATTTGATTGTAAAAGCAGTAAGGATTGCCTTACAAGTGAAAAAAGTGTTGGAAAACTTGTAGTTTAGGAAATAAAATAATTTTATCGACGTGATAAACGATATAGAGGCGTGCATGTTAGACCTCCTGTTGAACATTTCCTTTAAGCTTATATAGGTATCGTAACTAACTTTTTGTTTTGTGCAATAAAAAGTTATATTATTTTCAAGTAGTAAAGATAGAGAGTTTTGCTAAATGAAAGCATACTATTATTTTTCTAAAATATAAAGACTGCATTTAAAATTTGAAAAACAATGTTCCACTTTCTCGGTAATCGAATCTACTGTAATGACTAAAAAACAGCATGTTTTAAATGGCACCAATCCATACAAAGAATTATAAGAAAAAATCTTTTCACGGGTATTGTTATTTAATTTTACAGAAACGTCAAAAAATAAGCAAATTGTAACCATCGAAATTTCGTTTACTTTTGTTTTCTTTTAATCTTTATTGAGAAATTACGTAATCTTCACCCGATTTTAATATTTTACAAAATACAGCATATAGCTATATTTGTTTGAATAAGCTGTAATATCATACTGTTTAATTAATTCTGTATAAGTTTTATTAAATTAAGAAGCAGATTGTTAAGTAACAAGCTTCCATCCTCACAAATTCGTGTGTAATAAAATATAGTTAGTAAGAGTTGAATTTGCGAAACGATGTAACTCATTATTTACATTCCTGAAGCACATGTTTTAGCTTACAGTTTAGCATAATACTCATTTACGTATAAAATTTGTTTCTCCTCAACTGTAAACTGTTTTGTGTTTAAATAAAAGAGAAATAAAATCTAACTTGGGTTTAAGATACCAGTACATTTGGCAAGTTTATTCCTTATGATGCTAGACCACATCGATGTTGCCACTAAAATACATGATGTCTTGAATTTCAGTTCTTTTGGTTCGATTTCCGGGAATGTAAAACAGACTTATTACCCAATAATATAATAATAAACATATTTTTTATTGAGGGTATAAAGCGATCTACCTCCTAGTGGTCCACTCTGGGTAACGACATCACTAAGCTAATGGTTTGTGATGGCAGCTGAACGATCCCATTACCAGCAGTGATAGGCTCCAATAGAAGCCACCTGGTAGCTACAACCCTCCCACCGGAGCCCGGCGCAAAGCAGCTTGCTGTGTTTTGTCGGTGCGTAAGAGAGTCAGAGCCTTAGAAGGAGTGCAGTTGTCAGTAGTACTGTACAAAGTCAGTATTGGTCTCAGAGCAAAACTGTACCGGGTGACTGGTTCAGAAAGGTTGCGGGATTCAGAGAACGGTGCCAGCCGTTGGCCGACCGCGAGTCAGTAGGGGGCCTTAGTAGCTAGCCAGTCACGTGCAAAAGGCTGCCCCGCCGACTCGCGGAAAATCCCGATATGCTCCATCGTTCCAGTTTGCGACTGGAAGGGAGGAACCGGTGGCTACACTTGGGGGGCTTCGGGCGTCCCCGCAGTCTCCAGGTCATTCACCTCAGGGCAGTTGAGCTTCAGGCTTCCATTAATGCCTCGACAACCATATCTGGTACCCACCTCATGCAAAAATGATACATAAAAAAAGCAAAAAAGAACACAGTAAAACAACAGCTGCACATCCTCCCACTCAAAATGCACCGCGCACAGGAGGAAGAAGCGAGCCTTTAATTCTGCCGTGAAGCTCGCTAAGCGGGACTAGCGTACGGCTCGATATGACCATGTCGGACGCATAGGGTCTAACTATCGTCACACCCACCGGGCAGTAAGCAGTTGTGGTCCCTAGCCAGGAGCAACGAATTTCTACCGTCCCTATCCAGAAACCTGATGGATCGTTGGCCCATACAGCTGTAGAGAAGGCAAATCTTTTTTCAAGGGATTCCATTCCTCCAATATCCAACATTCCGTGGAGCACTTTTTGTAGTCCATATCATTTTTAATGACACGCACCATCAATCGATACCGATTCGGCGCGCTAAAACTAAATAGTATAGTCCCTACAATTATTCAAAATTGAACGCACTATCATGTGATGCCTTGCTGAAATGGAAGTATGTTTCCTTTCAGTAAAAGGCATAAAAAACTTACTATACATACTTTCATTGAAACAACACCGGTGTTTTTCATGATAAGTTTAAGAGGAAAAAAATAATTTATGTTAGAGTTTTTAAAACCATTGTTTCCCTGGTTGTTTTTTTCTCTTTATGAAGACATTGTTTAAACGGTCGAGAACATAAAATTATTATATTTCTGAAATTGTATATATTATACGAGTATATTTACGTACTTTAGAAAATATTGATACGAATGAAAATCAATCCAGTAGTTTGAATAAATACACATAGTTTCTAACAGTATAATTGTGTATTGAAATTGATCCATGATTACTTATCATCTTAACAGGCCTCTAAAAAAAATCTTTTGTTCAATAATATTAAAATATATTTTCTCATCACAAAAAACATTTATACATAATATAGATACAGCATTAGTTTGTCACAATTTTAATTTATATTGTTCGTGCGAGCGAGGTAAGAATTACCTGTGTTAAAGGTCATCAGCCTCCCTCAACAGCGTACCGCAAAGTCAGCGCAAAATTTGTAAATAGCAGTACTATACATTAGTATGAAATGAGGCTAGTGTCAATGAACAATAGCTGGATAGAAAATAGAGTAACTAGGTATACGCATTTTATTAAATTGCAAAATTTAAGTTCAAAATATTGGCTAGGAGTCTAATGGAAAGAACGAAATAACATTTTACAATATTTATGCGTTCGTGTGTGTATATTAGCGCGTATGCGTGTGAGTGGGTAGGTATGAGTGTATGTATGTGTCAGGGAATGACTAACAGAAATATTATTTTATTATTGTAAACAGCTCTTTTGTTCCGTCGTAGTCACAATCCAAAATTCACAAGATCACATTATTCATGCAAAAGTGCCTGGTGAGTGGATAGATGTGGAAAAGTCCATTCAAGTTATTAGAGTTCCGTAGCCCAATGGCAAAAAATGGAACCCATATAGTTTCGTCAAGTCTGTCTGTCTGTCAGTCTTGCTGTCCGTCCGTATGTCGCAGACACTTTATTCTGAAACTATTAGTAAAGGGTGTCCAGTAAAGAAATTTCAACTTTGATTGGCTGTTGCTACGCAACTGGCGGGGTTAGGTGAAGAGGAGGGGTGTCGTTAGATGCGTGGGATTTGCGGATTTGTCAGTCACCATGAGTCACTGGTCCGGAGCGCACCGCGCGTTTGCAGTCGAGCAATATTTGAAGTCCGGCGAATCCTTGGTTTGTGCGCGCCGCGCTTTTTGTACGCACTTCAATATCAGAAGATTAAGCGATGGCCCGAGCACACAACTTATTCGGTCGTGGGTGCAAAGATTCAGACAACAAGGAATTACCGTCAACGAGACTTCTCCGGGGCGGCCAACTTCAGCAGCGACGCCTGAACATGTGGATCAAGTTCGGCAAGAAATAATGCGTAATCCTCGTAAATCGGTACGAAAAATTGCTGCCTCTACAGGCATATCAAAGTCAACAGTTCAAGTTATTTTTAAAAAGAAATTAAAATTACACCCATACAAAATGCAAATTGTACAGGGTCTGCATGAAAACGATTACCCTGTGCGAGAAAACTTCACCAGGGTGATGCTGGAACGTTTTCGAACCCCATGAACGCTTGGAAACATATTGTTTAGCGATGAAGCCCATTTTCATATTGATGGCTACGTCAACAAACAGAATATGCGTTTCTGGTGTCCCTCCAACCCAAGAGAACGCCATCAAAAACGATTACATTGCTCTAAAACGACAGTTTGATGTGCGATTTCTGCGCGTGGAATTATTCGATCGATCTCGTTCAAACCATTTTTATCGAAAGTATTTGTAATATTCTACGCTAATTTTTTTTTTTTTCATTTTTTTTCTTGCTTAGTTCAAAAGTGAAAGGGACGCTCATTTTACCACTTCAGAAACGTCTATCTCTAAAATATTAGAATTTTAGAAAAAAATAGTTTTAGGAACCTCAGTGTCATTTTAAAAGACCTATCTTTAGATAAACGTATAGGTTTTTACAAAAAGTTCCATGTAGGGGAGCCCCCATTTGAAAATCATTATTTCTTATTTTTTGTATAAGTGTCGTGAATCAGTTCACAGAATACACCTACCTACCAAGTTCCAATTTTGTAATGCTATAAAAGTTTCAGAATAAAACGGGTGTGACATACGGATGGACAAACAGACAACGGACGAACAAACAGACAGACATATCGGCAGATTTGACGAAACTACAAGGGTTCCGTTTTTTGCCATTGGCTACAGAACCCTAAAAACGTACATGCAATTACTTACACTTATTAGTATGAAAAATTCTCCCCTTTAAAATAGCGTTCTTAATAATATAGCGTCAACTGTACGTGTAATAATAGTCAGTCTGGGACTTGTTCCAGTAACTCCGCATCTAAAGTATTCTTTATTTGCAGAAACATTTTCCTCAACGACCCCGTGTACTATTTGTTCCGTCTTTAAGTTAGTTTAAAAAAGTAGTGGCAGTTTTAACCGAGTATAATAGTCAGAGTAGGCTATCTATAGATTTCTTTCAATTCCGTTTATCAAAATAATTAATTTCAGAAACGATTCCAACTGCCTTCCGTATTACTTATAAATCGTTTATGAATAATTGTATCTTGTTGACAAAAACGAATATTTTTCTTATCACAATGTGTTAAAAAAACTAAAAACAACTTTATGAATGAATTAAAAAATCAGAAGTAAATTCTGTTTGCCGATACCTATTTCCAACGATTTTTCCGCTTAGTTTATTTTATTGAAAAGGTACACCTACAGTTTACATATTATACTCACTTAACTAAACTGGCATTGACAGTGTTTCCCATCTTAGATCCCCTACCCACTGCGACTTTTAGCATAGGTGCAGTCGCTAAAATTGAGTGCATAATTTGAAAATTTCCAGCTTCTGCATCGCGACTGTATTGATGCTAACGCGCGCTAGCAACGCGACTGTATCGATGCTAAAAGTAGCTCAGTGTGTAAAGGTAGACATTTTGCGACTGCTGCTAGCTGCTAAAAGCTGCTAAAAGTCGCAGTGTGTAAAGGGTCTTATACACCTAATAAAGGCGCACACAGCATAGTAGTGAACAAAACAAAAGTAATTAAATTAATTAGACATAAGACAAGCAACGCTTTCAAAGAAACGCTTTTAGTTTACAAAGCAACTAATACTTAACTTACCCGTCAATGTGATTTTCTTCACAATTGCTGTTTCTTTCTTCGAAAAGTTCTTAAACACAAAAAACTAAACACAAACATACGCAACTCGATCAAAATTTAGTTCTGTTCACAGACCGTAGTCAATCAAACTGAGTTCAAAACATACTAGTTAATGAAATAACCTTGACGGGCAGACTATGACCTGCGACGGCAACGCACGGGGAACTTTATAAATTCGTGATATAGTCACAAAAAAATTACAAAAGACTGAGCGCCTAATATCACGGCGGTTGTATTTATAGCCTTGGCGCTGGTGTCTCATAAAGCAATGTGTTATAACAAGGGTCAAAGTTGGCCTATGCATGTCCGCACTAATAAGAAACTTTAATGTTTTATATTTGCACGTTAATTTCGGTGGATAACCTTCCCACGGTATTTGCAAAGTTTAATTTCCAACAATTGGGGCTCTTGTCGCTAGGAGTGATCTCTTCCGGAAACGAAACATTTAAAACTAAAAGCAGGCAACTGCAAGACTCGCTGTTTTAACCGTGGGTCAAATCATGATTATGTGACTGTCAGTTAAATTGATGTTGCAAGAGCAGAAAGACGTGTTGTGTTGACATTATAACCCCGATTTTAGATGTGAACTCCGGATTGCTCAAGTAGGCCCAAAAGTAATCATTTTGCTACAAAATAACAAATTGTTTGATTAAGGCCCAATTTCTTAATCAATAGTAAAGTTATTAATAAATTGAAATTCATTTATTTCAGAGTTATTATCTCCATATGGGTTAGTAACAAAAACACTTATTAGCTATGGTCAGTAGATACACAGGCAGCTGTTTCTAAGTCCTCCCAAGCTACTAAGGCTACATCCATCCTACTTGCTATCATCTTCAGGATCTCGTTAATTCAGTATCAGGATAAAGTTAGGTTACCAGCGGTTAAATATTTACGATTGTCTGTGTTTTAAAGAAAAACTACCTTAAAATGACACAATGACTATTTTAATGACCATTGGTTAAGGTATTTTCTCTTCAAAGCGCACACAGTCGTTAATATTCAACCGCTGGTAACAAGATTTTATTATTACTATTGATGAAGAAATCGGGCCTAAGTCTCTCATTCAAGTCATATGAAAATGGTGAATTAACTGCTGCTAACACCAATTCTATCTGTGTGTCACTTAAAAAGTTATTGAATTCTTTTGAATTTGTAAGAAAATCGTGTAGATAATTAAACAAATATTTGAGCAAAATTTTAAATAAGTACATTTCAAAAGATATAATGAGCAAATTAAAATTAACAGTCTCTTCTTCTTCTTCTGCACGTGTTTGCCCACTGCAGGTCATATGCCTCTCCAAACCTCCTCCACTTATTTATTTATTTTCACCATTTATTTATTTGTTATTTATACATAAATAAATAGTACTGGGCGCGTAATATTGCGATGCAGTTTTAATAGGTAAGCGGCTCAGCTTTACTGTAAAATTGATAATTCGTATTGCGATTTCGCATTATATTTATAACTAGCGGTCTCCCGCGACTTCGTCCGCGCGGTTTGAGTTCGCTCCCTCCCCTCCCGTCGCAGCGTCATGTTTAATATCCTAAAGCCTTTCTCGATAAATAAGCTATCAAACACAGAAATATTTTTTCAAATCGGTCCAGAAGTTCCTGAGATAAGCGCGTTAAAACAAACAAACTCTTCAGCTTTATTAAGCGTTTCGCCACGGAACCCTCTCACCAATAAACGGCCAAAGAACTTTTCTTTTCATAGCGTTGTTTTTTTTTCGATATACCTACATATTTTTATAAAATCTGATAAGTACATGAACATTTAAAACCATTCATACCTACTATTCGCAAAAAATACGTAGGAAAAAAAATATTAAGATATTTTATACTCAAAGGGACTACTTTGAGTTTTTATCCCCACGTTCAATTGCGATTGCAAGCGCGTTAGAATTTTGAAACATTTTTATGGGAAAGATAAACTTCAGGTAGGTAGGCTTCACTGTAACTAATGGCACGGGAGAACGCCGTGAGGTTTTTAGTGGGTAGGCGGGTTCTAAGCCCGGAGTCCCACATAACCCCCAACTACCCCCGCGGTCGGTGAGTATGCATAAAAGCGCAACCAACCATGTAACTTAACTTAAGTTTGGTATTGAAAATAAAATGTTTTATGTTTTTAAAGCATTTTCCTGACCCAAAAAAAGGTGTCACTGTAACCAGAGGCTATATGTTTTCCCGGGCCTGGAAGGGCCTCACCAGCAGAGGCACACGTCACAGTTGGAGGGGTTTCAATTAAGATCGGAAAGAACCTCAAATATCTTGGGTTGGTCCTAGACGGTGGGGCTTCGTGCCGAATTTTGAGAAGCTAGTGCCGAAGCTCATGGTGACGGCGGGAGCCCTTTCTCCTGCCTAATGTTGGCGGGCCGTCCCCTCTGTGTCATCGACTCTACATGGGCGCCATTCGTTCCATTGCCCTATAAAGGCAGCCCAAGCATCACTAATGGCATAGGAGAACGCCGTCAGGGGGTATCTATCATAACACAGAATTTTTTGATATCGAATTTCATTTCACAGAAAACTATTCAATGAATGTTAATATCTTTTTTTCTTGTTGATTCGAATAGTTATTTATCGTCGTTTCATAACATCGAATAACAGTTCACCAAAAAAATGTTTCGCAACTGTTTTGTTAAGCAGAATAACGATATACCAAACTAATGTTTAATAGAATTATTAAGTTATCGATATAACCTTTCATAAAAACTTGTTTCAATGTGTAACGGTTCCCATATATTTTTGCATACGCATGCAAGTAAGAAGGCATGCGCATGCTAGTAAGAAGGCATACATGCATGCATTTAAGCAAGCAGGCATGCATAAATACATGCATGCAAGCAAACAGGCATGCATGCAGCAAGCAAGCAGGCATGCAAACAAGCAGCATACATTAGGATTTCCTCGTCTCCGGCGCTGCGGGAATAGCAGCCTCGTCGCCCTTGCGTAACAAGGCGCAGTCACCCACGCTCGCCTACGCAGCTTCGGCTTGCTGGTCGCCTTCGGTGACCAGCCTCAGCCGCTCCGGCTCGCGCGGGTGCCTACACCTTGTTACAGCGGGCGGAGGCTGCTCTCCCTCCGCGCCTCCGGCTTTTAAATTACACTCTAGTATCGGGCAGACTAGTACCACGGCGCGGAGACCACGGCGAGTCGGGATTAACGCAGTTTATTTATTAGATCAATATTTATTACATATTTATATCAGTTATGTTTTAAATTGTCTAATAATAAAGTATGCAATATAATATAGTAACAAATATTCGTTTGAAAATACGGACTTTAGTGAAGTAAAATTCGATGTTTCAAGAATTCTGCATATTGATACTTACGTGGAAATAAAATTATGGGTAACAAAATAGAAATCTAACGTTACTTCGATAAAATACGTAATTTATGAAAAGAAATAACGATGAAGTAAGTTTGTAGATAATAAGCATTCGAGTAAATGAAATTGTGATGTAACAAGATTCTAGAATTTGTTGAATATTATTTTGAAACATCTGCGAATCGTTTTATGGGAAATGAAAATCAATGAAGAAAATTGCGATTAAGTGATGGGTTCCCGCCGTCAGGCTTTTTGTGATTACGCGGGCTCCAAAGCCTGGAGTCCCACATAATCACCATCTGCAATCGCAGTCAGTGGGTATGCATAGGAGCATGTTTCCTGACGCAAAAAATAGTGCAATAGTGTGACAGGTCTTTTTAAAATGATTATGGGTTTGTTCACATCATTTTTTGATAAATCGACTGTTTCCATAATATTCAGTTTTGAACGGATAAATTTTGTTAGATTCCAATGTCACCCCTCTCTACTAAACGGTAGTACTCGTAGGTAGATACGTGAAAATAGATCTACGATACGATGATACAAAGTTCTGTTCAGCCATGATCAAAGTCTGATCTGGTAAAACCGGCACACCAAATAGCCCGATTTATTTTTAGAGGAGTGGGAGAGAAGACCGACTAGCCGGAGCCTATCGGCCATAACCAGCAAGATATCCATCGAGTCTGGTTCCTCGCCCCTTCGCCCACCTCATCAACGCTCAGCCCTATTACCTGTCTTTATCCCTATATTCAAGGAATATATAAACGTATTCCTAGAATATAGGGAGAAAGACATCAAAGATCTGATTTGGTGGATACGTATAGGACTTCATCAGGATTATCTTTGAACCTTTTGAATCGGTTATATGGTCGATACACTGCTTCAGTTCATATGTTTTTCACTGTCGTCGGGTTTGTAGGTTGCTTTATTCCACTTATCTACGACAATGTTTTTAATGGCGTTCTTTAAAAGAGTTATCTGATTGAGCGCACCAACGCTTTATCAAACTTAATACTATTAATTGCACTTGTAAAAAGAAACTTTGGCTGTGACAGACGAGGAATCAAACCCCGTGTCTTACGTCATCTGGGCGTATGCCTATACCACTCGGCTTGATCAAACGTTGATTATTATAAATAGGTGTAATAACTTGCTGCGCTCCCTTAACATAGACCTTGCACTTAACCAGCATTGAAGCTGTCGTCAGTTTTCACTTCACTGCGTTCCTTCAACTGCACTATTTTGACGTAGACCAATGTAACTGTCGTCAGATTTTAGCTCGCTGCGCTCCTTCAACGTAGACCAATGTAGCTGTTGTCAGTTTCTACCTCACTGCGTTCCTTTTATTATTTTGATAAGAATAAATACCTGTGTGTATAATACACTTCTAAAAATAATGCATTATTTTTTTTACAAATTTATTAACATAAAAAAGGTTGTAGTAAGTCAACCATAAAAGATAGACATATGCTGTCGCGGATTTTATTATAGAACTCTTAATGCTGAACAATCCTGTCATACATGATTTTTGTGTAACTTAAGCGGTTTCCGCAGCGTATGCAGCGGAAGCTCTCAAAAGGAATATCTTTCTCCCGTTTTCGCAACATTTTTCATTTCTGCTGTGGTCTTATGACTCGTATCTTTATGTTATATAGCCTAAAGCCTTCCTCGATAAATGGACTATCCAACGTAAAAATATTTTTTCAAATCGGGCCAGTAGTTTTTGAGATTAGCGCGTTCAAACAAACAAACAAACAAACTCTTCAGCTTTATAATATTAGTATAGATATTATTTTAATAAAACATCATAAATATTAATATTCGTTCCACTGTAGTATTATTATATCATTATTTTATTGATAATATTCGTTTACACTGAGTCGGAAATGAGCTGCCTGGAAATTGAACGGCTAAAGTTGGATCTCAGTACGCCCCTTGGTTGTGGTTGTATCGTTATTATTCAACAGTTAATTACTGCAATTCACATAACTATGGCGTACGAACGCGGCACACTTTATTACTTAATTTGCGTTGAACATATTCAAATTTAAGTTCAGCCTTATCTCCCGAGTCCAAAGGGTTCTGCAAACTACCGTCATTTCCAAGTTAGTGTTAACCCAAACGCAGTGTTGCCAGCCCTATTATTTTAACAGTGCTCTACCAAATATATTTTTTTATTTTTCCCTGTTTTAATATAATATAACTTTTGTTATCAACTGCCCACTTTAAGCCAATGTTTACAAATATAATACTTTTGTTTGACTATGACTAATACACAACGTATATTGTACTAACGGCCGCCCGGGACTTTGTCTGCGCGTTTGGGTCTTACTCGTACTTCGATCACATAGGTCGTAACGTTATGTTATATTGACAGCCCGCAGTCATTGAATTACTACTACTGTTATATTCTTTCCTGAATAATAGGGAAGCTATCTATCAAGATAATTCTCATAGATTCCGATATTAGCTCGTGCAATCAAACACAAAATATGTTCAACTTTATAATATTGGAATATATAAAAGTATGGATAAAGTTTTGCAATATTTTATGAGCCGTTGCTCGGCCTTTAATGAGCTGAAAGATAACTGAAAGTTAAAAGGGGCTATTTTTTTACAACGAAATCGAAATAACCTATCGTCAATATTTTTTCTTTCGGATGCTAGAATTCATCAGATTTACCAGGCCACTTTGGACCACACCACTGTTGCCACACTTTTATTTTTGATACTTTAACAAAAAAAACATTTAACTTGATGCTATAATAAACGTGGCGCTATTACTATAAAATAAGTTTAAATCATTTTTTTTTTAAATATTGGACACCAATCACATACACTGCTCTGATCCCAAAGTAAGTAGCTAATGCACTTGCGTAATGGAAATCAGACATAACAGTGGTACCACAACACCCAGACTCGAGCCAATATAGAAAATTTTGATTTAATTTCTATATTGACCAGACCGAGAATCGTATCCGGGACTTTGGAGCGGCGACACCTTGTAACCAGCGTGCTTAGCCACTATACCACGAACGTCTATATACAAGATTGGTTTAAATAAAGTAGGTACTTACCTTACTAAACTCTTTTCATTTGACCTCATCACACATATCATAAGCTTATTCTCAAGTCTCAATATTTATTATCAACAAACACAAACACAAATTAACACAAAAACATGACAAATAGTATGTAGGTAGGTACCACCTTGACATTTTGTGTCTTTCAATTTGACAAATGAGCGAGAGGGACAGCAGTAGATGTAAGCGAGATAAAAGTACCAACAGCAATAAGGAGTATTGATATCAACTTTAGAGTAAATCACCACCAAAATAACTTTCTACCCCTTTTAATTCTCATTAAGAAATACATTTTAATAAAATAGTAAACACGGGTTTCAATTCTTTTAAAGCATGTGTATGCAAAATTTTAAGGTGGATTGGAACAAGGAATCACATTGTCCTATAAAAAACTTTGCCCCCTTTTCCACTCCCTTAAGGGTGGAATATCGGAAAATCCTTTCTTATCGGATCCCTGAGTCATATAAAAACCACACCCTTCATGTTTCAGTCTCTACTATCAGTGGTTTAGGCTGTGCGTTAATCCGTCAGTCAGTCAGTAATTCAGGACAAAGCATTTTATAAGTAAGTATAGACATATCTGTAAAAAAAAGTCGTCTTGTCTTGCTTAGGTCTCAACCTCAGCGTTATATTACAGGACTAAGGAAACATGAAATCACAAATAAAATATTTAGATAACATCTGTAGCTGTCTTCGTCTTTCATGAGCACTTTTCTGGCATTACTTTATATCTCTCACTAGATGGCGTGAGGATAATATAAGCTTGTTTTCGAAAAATCAGTTGACAAATATGTGTATACAAACATATTGTACACAAATATACAAACATACATAACCTTACGAAATTTTGCACACGTGTTTGGAAGTCTTTATAGATCAACATACTCAAATATTATCAGCAATATCACATACATACACATTCTTCCTTTTTTAAGTCGATAAAAATAACACATTTGCCCTCTGCAATTAGGAGAAACAAATTCATATGGAGTCGGTGTATGATGTCATTGATGCATGATTGATGTACGGATAACAGCACGTCAAGGTAAACACTGCGGTATCTAATGCAGTTGTAATAAGGGCTAGTTTGCAACAAAAGTGGGTAGCCTTATCCGTCGCGCGATATCTCGGACAGTTTTCCCACATCATAGTCTGACAGCGCGGACAGTCGAGTGGCTAAAAAGATGGCAAATGCTTTTTTAACCTTTTTAAAAGTTTTTTGAAGGCGTTTTTTTTTATTTTAATTTTTATAGCCAGTTTTAAAAATCTGTTTATTACTATTTTTCATTCCTAATAAAGAGATATTAAATGAGAAATATTCCAGAAAGCTCTTGTAGGTGAATTTAATTAATTCTGCAGTGACCTTTATTAGTTGTTGGCAACACTGCCCTCACAGCTTCACTGGGTGAAAGGACGAAGAGATTCTTAGATGCATCCCTAATTAGGAGCCGAACATTAAACTTCAAGAACTGTTGGGATTAGGGCATTGGTATGAGCATTTTATGTTATTTGATCTTTTGTAAAAAAACCGGCCAAGTGCGAGTCGGACTCGCGCACTGAGGGTTCCGTGACAACTTTAACTGAATTAGGGAATCCACTTACTTCGACTTAGTAAAATACCACAATATTTTGTTGACTGCAGATATAACTTTGTTTTTCATAGTGTTCGTATGAAATACAAAGTTATGTTTGCGGTTGTTGAAAATGTGCTATATCTCAAAAACTGCTATTTCGATCCCGTCCGAACTAATTTTCTTTGAAAGTATTTGTAAAGATCTACATTACATATTTTTTTCAAAATTTACACTTGCTTGGATTAGAAATTAGATGGGGGGGACGCCCATTTTACCACTTTGGAAGCGTCTAGCTATGAAACGTTAGTCTTTATAAGAAAATGGTTTTAAAAACCTCGAAGTCATTTTAAAAGACCTATCCATAAACACCCCACACGTATAGGCTTGATAAAAATTTTCTTTTGGTTTTAGTTTCATGTATGGGAGCCCCCACTTAACTGTCATTATTTTTTATTTTTTGTATGAAAATCGGTAAGCGGTTAACAAGATACGTCTCCTTACCAAATTTTAATTATGTAACGCTTATAATTACAGAATAAAATGGCTGTGACATACGGACGGACAGACAGACAGACAGACTTGACGAAACTATAAGGGTTCCGTTTTTGCCATTCGGCTACGGAACCCTAAAAACAGCACCAACTTTGAAAATATACATACATTTATATGATACTTTAATTGATATGGTTAGTCATTGCAATTGGAAAATAAACTGCGAGGGGGTTTCACATCCCTTGTATAATGTTAATAATATTAGCTTTATTTCTGTTTCAAAGGTTCAAATTATGCCTCTTAATACAAACATTATAAAAAGCAAAAGGGAAAAATCCCTTTCTATAGTGTGTCTGGAATGTATAAAGAATGCATACGAAACAGTCAATGAATGTAAAAAAATATTAATAAACATATAATATTTATTTTCAACACACTTGCTCAAAAAGACGTTTTTATTCCACCGATTTTTGGCTCGTAATCCTAGATATTAAACACGCGTGCTTTATCAGTATATTATTGCACTAGTGCTTTTAGTTTATTAACCCGACCAATTTACATTTGTACCCTAGTACCAAGTCGTAAGTAAGAAGAAGAAGCGATATAATTTAGTCGGGTAATACAATACTTTTATTTTAACAACAAACAGTATTTATGCGAAAAATAACAGTATCTACATATTTTTTTCAATAAATGGTAAATCCAGATTTATTACTAAAAAATTGCTCAAATTCATTTATTATTTTCTCTGATTTGTGTTTTAAACACAAATTATTACGTTTTTAATCTTGGCTTTTGGCCGATCTAGTTCGCGCCTAAGCCTTGCGCGCGCATCGGTATCGCGGCAAGAAAAAGAAAACAACGCGCCATTTTTCGTAAATAGTAATTGTCGGCTGTGATGAAATTTGGATTAATTAAGAAGTTTAATATTAATGAAAATGTCTACTTCAAGTGAAGAAAATGAAGAAAACCTATTATTAACTCCGCCGGACATACGTAACGAGGCGAAAAACGCGTGCGAAAGTCTTTGCCATCAAAATCGAGTGAAATGTAACTGTTTCAATAATTAAAAACTTAGTAAATGAAGAGTCTTGTTTTTTCCTCGCAAGTGTGTTGAAAAACGTCGTATGAAACACGTGTGCCTGTGACCATTATATACGCGGCTTTCTTATGGCGCACTCGCTTTCGCTCGTGCACACACAATATCGCCTTGTATATAATGGTCAACTTAGCACACTTGTATCATAATGTACTAATATTATTTATATATTTTTTATATTAATTCATTCTTGTCAATTAGCTGCTGCTAATTGACACAATAGCAGTAAGTAAATAAGTAATTAAAAAAGTTTCAGGGTACAAAAGCACGACTGGTTGTTGTCAGTTGCACATCAAATTTAAATTAACCTTATAATGTGGTTTGGAAAAATTACCCCAACTATAGGAGTCATAATATGCCTTCTTTATCTGGTTTTAGAATATTGACTCAACACTCTTCAATAGAATACTGAGCATAGTCGAAACGGAGTAGAAAGAATAAAGCAAGCTCAACCTAAAATAGACTGCTATCTTGTTGGCTAACCAAAAATGCAATTCTGTTTTTTTAGACCCTTATCAATTTCTCCATCACAGACACCTGCTTGCACCAGGCGAATTGCTGACACTTTATAATGCGTGTAGCTAGGGAAAGGAATTCGCTGCCTACTGAAGTTCTCCCTAAGTAATACGACCCAAGCCTCTTTAAGGTAAGAAAGTACACTACTAAGCAGATTTGCACCATCCTTGACCTTATCTACACCTGACATCGGGTCAAATATATGCTTAGCCAAGAATAAAAGATAAAAGAATTAAAAAAACATTATTTCATTGTTAATTTCAGACGACCAAAATGGCAAAATCTAAACGATTAAGATCTTCTGGATAAAAACTATCAAATAAGACATGCAAGAATTAAAGTTTGTTTCACAGATTTTGATGCCACTGCAAGCATAACATCTAGTACTAGTCTTAAAGTAATGCAAAATCCACAAAGTTATTACCTCTGAAACCTCATAGTATTTTTTTTCAGACGTAAGGAATCAAGTTATATCTATCAACAGCCAAGTTAACTCACCGAAGAACGAAAAAAACTTGGTATCTACTTATAATCACACTGAATCATAAACAGAAACCTACAAACTAAAACCAGAACCAGAGATTGCAATACCAAGTCCCAGTCATTAACATTTTACGACGCGTTTGGTGTATTGGTTAATAGCTCCTGACTATGAAATCTTAAAAAATATTTGTAGTTTTTTTAAGCATCATTCAAAAATTCTTCTCAATCAATAAATTCACGAAAACACCAATTTTGTCTAATTATTTTTCGAGCGCCACCTGGTGGTTTTACACCGAACTATGTCGAGACTTCCGACACTGGTATTCGTAATGAAATGAAATAAAATGAAATGAAATGAATGTTTATTTGCGTTTGGAAAAAGGTACATTTAGGTTGTTATTATTTCCATTTAGTTCAGCTTTTCCAGACATCTACGAATAGCTTGCAAATTCATTTTTTGTTAGAACAAAGTGACTTTAATTACATTAAATTATTAAATTCAATCAAAATTAAAATTGAACGTAACACAAGGAAAAAAATACCTTATTTCGAAACCACGACAATTGGTGTGTTGTCTGGCGCATAATTATTTATTTTATTTTATATTAAGCGTAGCCACAAGTACATAAAATAGCCACTAAAGATATCAAGGTTTCCATTTCAACCCAAACGGATTTAAATGGAACTTCAGACAAGTGTACACAAACCTCAACAGCTCTATCGAACAAAACCCCGAGATGGAAGCAAAAAATGCATCCTTGGATTGCAATTCCGAAGAATAGGTAGCTCAGCGGTTTAAAAACTTGATTGACTGGCAAAACAAACTCAAAACTAAATACAAAGGAAATCGCTAGAACTCCGAGCGTAAAGTTTTTGCTTCGAATTTGCACTATGCTGATCCATGTGACTATAGTTGCCTTCAAAATACCCATAAGGCTTCGGATACACACGCCTGTAGCTGGCACATTTTCATGCCAGTTACTTGCACGTGCCATCTACTTGTATGTGTGAGAGGCCGTTTACTGGCATGCAATGAGAGGAAGAGGATGCCGTGGGTCTCTAAAACTGGCGCGTGTGAACATCAATAATATGAATATAGGCATGCATGGTCACAAATTTATAAACTAGCACATGTCAGTAACTGGCATGCAAGCTACTGGTCGGTTTTAGAAGCATGTGTAACGCAACCTTTAATCTACCTACTATTATTCTTTTTGTTATGGGCAGCGACATCCAACTCAGGGATGATAATGTAAGCATAAAGATATTAAAATATTAGTTTTTTTTTAAATTAAAAAATCTCTTTACAATATTCTAAAAACGAAATGGGAAAACTCGCACTCTCTCGCGTATCTACGATATACTACGCCGTAGCCTAGTAAGCTACAAAGAGGCGACCTGGCGTTGGTAGTCTTGACTCGCTCGCGAGTGTTTATTAAAGAACAATATTTTTTAAATATATTTTTCGGTATCAGTGTCTGTTCAACTACCCCGGAGTCGCTCATCGCTGACAAATACTACACTACTACTACACCCTGTATTTTCTGTAATCGCGGTTCAGTTTCCTTACTGCGACTGCAGCGCTCTCTAGTTATATTAAAGTTAAGCAGTGACGGCGGTAGATGCCGCTACAAATTAACAACTTTTGTTTTTATTATGTTATTTATGACTGAAAATAAACTTACGCCGCACTATGGAATGCTCCCACACTAAGCTTGTGACACTCGACGAAAATACAAATCACCGTTGGGGGATAAAAACTAGCCAACCCTACTAGAGAGAACATGATGCTTGTAAGAACTAAATTTTAAGAAACTGAAAAGATTTTTTTTTTACATAAGAAACCGTCTAAAACAAATTTATTATCATTTTATTTTTTTTCAAAAGATTGTTAATGGGATATGTAGTCTGATTGATAAATAAAATCCATCTTTTGTGATATAGTCAAGTAAAAAAGAAATTAAAAAAAAATAAATCTGATCAAAGAAAACCCCCAAGTTATTTAGGCCCAAACCAGCAAATGCACGACAGCTTGTCAGTTCTTTAATACTGTACCGTTACCATGAGTTAAGGACGGTTTTACTCACTAGCGACGACGAAGTCTATGGAAAATTGCACAGCGCCTTTAGCGGTCACTGACAGAACTAAAATTTTCCGTACAAAAAGTTACGTCGTCGCTAGCGAGTAAACTCATGGTAACGATACCGATCAGAACAGCACTCATCCACATATTGAGATTTAAAAAAAATATAATTAATTAAAATTGCACAAATTACCAAACGCCTTGACAAAAGTTCATAGCAAAATTTCACCGATGCTAACAATTGTAACAGTACATGAATACTGGTATTATCGTTAGCTATATGTGTATTCATCAGTAGAAACTTTATTGATTTGAATAAAACTTAACATGTTACACTTATTGTTTTTGTATATAAGTAAAAAAACTTATGACCAAAGAAAATTCTTCGGAGTTTAAAATAAAAGCCGACGAGTTTAGGCATGAGCAACATAAATTAAATCTCAAAAGGCGCTAGAGAAGAATTTTATCGTATTTAAATGATAGACTTTCGAGATTGATTCATATAGTTTGCAAATAAAAACGATGTTATGATGATGTAAGAAACAACAGCACGTCAAGGTTAACACTGCGGTATCTTATGCGGTTATCATAAGGGTTAGTTTTCAACAAAAATGTTTAACCTGATATGCTGGCGACTCTACATAATAAAAAAATATGTTTCTAATATTTTAACTATTTTATTCATTAATTTCTTTCTAGTTTTTTTACAGGATAAGAAAGACATAACCTTTGTTATGCTACAGAAAAAAGATTTGATTTCTGTCGAAGCGTTCTTTATTAATAATGAGAATAGTCCCACTTAGTCGTGTCTGAAGGGCGATTCAGAACGTTCGATAAGCCATTCGGTTTGGGTTTCGGCTACATTTTCTTTTCATTTTTAAATTAATGTCGCATTTTGATCGGATGTCGATATGTCAGTTCGGTTACAAATATATTAAAAGATCATAATAAAATAGTTTCATCGGATAAATGCACGTAGTTATAATTCAATTAATATGTAAAAGTTATCGAATCGTAACCCAATCCGTAACCGAATGGTTCTGAATCGGGGGGCTGGACTCTGAGCTTTTCTACGAGTGTGACTCCACCGTGTGCTATGGCATATTGGACATTGCTTGTATATACTGTTGGCGAAAACTGTGACTGACATTAGATTATACTTTTCATTCAATTACCTAAAATTGTATGTGCAGAAAAAGCAATTTGCATATACGGCTGTGAATTTATCGCAATAAATCAAAATGTGCTTTGGACAGTACAGATTAGACAATTTAAGGTGTTTTTTATTACTTAGACATATTTTACAAAGGGTCGTAATATAAAACATTAAAATACAAACGTTGAGTAAGTAGTACATTACAATAATATTTAACCGAGAACAAGAGTTATCTGATAAGTATCTCATTATTATAAAGCTGAAAAGTTTGTTAAGTTGTTTGAACGCGCTTATCTCAAGAACTACTGGACCGATTTGAAACATTATTTTTGTGTTGGATACCTTATTTATCGAGGAATGATTAAGGCTACAGTACATTTCGCTGCGACGAGAGGTGAGAGAGCAAACTCAAAAAGCGCGGACGAAGTCGCGGGGACCGCTATTAGTAGATAATGTTTAATTCTGAACCGGTACAGGAGAACTCACGCCCGTCGCATATGTGAATATTTTCACATGCAACCGGTTGCCGCAATTGGGATATGGTGAGTAGGCTCTGCATAATTCGTCAGACACCGAGATTCGAGACACAGATGCACAATAGTCAATCAATCAGCAGTTTTCTCCCATCACTTTACAGTACGCACTAGATGGCGTTGGATAATTATATGTTCATTTTTAGGGTTCCGTAGCCGAATGGCAAAAAACGGAACCCTTATAGTTTCGTCAAGTCTGTCTGTCTGTCTGTCCGTCTGTCTGTCTGTCTGTCTGTCCGTCCGTATGTCACAGCCATTTTATTCTGTAACTATAAGCATTATACTGTTGAAATTTTGTAGGAAGATGTATCCTGTTAACCGCTTACCGATTCTCATACAAAAAATAATGACATTTAAGGGGGGGCTCCCATACATGAAACTAAAACCAAAAAATTTTTTTTAGTGAAACCTATGCGTGTGGGGTGTATAGATAGGTCTTTTAAAATGACATTGAGGTTCCTAAAACCATTTTCTTTGAAAGTCTAACGTTTTATAGCTAGACGCTTCCAAAAATGGGCGTCCCCCCCCCCCCCCATCTAACTTCTAAACCAAGCAAGTGTAAATTTTGAAAAAAATGTGTTATGTAGATCTTAATTAATACTTTCAACGAAAATTGGTTTAGACGAGATCAAACAAGTAGTTTCAGAGATATAGCACATTTTCAACAACCGCAAACATAACTTTGTACTTCATACAAACACTATGAAAAACAAAGTTATATTTGCAGTCGACAAACTATTGTGGTATTTTACTTAGTGGTTAGTAAGTGGATTCGTAATTCAGTTAAAGATGGCACGGAACCCTCAGTGCGCGAGTACGACTCGCACTTAGCCGGTTTTTTATTTTTCACGTTGGCAGATAACCATAGACGATAAAAAAGTGGGGACAGTAAATACTGTAAAATACGATGATAATAACCTAAAGATTATTTAGATATTTTTTGTCGTATTAAAGTTCTTTGTTTACCGAAGCAAAAGCAATTACTCTCTGCTATAATACTTAAATCTAAAGTTTAAAGTGACGCTAGCGCCATCTCTCGACGATTTAAATATCTAATGACAAGAAAACTGCTCATTGATATCACGGCGAGGCCCGTATGCGATTATAGCGCTTCGTCGGGATCTTCTTCTACTTTGCCTTTCCCCTTTACATTAGGGGGCGGCTCTTCTCGTTTTAAAGCGCCAAAATAATCAACAGTTCGAGATGTTTGGAAAGGTTGTCCACCACGTCGCCTGTGGTCGTCATTGGGTTTAGTCGGGATAAACGTTAAAATAATTTAATATTTTTTTTCTTTTACTTTTATTCCAAACTGGATTGACAACCACCCCCTTGAATCTGGCTCGTATTTTTTATGCACCCTGTATTATCATATTACAATAACATTTCCGGCAGTAGATCGTTGTCTGATTATTATTTATTTACTTTTTATGTGCAATTCAAACATGCTTTGAGATTCATAAAAATAACGACACTTTTTCGATAACTATTTAGGTTTACTTTATTTTAACAATTACATCGTTCGGAGAATGCTATTTTAAAATTTTCAGTTTCAATAGGACACTATTATCATGTATTTTATGTGAAAACTTCCAAAAAGCATTAGCTATATAATATACAAGTGTATGAACACTATCAAAATGTTGAGATTCAGAACCATTCGGTTACGATTCGATAACTTTCACATAGGTATTAATAAAAATATAATAACCTGGATTTATCCAATGCAAATATTTTTTTTGTTCTTTTATTATAATTGTTACCGAACTGACAATGGACATCCGATCAAACTGCGACACTTATTTGAAAACTACGGAACCCTAATGAATACAAAATCTAGCCGAAACCCAAGCCTTTTGCTTTAGGCTGAAAGCTGAGATTGTATGCCATTCATTTTCATAAAACCCAGCAGTACCCATGTAACTCGTTAAAATGGCAACGCAAATATCGCCATCCATTACCAGATTAATAATAACGACACGAGTATGGAATGTAATATCTAATAGGTCGAGCTAATAGCTCATGTGAGTTAGAAGTGTTGGAACAACTGGGTCCTCTGTATAAAATTTCACTGTGTCACATTCAAGTGGTCACCGGACTCTCTCGCGATCGCTGATCGAACTCACACGAACGATCACCTTAATACCGAGATTATCCTTCTCTTTCTCGCACAAACAAACAGCTGACTATGCAAAAGAGATAGCGCGTAGATATACAAAAACGGTGCGCGCGCGCCGTATACTCGATTCAGTTTACACACTGACTGTCGGAAAGAAGTGTTTTGGTGACATTTAAAAAACTAGTCAAACAGTGAGAAATTTTTGTTATGAAACGCTGCACGCTGTGACAATGTGATGTTTTGCTATCGGTACGAAAAATAAAAGTAACGGTAATTTCTAAAAAAGTGTATTGTTAATTTTAATAATTAGTGTTTTTTTTTTAATCTGGGATTTTTGAACTATGAAGAACTAGCAGCAAATATCTTTAGGTTCTTATATCATAATTGCAAACTCGTTGTGAATAACGTATTTTTTTTAAATAAATTGTATTTATTGATTTATAAACTTCATGCAGATACAAACGGTACATATGGCGGGCTTAATTATAAAAGCATTCTCTACCAGTCAACCATAAGTCTTAAAACAGTACTTCATTTTTTCGTCATTTTAAAAAAGTAATTGAAGTCCCATAACCTTTTATATTTTATTATTCTTTTAAATAAGAAGTCACCCATTTGAGTACAAGATTAGATAAATGGCTTTGATAAAATATTGCAAGCAATAATACAAAATAAGTAGTAGGACTTAGTGATAAAATATGATAAATCTTAAACATCGTACACATACATTGGTTTAACAGATAAACCTATACTTAGCAGTTTTAAAATGTTAATAAACAAGATGGGGCCCACGAAATTGTAAAAAAATATTTAAGTGGTTACCTGGAAACCAGTTTGATTGAAGGATGGGCAGCAAAATAATTAAAACAAATTTGCGATCGCATCTTACGACGAATAAATTTGCCGTTAGCTTGTATACAAACTTTATTTTAATTTATTTATTCATACTTTATCGCACAGCCAAAATTTGTATGTAAAAAAGGGGTAAATAACGCCATACGGCATTAGCTACCCGTCATACCTTTGGTTTTACCTTTTAAGTATCGTGATCACCTGTTAAATTGCAATTCGGAGGCTGTTAGTTTGTTTATTACTGCATCTGAGCGTATTTTTTTGTAAACTCTTGTTCGCATACAATTTACAGGCCTTATAGAACTCATTGATTTCAACTCAAATATAGCCTTTGACGAGGCGCAAAATATAAAAAAGTTATCTTGTACAAAAACTAATCGATTTTACTATACACTAGAAACACACTGATATGAATAACGTGTAGATAAATTTATAAGTTCTCATTCTAAAAGGTTTTCTTTCAAAACCCGTTTGGGACGTGTTAGTTTTTCTTACTTCAGTACCAAAATATTGTAAACCAGGTTTCACCTCAAATACTTTCAGCATTTGTGTTACATGTTTGTGTTTGTAAAAAACACGCTTATTTAAAACACGCTTGCCAGACTTGAGCATTAATAAAGTACGTTATTTTATTGGTTGAATGAATGTTTTCATATAAGTTTAACATAAAATTTTCGTAAATATTTTTATAACTTGTAAGAACATTCCGGTACGACGCGAAACCCTTAATTTTAATTCATATAAATAAGTGAATCTAAATTAAAGATCTGAATCGGTATTTAATTTTTATACTCTCCGTCCATCATCACTTTACATTACATAATTTAAACTTTTTACACCAACCTCCTTGCCTATGTATACCTATGAATAATTAAGTAATACCTAAGAATAAATATACAATTTATTCAGTTCATGACACATACGTGACGTCATTGAATAAACATATAGTTAGTTAAACCAAATTACCACAGTGACGAGCACAAAGTGACTTTCAAGGAAAATCCAGTAAAAACAATGCACAAATAATTTGAATATAAAAGGTTGAAAACAAATACAGATACAACCATTGTAGATGTATTTGCCATGAAAATACTACATTATGAACAATTTAATCGCGAAAAAGAATAGTAAGATTTTGTATCGTATTTTACAAAATTTTGTAATAATTCAATCGTGTCAGTGTATCAAAAACTATCGCTTTTATCGAAATATAAAATCCAGTACTAATGACTGTTGTGATAAGTGAACACTGGCGCGCTTATGCAAGGGTGCATGACAATCTTGTATGGTTTGTTTAAGCAAATGTTATTTTTTGTGATCGTGTTAAAACGTTAAAGTCCTCAAGTATATCAACTTAAGTGTATATTAACAAAGTGTGGCCAGGGCAAAGACAGGGTATTCGAAGTTTGCACATAATTAGTGTCAGATTAAAATCTTTGGTCGATATTTCAAGCTAATAAGAAGTTCGACTAAATTAGTTGGGGGAACAGTGAAGGGTAAAGATAGGATAACAGTAAATGTGTGCACATCATGTGGTTCAGCGTAAAGTGGCTAGTTCTGGTGTCGCTATACGCGGCTCGTCTCTCGCCGCAACGCACCGCGCCGGTGCGCGTACGCAACGGATGGCTGCGCGGCGAGGTGCCCGCTGAAGGCACACATGCTCAGTACATGGGCATTCCTTACGCGACCGTTGAGAACAGGTTCCAGGTAATTTGGCACTTTCTTATTCCATAAACGGAGAACAGCAATCTTTTCGAAAACATAATTTTGATATTAAAAAACACTGCGTTTTAAACTTGATGCGAGACAAACTGATAATTTTATTTTAGATATACGAGTATGATCACAGCTGCTTGCGATTTGTACTAATAGTCATTTATGGATGGTCATTTAATATGAAAACCCTATCATGATCTAATATACCCATTTAATAGGCTACATTAAGTGTGTGTGGTGTCATTCAGCAAATAATGAGCATGACTGCTGGTTAACTATGCTCCATTACTTTGATTAACGGTTATTTATGCAGGAGCAGACCAACTCAACATGACTCTCAATTTAATTTTAAATGTCGTTTCAATTAAATGTCGTTTCATTCATATTATAAAATGGCCTTATAATTTTATGAACAAATTCTTAGAAATACTTTCATTTTAGAGTCCAGGACCAGCACCTACTTGGGAAGGAGTTCAAGACTTTGGGGACGAGCACATTCGATGCTTCCAGAGGTTCAGCGAATCTGTCGTTGGCGGACAAGATGACTGCCTCACTCTTAACGTCTACACCCCACTCCACCCATCGTCTGATCCTCGCCCCGTCATGGTCTTTATCCACGGAGGCGGATTCCGAACTGGCTCCGGCTCCGTTTTCCTCTACGGCCCTCAGTACTTCATCAGACATGACGTCATCCTTGTGACCATCAACTATAGACTCGACGTCATTGGATTCCTCTGCTTAGGAATCAAAGAAGCACCTGGTAACGCTGGCTTAAAAGACCAGCTCGCAGCATTGCGATGGATTAAAGACAACATCAAAGCGTTTGGAGGAGATCCGGATAATATAACTTTATTCGGAGAAAGCGCTGGCTCAGCCTCTGTGATGTACCATCTGATGTCCTCCATGTCGAAAGGCTTATATCATAAAGTAATCATGCAGAGCGGCTCCGCTATGTCCCATTGGAGTTTCCAGTTTGATCCTTTAAAAACTGCCAGTCAGTTGGCCTATCAATTTGGGCTGGAAACAGAAGACCCTTATGAAATCTACCAATTATTTATCAATAAAACTCCTCATGAATTACTACTAGTTCGTGTACCAAGGTACGAAGGCAACGTCCGGCTATCAGAAAACGTCTTTGTGCCGTGTGCAGAGAAACATTTACCAGGGGAAATACCGTTCTTGACTGATACGCCGTACAATTTAATGTCACAGGGTCTTTATAATAAGGTCCCAATTATTATGGGGTATAACAATGCCGAGGGGCTTATGTTCATCAAAAGAGAAAACGACACGAGTTTATCGAAAATAAGCTTTGTAGGTGCAATGCCTAGGGACCTGGAGTTTCCTAATGTGGAAGAGAAGTTGAAGACTGCTCAGAAATTCAAAGAGCTTTACATGGGGCGCGACGAAATCACCAAAGATACTTTGGAGAAGCTTGCATATTTTGTAGGAGATTCTGGAATTTCATATCCTGTGATATTTGCCGTTGATTTGTTGGCAAGGACTTCTGACAAACCGGTGTATTCCTACAAGCTGTGCTTAGACGGTTGGATGAACTTTGCCAAGAAAATTTTTGGTGTCCCGTGGCCCGGAGCGACTCACGCAGACGACTTGTTCTACATGTTTAAGTTTAAATTGCCTGCTCTTTTTCACGAGTACATGGATTGGGACAGCATACAGAACATTACTACTATGTGGACTAACTTTGCAAAATACAGGTGAGCCCTATGCAAGCTAGCTAGCTTACTAGCTAGATTACTGCTTATAATCAATAATCCGGTAATATAATATGATCTCCTTACGTTTTTTTGTAATGGCGGCTCCTCTCAACAGAAATAAACGCAGGAACGCTAGATATTTTATAGTGCCCAGATGTTTGAGCAATTCACAAGTGCACTCTCTGATCCTTTACTCTTATGAATTCGGTGAGACAGCAGACTGTGATGATCAGCCTTGATACCTTGGGCAGCAACCAGCAAGCTAACAGCTTGTATAGATCGCAGGATCAAACTGGATCCAGACCGCTTGTGATCGGTTGCTGTGGAAAGCCGTGGGGGAGGCCTATGTTCAGCAGTGGACGTCCTTTGGCTGATAATGATGATGATGATGATGAGCTAACCGCTACACCAATCAGGCAGTAATCCACTAATACTTAATCCATAATTTTTAATCACCACACGAATTTATTTCATGTACGATGATATTCAGTTTGAGAACCTTTTTTATAGTACTAAGTACTATGAATTCTAGAAATTGTAAACATCTCCTTCGCTATGAAGGAAATGTAGAAAATATTGATTCAGAGAGTATTTAACGGGCACATATCCTAGGCAACTGAATATGATTCCTAGGAATTTTATAGAATTCTAATATCGTATTAGAATATGTATAAAACGAACGCTATGGGTAAATGAAATAAATATTTTTTTTAAACGAAGAATCGGAGGTTTTTTAAAGGGTTAAATGTAACAATCATACAGTATATACGAGTATTATCTTTAATTCTTACTAATTCAAGGATCAGAGTTTTTATTAAGGCTCTCACTGAGACTAACAAGTCATAATTAATTCAGTACATTTCCGGGTGATTTTAGGATGCTATACAATTCCTAGGAATTGTATACAATCGGAGATATCATACATTTCCTGTAACATATCTACAAATTGAGTATTGCAATTGATGACATGGTATATCTTAGGCCGCATCATCACTAACCTTTAGGGTAAATGGTGCTACGTGTCTAGGTGTCTCTAGACACTATGTATTTATAATTAGCAGTCCTAAATGACTTCGTCCGCGCGTGAAACAAAAATTTCAAATCGATCCAGTAGTTTCGGAGATTAGCGCGTTCAAACAAACAAACAAAATCTTTAGCTTTATAATATCAGTATAGATTTAAGTAAAAAAAATGTTTTATTTTCTATTTTCAGTGTCCCCACAAGCCCATCGACACCGTCGCTTCCGAGCTGGCCAGCCACAGACAAGACAGACCCTCGTGTTCTAGTCATAAATAAGCAGTTCTCAGTAGCGCCTCTTTGGGAGAACAAAATTATGCTTTATTGGAATAGCACATACGCGGCTTATAGGAGAAAAAGATAGAATAACCTGTTTTTATCTTTAAGGCTCAATCCCTAATTCTTAAGGGAATTTATACAGCTAGGTATGGTAATAGAAACGTCGTGAAAGTTGGGCGTTTTTCCTCTTTGCGTCACGATTTATGTATATAAATTACAAGAAAGCAAAACGACGTTCCACGTCTATTTTGTGATTATATTTTTGTGTTATTTTCGCATAGACTCTACATCGATGGCCTAGGTTATCTGAGCCTTAATCCATGTGTTTATCCATGTATTGCCATTGTTTTCGAATTGTTAATAACTTGAAAATGCTTGCCAACACTAGCAAAAATAAATGATATTAAAATTGGTAATCGATTCTTCTTTATTAATATACGGTTATTTAGTCATTTTTCTACTTATTTCCAAATCTCGTTAGTAATTAATACTGCTGTGTGCTGTGACGCGTGGCATACCTATATTTAATACAATAATTTACTTAATGTCAATATATTTTTGCTGTTTGGAACCATATTATAATTATTAATGATTCCCATTCTATTGGCCAATATGGAAAATGATTCTATGCCTAGTTTTTTAAGGGTTCCGTAGTCCAACAAGGAACCTTAAAAAGCCGCTATGGGCGTCTGTCCGTCCGCAGTCCAGCAAAGATCTGAGGTGCTAGAAACTGTAATTTCACACAGATATGTATTCTAATCTCCCTGGCGAAGTGGTAAAATAAAATTAGGAAAAAAAAAATTTTTGGGGTACCTCTCATACAAGTAACGTACGGATTTTTTCTCTTGCCAAACCCATCGTGTGAGGTATCTTTCAATAGGTCTTATAAAATTATTGTGAGTTCACTAAAATATTTCTTTGGTAAAGTGGCCTATTTCCGTAAATTTCGGTTTTGTTAGCGTCCAATGTCCCTCTCCCAACTGAACGTTAGAAAGTATATGTACGTGAAAAAAATCACAAATACAAAATCAGAATTTATAAGGAAAACTATCACAGCTATGATAAGTAATTCAATTATAGAGTGTTTATTCCATAAAATTAGAGCTAAAAAATTCATAGAAATTTTTATTTGTTTATTCTCCAAAACGCTTTAATAAATGAAACTGAAACAGTAGTTAAATATTTAGCTATAAAAAATCAAAGATCCGAGTTATTTATTATTACTATGTTGGTCATTTTCCAATCTCAGGACCACCAGTCTCGGACCTTTGGAAGGCGTATATTATTTTAATTCGAGATGAATTTGCTCTTGACTCTAGCCTAGACCTAATTGGGCTTAGACTGAGTCGACGATGGAGCGAGCTTACCCAGAAGAAGAAGAGAGACAGAGCCCGAAACCAACATGCTGCCGTCTGACAACAATAATTTATAAGAAGTGTGACACGAGCCGGCGATTATATTAGACTTTATGCACTATACAAGTGCACCCAAGGACAACCCCCGGCTAGTGTAGAACTATTGCGAAATATGGACAGAAAATATGCTGGGTTATTGGATTTCAGTGCTAGATGGACTGGGCAATTGGGCTATGGAGGTTCAGACTGCGGATCACCTGCCTGGTTCATAGCCAAAAACTGAATTAAATGGCAGATGGTGACTCGCCAACAACTAAATAGGCCCCCTTTGGCGTCATGAGTCGTATAGACAAAACTGAAGGGCAACACTGTGCTGACGGTTAAGGGTGGAGAGGCGGCCCCGGGTTTTATACAACGATCACGCGCTCCCTGAGGGTCCAGCATCACGTGCCCACTCGTCACTTACACAGTCACATCCACCCTTCATCAGCTTCTTTGCGTAAGGTATAACCTCTAGGTTAACGAATACAATTTTCAAATCGGTCCACAAATAACTGTGATATGAGGTAACACGGCCTCAATAACACAGCCACAAAAAAACACGGTCAAATTGATAACCTCCTCCTTTTTTGAAGTCGGTTAAAAAAACACTGCGTTATTAAACATGTGATTACACCAATGACTGGTTTAAATGACGTACGGAAAACATTTGGAAAGATCAAAAGTTCAAATCTTATGGTAAAGAAGTAAGTGAAAACTATAAAAAAAACAATCCATGGCATGGGTACATAATTGATATTCAAGGCATTGTCGTCAAGAATTTCAATAGGTAACTCCATAGAACACAGGTTGAAACTTATAACACCAACTACACATACTTGTAATCGTATTGTCATGTTTGTATTTTTTTATATTAAACTGGAATAGTATTTGTTTTAGTAAATAATCATTTTATAATTTTAATGGATCTACACTATTTTTTCTTTAATGGATTTATTGTATACATAGTACTCGTACGTAAATGTACTTTTTATTTATCATATTATATTTATGCTATTACGTGCATTAATATTATTTTATTTTATATTAGTATGTAACTATCTTCAAAGTTAAATATTACAATATTAGCCATATTTTTGCACACCACTTTCTACCTCTCTAATAAACGTTGTTTCCTGTACCAAAATGTCTGGAAGAGATGGCTTCCAGCGATACGACCGCCAATATTGTACTTATGATTTGTTTGTAATGTTTTTGTTTCTTATATCCTTACTTGTGCAATAAAATAAATGTTTATTTATTATTAAATCTTACAGTACTTAATCATCATTTATCAACGTGAGTAGAAACTAAGTTAAAATAAAATCAACAAGAGAAGCAAGAGTATTTTTTGTTAGCTTTTATCACAGTCATAACGATAGTAATTTACTATGTATCAGCTGATGTATTTCGTTTTGGAAGCGAACAATCTGTCAAAAATAAATCAGAAAGAATTACACGAACTCAAAAGTAATACCGCACACAAGGTGTACTCGTTTCGTTACACAAACCTTCACTTTTGGACTTGAAATACGTAAGTGCATAATTTCGTTTTTTTGCATGGCCATATTAATATTTAGCAAAATGCAAATCACACGTATCCAATGTCAAATGTTGGCGTATTGGTGTGTCAGCCCATCAATGCAGCCTTGAGATCACTCGTGAAAGGCTAGCCGGTGCACTCCAGCCAGTGAGCATCGGGCTGCCATACGCGCGTTACGAAAAAACCGCGTGCGCATAAAAAACTTGTTTTTTAACTTTTTGACACTAACGCCGGTTTCTGTCGTGACGTAGGTCTAGTTTTGTAGTAGCACGCTGTATCAGTTATGGTTTTCGTCAAAACAACCCTTCCGATTGAAATTGTTCCACGTGATTCGTGAAGTGATCTTGTGTAGGTATTTACAGCATTCTATATGTTTACTAACACCTTTGAATGACATACCACGTGCTTGTTAGAATAGTTTATGGTTGTATTCGATCATTGATTGATCACGATATGTAATGTTTATGTAACTATGCCACAGCCTTTTGTGGTCTTGCTACTTTTACTTAGAGTTGGATGAATGAAATGTATACTTTACAAAAAGTCATGATTAAGTGATGTAATTTTCATGAAGAAGGTCAATTATTCAAAGGCTTGATTTATCTATGACAAAGAACAAATGCTTCAACCATCTGAATTATAAGTAAAATGATAACAAGCTTGAGTTGAATTATAAATATAAAATATAAATATTGGTCACCAATCACATGCTTTGCTCTGACTCCGAAGTAAGAAGCTAATGCACTTTGTGTTATGGAAATCAGACACAACGGTGGTACCACAACACCCAATTATATAGCGCAATGTTACCAAGAACTGTTGCAATCAAAACATAAAATTTTGATCTGAAT
The DNA here is from genome assembly GCA_963924145.1 of Pyrausta purpuralis. Lineage (NCBI taxonomy): Eukaryota > Metazoa > Arthropoda > Insecta > Lepidoptera > Crambidae > Pyrausta > Pyrausta purpuralis. The sequence continues at coordinate 2,627,466 of OZ001657.1, read as the reverse complement.
GAATCCTGATCGTTAAATCGGTAAAACCCAAAGAAAAAAAGGCTCAGGAGATAAAATCTACACGAAAGAAGAAAAATACGAAAAGGAAAAATCACCTTTATACATTTTAACATTTAGCTGTATGAAATTTTTACAGATATGGTTTAACTCCAATAATTTAACAAATATTCAATTTCAAAAATCACATTGTTTTTTTGCAAAACACCCATAACTGTTGAAATATCAATTAAAATATATTACACCGTACTGCACCTTAATTACACCGTACATTTCTGGGGTCGCTTAAATTCAAAATGGCGCGGATTTGCAACAAGCGCATCGGCGCCGGCGCAGCGTTGCGACACGTGCAGATAACAGCCAAGGTCAAGGTCGATATGCACTAGTTGCTCTCCTAGACCTCTAGCGAGGGACGTACTGCATAAGTTTTTGCTAAATTATATTCTAGCAGATCCCAAGGCAACTTAAAAGCTAAAAAACAAGCCTGGAAGTGAGATAAGGATTTCAGGATACTGACCATTTTGAAATGACAAGATCATATCATTTATTTTTCGTCATCATGTCATTTTAAATGTAGGCTTTCTCTGTTAGGTGTAATTATATCGAAGTATCCTGAAATGTAATATTATACCGAAGTATCCTTTAGGGGTTGTAGGACATCTATACACCCGTAACGGAAATAGCACCGTTTCAATTCGAGACGTTCAGTATTCTTTTTATGAAACTCCACAATTAAACGCACATCAACATAGTAACGTCATCACCTCGGATCGAGATCAACTCGCGACTCACTCTCAATCATGCGTTGTAACGCGCTTACGGCGAATCGCCCAATGGTCGTCAACTATCCGCCCACCCTGTCAAACGGGCTGTCAATCACAAGAATAACTGTCATAAGTTGTAGCAAACACGATCCGAGGCGAGGCGTTCGCTATCCGGTGCCGATCCCATCCGCGGCATTGCTGTTCCCTTTACGTAACGTGATTCTGTATGCTAACGCCAGGTTGGTGCTATTCCCGTGCCGGGTGGGCAGATCAACCGTATAAAGCATAACGTCATTTAACTTTGGCTGTATCTGTATACTTAGATAGTTAGTGTGTATTAGTGCCGACAAACTGCAACGCAGTTTGGAAATATGTATTGTGTCACAATATTTTATAAATTCTGTAAAAAAAAAAAGTTGTTTGACCAGTAATAACAGGGAAGCAAACCACCCCACAGAATAGAAAAAGAACTAAGAGATATAGATAAAAGATCCTTAACTTCTTAGTTTATCCACACTGCCCGGCGGCATACGTCATTTACCCGTCAGATACTAAGTAAAAAGCTGCTGCGGCATCATTCCTTTCAGTCGCTCGGCATAAGCCGGCGGCCGTGTCGCACCATTACCATGGCCTTAAAAACCATGACAACATGCCTGAGACGGATAACATTTCAATTCAAATAAATACGCTTTTTTATCCAACGATGTGTCATTCATATTAATATTGCTCAGGGCTATTGACTATAATTATATAAGCAAGGGCCTCTAAGGGCCGGTAAAAATATTCCGCTCAGATTTCCTAGTTTGCCCAACATACAGGATGAAACACCAATGCTCTCTTATGAAATACGCTTTCAATCAGTTCCTTCCGATCCAAATCGAAAGAGCATACTAATAATTACGCCAAACAAAATAATACATGGCAACATTGTATTGTAAACTGTTATTGCACCTCCTTAAAAAGGAAAAAGTTGTTTTAAGCTTAAACCTCTTTAAGAACTACTAACTCAAGGTTTTACTATAAAAATACAGTTATGTACTTTTACTAAGTTCATTTACTTTTCGTATGAAAAAACCGGTCAAGTGCGTGTCGGACTCGCATACCGAGGCTTTTTTGTTTCGGAATTATTGCTTTTTATGTGCTAAAAACATCTTTATGCTAAATTTTAAGATTCTAGGTCAGTTGGAGGTAACATTTAGGTCTTGATCCTTGCGAATTGTTTAAAAATATGCGGCTTAAATTAATATTTCTTTGGATTGCGTTGACTTATAATTAATTTTGTTGTAAATTTAAGGTTTTATAGAGAGTATTTGATATGAATTTCAGTTGAATAACACTAAATATTCTAGTGGAAAGGGGTAGTAAGTTTAAAATTATTAACAATATTTTAGTGTAATGAATGATGTATGTAACACTTTACAGTGTTCGCAATTATTCCTTTATTTTTGTTATAAGACGTTGCTTTGTACCAAACTTCAAGATTCAAAGTTCACTGGCGGAAAACACCTTGAAGGTTTTGATTCCCTTGCGATAACATTGGCTTAGGAGATTGATTTTTCACAGCTTCAGTAGACCAGGTCGGTATATTTTTGTGCAGTTCGTATACGAAAAAAGTTCAGAGGTCCAATATTCTTTGTCGAAAGAAAAATCGTTTTTGACTTCTCAGGGTCACGATATGCATGTCGATTTCGTTTCTTCGTTTTTTACGTATAAATATTTAACTTGATTTTTTAGGTAAAACGGTTAAACACGCAATCGAATTATCACACGAAAATAGAATGCTGCGAGAGACACCATCCTAAGTATTCGATATAAATTACAGCTTAGGTAGGTACAGCCAGACGGACGGACAACAAAGTGATCCTATAATAGTTCCATTTTTCCTTTCGAGGTATGAAACCATAAAAACAAAATTTGAAAACGGCAAAGGCATATTGGCTACATAATTACCTTCTTACTTTAAGACAAATTCAATATTTACCACATACGAGTTATTTGATGTCACGTATGTAGGGCACGACGATAATCTCTGGTACCTATAAATTATTGAACTCTGTAGTCTAGTGACCTGCGGCACGTAAACTCTTGCGATACGAAACGAGTTGGATTCCGATTGTTCAAAACTTGATCGCCCTTACATACCCAAAATGCAAAATGATCGTTCGTTCGTCGTTCAATTTCTTTTTAGTGACTACGAAGGAGGTATTCAATTTAATGTGTATGTATTTGATATAATTGGAATTTGATTATATTTGAGTATGTTTATTCATGCTTCCAAATACATGTGCAAAATGTCGTATATCCACGGTTTTCTCGGAAACAAGAAGTCAAGGCGAAATGATTCTTTTTTAGTTCGATTAGGTATATTTCAACTAAAGGTACAGTGTAAATCATATCAAAATCGGTCTAGCAAATTTTGAGATATGGGTTAATAACTAATTAACATTAAATAATAAAATATTTTAAAATTCAACCTTTGAAAAACTGACTATAATGCCCAAAATAACGCATATTGGTGCATGATGAGTGTAGACTGTTAGTACAGGTAAGCTCGACATCATGCACCGACTCCAAATAAATTTGTTTCTCCTAAATAGAGGGCAAAAGCAGTATTTTAAGCTTTTTAGTCAGTTTTTAAGGCGGTTTATTTTTTAATTGATTGGCATTGTTCGTTTTTGGTAAGTAGAAATACAACTGATGCCGGAGAAGCACTCATCAGACACATTCTTGATGCTTATGAAGACAAACATGATGCCGTAGGTGTATTCTGTGATTTGTCAAAGGCGTTTGATTGTGTTGATCATCAGACACTGCTCATTAAGTTAGAACACTATGGTGTCTCGGAAAACTCATCTAAGTTGTTAAGTTCGTACTTATCAGGTAGAATACAATCAGTTAACATAAATGGTACCTACTCTTCCGGAGCCCCTCTTCAAATGGGTCGGGTCCCCCAGGGCTCAATATTGGGGCCTTTACTTTTCCTGATATATGTAAATGACCTGCCATTTTATTCCACAAATTATTGTGAGATAGTTCTATTTGCTGATGACACTTCTTTGATTTTTAAAATGAAAAGACATGAAGAAAATTTTGACGAAGTAAACAATACTTTCTCCAAAGTATTGAATTGGTTCACCACCAATTACTTGTTGCTGATTGCTATTAAAACTAAATGTGTAAAATTCACTTTGCATAATGTAAAGCAACTTACACCAAATATTGTACTAAATGGTAATAATCTAGTCTTAATAGACTCCACTGTGTTTCCGGGCATTACACTTGACTCAAAATTACAGTAGGGACCTCATATTGAAGCCCTAGGAGGCTAAGCTCGGCTGTCTAGAAAAATGCAGTTAGAAAAATAAGGTATCTGACTGATGTTGAAACGGCGAGGCTTGTGTATTTTAGTTACTTCCACAGTATTATGTCTAACGGTCTTCTCTTGTGGGGTTCTGCTGCAGACATTGGCTCGAATACGAATGGCTCTTTTCTGCAAAATAAATATGGTAATTTATTTTGCAGAAAAGAGCCATTCGTGCTATTTATAAACTTAGTCCTCGTGACTCCCTAAGAGAGGTCTTTAAGAAAATCAACATATTAACTGTGGCTTCTCAATATATTTTTGACAATATAATGTTCGTCCGTAAAAATTTAGATAATTTCATGAAGAAGAGCGACATTCACTCATACAACACAAGAAATAAACACAAGCTTGTCGTTCCTAACTTCAGATTAGTTAAAACTAGTAATTCGTTCATGGGAAATTGTAGAAAATTCTTTAATAATGTACCACACAATCTTGTCGAATTGCCGGTTGATAAATTTAAGAAACACGTTAAGAACACGCTTATGTCTAAAGGCTATAAGGTTCAAGACTACCTGAACGACACGAATGTGTGGTCCGTCCAGCCTGCACCGACTGATGTACTTACCTTTGATGATTTTGATTTTACGACAGCTAGTGGTGACTGAGTTTGTTCCGGCGTTTCCTCTCAGCACTTGCCTAATTGTCTGTGTTCTGTCTCGAAGCGCTGGTAGGGCCCAAAAGATAAGGAGACATGATTCGGCCCCTTCAGGGCACATTTATTTTTATTTTATTTTTCATTGTACATTTGATCATCATAAGTGGCATATTGTGTCCTAAATTGAATAATCAATATTTGACTTTGACTTTGACTTTGGTCACGGTGGCCTGCGGTAGAGCGACTTTGCAAGGGAAAAACCTTTCCACTCCACACGTTCTTTTGAGCTTTCGGGTTTTATGATTTCATAAATGCTGTTGCTGTTGTAAGCTATAATCTTCTTCTAACAAATATATTTATTTATAAAAATACCCCTTTACTACGTGTTCAACTTTCAATGTTAGCCATATACTTAAAGTAGTCCTCGCAACTACGTCCGCGCGTTTTGAGTTATCTCCCTCCCTTCCTGTCACATCGTGATGTTTCATAGCCTTCCTTGATAATTAAGCTATCCAACACAAAAATATTTTTCAAATCGGTCCAGTAGTTCCTGAGATTAGCGCGTTCAGACAAACAAACAAACTTTTCAGCTTTATAATATTAGTATAGACATGATGCTGTTAGCAATATCAAAATTCGGCCTTTTGATACAAGCCACTAACCAAACCTACTAACCAAGTCACCAATCAATAAGTCTCCATTATTAAGACCCTGGCATTTTCGCCGCCGTACAATATCGGATCTTGGTTTTGCGATACAATAATTCGATTGCAATCGTAGACCACTGACCCTGCGCCTGCGCCGAGTGGGTCTCAGGCAAAGTCATTCGCAAGGCCGTGTTACATAAACTGGCAGACAAACTAACCTTGACTTAGTGATTCGCACCATAATACACAAACGAACGATATCAATATTTTTATCTATACTAATATTATAAAGCTGAAGAGTTTGTTTGTTTGTTTGAACGCGCTAATATCAGGGATTACTGGACCGATTTGAAAAAATATTTTTGTGTTGGATAGCTTATTTATTGAGGAAGGCCTTAGGTTATATTACATAACGCTGGGACGGGAGGGGATGGGAAACGCTAGTGTGATAAATAATTGTAATAGAGCAGACGGAAAATGAGTACTAAGGTTAGTTTTGTACCAAAATACTATTTAGTACTTAGTACTTATATACAAAAAAAACTACTGCCTCGGTGGCCCAGCGGTAAGAGAGTCGCACTTTAAAGCGACGGCTGCGCTAGAGGTCCCGGGTTCAATCCCCAGGTCGGGACAAAAATATATACCTGAGTTTTTCTGTTCATAAATTCTAGGGTAGCCCAGCGTTTAGAAGTTGGCGGTGTTTCTCGGAAAAGCACGTTAAGCCGTTGGTCCTGCGCCTGATCTCTCTCCGGAAAGTGAAAGGAATAGAGTGTGCACCTGTGTTTGCGCACACACTTGTGCACTTTAATATGTCCCGCGCAGTCGGTTAGTCGTTGTGACTGGCCATCGTAGTAAAAATCGGCTAGTTTTATAAGTATTAATAATAGAACCTCTATTATTAATACGGGATTCGATTCCTCGTCTGACACAGTTGTTTTTTTAAGTGCATTTTATAGTTATAAAATCGTTTTATCATCAAAGTGGTAATGTTGTTGTTAAACTATAATTCAATGACACAAAGCACGAGGAAGATTAAGACCCTACAAAACGATAAGTAAATATAGACTTAGTAGAAACATAATGTCACAGTAAAACTTATTTACAAGGGTAAGTAATTTTTCGGCAAACGTTTATCAGTTTTTTGAAAAAGGTTTATTTTTTTTATAGTAAGATTTAAAGTTATTATCACCCGGTCGGTCACATGTAGGCCGGTTACACTGAACCCAAAGGTTCATCTACATGTGACTTCTAGTCGTGAGAAATTTGTGGACAAACAATAAACTACAGGACAACATACACTTACGAAATTAAGCACACATGTCTAGAAACCTTAATAGATCAATATACTTAAATATTATCAATTAACATACATACTTATTAAATTGATTACCTCCTTTTTTAAGACGGTAAAAATCATAAATACATCTCATAAGCAAATGTAAAACTATCCGCATCTTAGCTCAATAAAATGAATTTATCTGCAATAAACAATTGCATGTCAATGCCAGTTTATACAACTTAATCGATATTATAAAGGAATCGTTTATTTATAAATACTAATTAGCATAGTCAGTGGCAATTGCCCTTCGCATAGTAATCAAATCAGTATACAAACTGCGTCACGCTTTATGAACATGGACATAAGAATGAGAATCCAGTGATCAAGTCATAGCGGCAGCTGGTAATAAAATACCAATTTGTGGATATTAAAACTGACCACAACGTCATAAAACCCGGTAGTGCGTTTCCGCCTATAATTTTACTTACCCAAAACAATAAAAAATTTACCGATCAGTTTTCGACAGGTATACTCTAGGAAGGATGATATGAAAATAATAAAAAAGACACGTTGTTATTTCTTAATATCTTTATGAAGCAACTAGCGGTCCCCCTCGACTCCGTCCGCGCATATTGAATTTACTCCCTTCCCTCTCCCGTTGCAGCGTGATATTTTAAAGCCTTTCCTGATAAATAAGTAATCTAAAACAAAAATAATTGCCACATCGATCCAGTAGTTTCTGAGATAAGCGCGTTCCACAAACAAATTCTTCAGCTTTATAATATTAGTATTTAGTCTATAGTTACTTAATATTTAGTCGCTCAGACAAAAATATTTTGAAATTAAAAATTTTGGCAGAAATCGTATAGGAAAAATGACAAAGTGAAGAAGTTTTAAGTACTTTCCATACGTCAAAAAAGCATTATCTGAGAAAACTTAAATTAATTTCATAAAGGTGAAATAAAAAACCAAAAATTTACGCACGGTGGGACTCGAACCAGCAACTTTCTGGCTAACCGGACCAAACGCTCTACCAATTGAGCTACCGTGCTGTCAGTCCGACCGGGACTCAATCCCGCCCGTGCGCAAATTTTTGGTTTCTTATTTGATCTTAATGAATATAAAACATGACACTGTGAATTTTAAAAATACTCTAAACCATTAAATTAATTTTAAATCCGAAGGCAGTGTTTTTTTTTAAACATAAAAAAGCAATTTTAATAGACATTAAAAAAAACTATGAATTGTAATTTCTTATCACTCAGAACAGAAAAGACACAGGTCGTGTGTCTTCTGTCTTTCTAAAACGATGATTTTTCTATAGCTGATTGGTTGTACTTGTACTTAATTACTGTAATAAAGAAACACATTACAATAAAGAGTTACTGGTATATTCTCAACTGTGTGTAGAATTATGATTTACTGATATAGAGTTATGCCACTCAAAGGTGTGAACTCTGCCCGCCGAGACGTTTCCATATTAGTGAATTATTAATTATAATATTCATATTTTAATGATTGTCACTGATAAAGTTTCGTATAACTGTTTCGTCAAACCATTGTAAGTAGACTGTATTATATCTTTATTTTTATTCTTAAGTACGGTCACAAATATCCTTAAACGAGCACCCTGAATTTGGCTGGCTGGATCAATCATTAGAAAGGAAACACGAGAGCATATCATAAATTTTAAGACATATTTACACCCTAATTCAATTAAATAAAATGAAATAAGATTATTAACGTCACTATCTTATTTTATTCAAAGGTCAAACAATCAACAGCTCAACCCAACATGCCTCCTCAATCGGACCAAAATGGCTGACTTCTAGTTCTACCATGAAGTGGCTAGCGCTGACTTGGCTGGTAGCGTGTGCTGTGGTGCAGCTACCCTCGCCGCTGGTGCAAACACGGCGCGGCCTGGTGCGGGGAAGGATCGCAGGCGGCGGCGCTTTCCATCTATTCTTAGGGATACCCTATGGAAGGGTGGACGAAAGCAATCGGTTCCAGGTTAAAATCTTCATCCATAAGTAGTTAGAAGCAAAGACTATAATGGCTGACGGCAGCTAGTGAAACCTTGAAGTGGCTACCGCTGACTTGGCTGGTCGCGTGTAAGCTACCCTTGCCGCTGGTGCAGAACCAGCGCGGCCTGGTGAGGATCAGACTCACAGATGCTGCCGCCTTTTATAAGTTACTGGTAATACCCTACGGCAAGGTGGACGGGAGCTACCTGTTCCAGGTGAGTCTTCATTCGTGAGTTGTTAGAGACAAAGACTATAAAGGCTGTCGGCAGCTAGTGGAACCCAGAAGTGGCTAGCGCTGACTTGACTGGTGGCGAGTGCCGTGGTGCAGCTACCCTCGCCGCTGGGGCAGACCCGGCGTGGCCCGGTGCAGGGAAGGATAGCGGGCGGTGGCGCTTTCCATCAGTTCTCGGGAATACATACGGGAGGGTAGATGAGAGCAACCGGTTCCAGGTGATGGTTTTATCTTTTAAAGTTTAGGGTAAATTAATAAATGTCTAAGGTCCAATTTATTGGACGATAGTGATGGTAAAGCTTCGTTACTAGCGGTTGGATATTTACGATGGTGTATGTCTTGAAGAAAAACTACCTTAAGCAAATGTCAGAATAGCTATTTTAATGACCATTGGTTAGGGTATTTTTTATTCCAAACACACACAACCGTACCTTAATATTCAATACCTAGCTGGAAACGGCATTTTTCCATTACTATCGATGAAGAAATTGGGCCTAAGTCTATTGAGAGCGTACTGCTTAGTACTTAGAAAAACCGGCCAAGTGCGAGTCGGACTCGCACACTAAGGGTTCCGTGCAAATTTTAACTGAATTCGAGATCCACTTACTTCCACTTATACTACCAACAAAATATTACCTATAAAATATACCTGTCAACAAAATATTGTAAAAATACCACAATATTTTGTTGACAGCAAATATAAAATTGTTTTTATAGTATTTGTATGAATAACAAAGTTATGTTTGCGTTAATTGAAAATGTTCTCTATCTCAAAAACTACTAGCTCCAATTTCTGTTGAAAGTCTTTGTCAAGATCTACATCATGTACATATTTTTTTTCAAAATTTACACTCGCTTAGTTTAAAAGTTGATGGGGGGACGCCCGTTTTACCACTTTGAAAGCGTCTATCTCTTAAAAGTTAGACTTTAAGATAAAATGGTTTTAGGAACCTCGATATCATTTTAAAAAACCTCTATCCATAGACACTCAAGTAGAGTCCTACCGTACCCATCATTATTTTATATTTTTTGTATGATAATAATCGTAAGGCGGCAAAAGCAGTTTCAGAATAAATGTTAGTTTTTCGTTAAGTAAAATCAAATACAAAAATCTATTTTGTTTCAATTAGTTCAGTCTGAGAAATACCGAATAAATGCCCAGACAAAAGAATGCCCAACTTTAAACATTATAAAGTTGTACATGAAATAAACAAAACCTAATGATTATCGGCTAAAACAAAATAGTAAAGTCGTCTTCCGATTCATTTGAAGAGATGCTTAATATCATTTATAATAACATGACTAATATCATAAGAATAACAAATTATTTATTTATTTTTAAAGAGTAACGGCTATTGACGACCCGTCTGGTGTAGTGGTCGAGAAATCGCCTACTACGCAGCGGATGCGGGTTCGATCCCCGCACAATACAAACATTTGTGTGCATGAACATGTCTGTTTGTATTGGTCTGGGTGTTTTCTATGTATATCGTGTATGTATTTACAAAAAAAAAAGTATTTAAGTATTATATCCGTTGTCTGGCACCCATAACACAAGCTTTGAGTAGCTTACTTTGGGGCTAGATGGCGATGTGTGGGAATGGCCAAAGGATATTTATTTATTTATTTATTATTTATTTTAATTATATTGCCCGTTTTAAAAATATACTTATTTGTTTCTTTTCGTTTTGATATGAGATTGAAATGATTAGAACAAGAAAATTAATGTTTTCTTTTTACAAAAAAAAATCACGTCCTACAAAAATTATGTCGTCTTATACAGTCGTATCTGTCAATAAAGCAAAGTATCGGTGGCCGATGTATAGGTTGTTAAAAAAGTGGTTAGAAGAAATGTACTAAAGTATTAACGTAAAAATCATTAAAATGAAAAATAGGAAATGTTCATCAAAGCGTAAATATGTTAAAATAAACGTTTGAATAATTCTGTTCAAAATATATGACCTAAGAGCTCTGAAAGACGAACAAAGAAACAAAAAACAATTCGAATAGTTAGGCACCGAAAAATATTCTAAATATTGAAAATTTATTTATGCCACGCATTCAAAGTAGGCAAGTGTGTAATTGCCTGAATAAATAAACACAGAAAACAACATTATACTGTGACTCTACTCACACACCATAACATCCAATTAATCTTGTTCAGGCACCACTTCCGCCTCCGAAGTGGGAGGGAATCCTCGATGCTGTCAACGAGAACACCTGGTGCCCTCAAAGGGTCGCAGGGTCTACCCTCACCGTGGGCCAGCCCGATTGTCTCAAGCTCAACGTGTATATGCCAACCACCGCACGACCTGGTGACAAACTCCCCGTCATGGTCTTCATCCACGGAGGATGTTTTTTCGAAGGCATGGGCACTCCTTTCGTCTACGGAGGTGATTTTTTCGCTGAACGCGGCGTAGTCTTCATTGGCATCAACTATCGCCTCAGTGTCGAAGGATTCTTGTGTTTAGGCATCAAAGAAGCCCCGGGAAATGCTGGCTTAAAAGACCAGATTGCCGCTTTAAGGTGGATCAAAGAAAACATCAACGCATTCGGAGGAGACCCAGATAACGTCACGCTGTTCGGAGAGAGCGCAGGCGCTGTATCCATCTCTTTTCTTCTTCTATCGCCGTCAGCTAAAGGACTTTTTAGTAAAGTAATATTGCAAAGTGGATCGTCAATGTCCCCTTGGGGCTTGCAGCATGACCCAATAAAAACTGCCAGTACCATAGCTAAAGAATTCGGACACAACTCTACAGATCCTCACGACATCTATAATGCTTTGTCCAACAGAAACGCTGATGAACTGATTAACGCCATAAAGTATTCAGAGCATAAGAACTGGATAACAGCTGAAACATTATTTGTACCTTGTATAGAGAAAGAGATAGCTGGAGTGGAGCCGATCATAACGGAGTTCCCTACTGATATAATAAGGACGGGAAATTATACTAAAGTTCCGATGATAATTGGTTTTAACGATAACGAAGGGTTGTTCTTCGTAGCTAAAGATTACGGGAGATCATTGAAGGAGGTGGATACGGCGGAGACTCTTCAGCCAGACCTGGTGTTTCCAAGTGAGGTGTCGAGAAATTTGACGGTGGAGCGGATAAGGAAGCATTACTTCTCATCCGGGAAGGATGAGCTGATAATGGACATGGTGGATCTCTACTCGGACGTACACTTCAAGTACCCTTCAGTGCTGGTGTCCGAGATGTATTCCAGGACAAGCGACCAGCCCATCTTCTACTATCTGTTCAAATACAGCGGCCTCATCAATGTGGGGAAGACACTGTCACAGTTTATAGGTAAGGTCATTTTTTACTGGATAGTAAAAAGTCATTATGCAAATATGTGATCATGGTAGAACAAACAAAATGTACATAACTTTGCATAAATATTTTTAAAGTGCGTCACCTTAAGCAACTGCTTCCTTAATCTATATTAATTTACTTTTCATGTTTTCTTTGATCAACGTAATACTAGCACTTAGCTATCTATTGTCCAATAACCCTAACTAGGGTAGAATTCTGTGAAATCGGTATTGAATTAAGACGGGTTTAAACCAGGCTTAATTCAATCAGTATGGACTATGCCTATCACATCACAGCTCTAAGTTAAAGTAAACAAGCCCTAACCAGACCCTACGAGTATGAAGCATGGAATGACTTTTTTGATAATTAAAAGTATCACATTCAATGATATCAATTTGTTTTCATCAGATAAATTTAATAAAAGTCAAAACCAAACGAAGTAGAATTAGAGCTACTAATGCTATGTCTGAAACTCCTGTATTCTTTGCAAGCTCTACTGGTAGGTGCTACAGATACCATCTTTCCAATTCCAGGTGCTGATGGGGCGGCCCATGCGGACGAGCTCTTCTACATGTTCCGTCCTCACGCACTACCCATGGTCGCGGCCAAGACATTCGAGGCGCTGATGCTGGAGCGCCTAACCACTATGTGGACCAACTTTGCTAAGTACAGGTCTGTTTATTCCGTTTATCATTATTATTAGCTTCAGCCACTGCTGAACAAGGGCTTGGTTTTCAAGCAACATGTATCCAGTGCGTCCAACAATATTTACATAATGTTTTGATGACAACTTGATGATGGATATTTTTATTGAGAGTTCATCATAGCAAAGTTTAATTTAAAATTACTGATATATTTTAAGATAATAACAACTTTAGATATGGCATCAACTCTACCTTTTGGTAGAAATTTTGGTTTAGTGTAATAAAGTATAAATAAATTAAATAAACTTTACGCCTTTTTTTTCTGAACTTATGAAGGGTAAAGAATATATTCGTAAATAAAAACCTGATCAAGAATGAAGTCGTCAGCCTTGATCAGGTATAAGGCATTCATAAGAAGTATTTTTCAGTGACCCCACACCCCGAACGTCCCGGCTGCTGCCCATAAAATGGCGCCCAAGCCGGGAGTCGATCCCGCGTGCTCTCGTCATCGACCGAGAGTTCACCACTGCTCCTATGTGGGAGGAACGCACTCTGAAACTATGGAACGACATCTACAGCCAGTTTAGAAGACGGACTTATGGCTTTGAACAGTATGAGAATCGTACAAGAAAGTGCTGTGATAGGACGGATACTTATAATAGTGTTTAACTCGTTGTGATAGTAATTTAAGGTAATTGCGGTCTCAAAATAGCCATGGGTTGTGAAGTTGAGCATAAAAACTCAACTTAGATTACTGGAGTATATATAGTACATCCATGCGGTGGTGCAACAATTTGTAAAGACATTAATAGTGGGTCATCGGACGTTTAATGTCGTTTGCAGCAATATTTTGTGGCGACTCTACTTTCGACCTTCTACAAAACCGTAGAAATTCCCTGACGTGAAATGTTTTTCACCAACAGCCTCGTGTTACTCTAGACAGGCTGTTCTGAACGAATTTCGTGGTACAAAAATTTGAGGCCTGATGGAGCATCTTTTAATGCGTTGCCATGGTAATTGCCGTGTTTGTGCATACTTCATCATTAAAGAAAATGTGACATAAACCCGCTTATTCATAATAACTCAAACAGTCTTCTAGACCAATTTAAGGTATTACACTGTTTTGTCACTTGCTGTCAAATGATGACAGCTCCAAAAAAGAACGAGACAAAACAGTGTAGTAGTTAAAACAGGTTTATTAGACTGTTTGCGTTTTTATGAACAAGAGGGAAATATGTTTTGAACAGCGTGTCTAGTATAAAATTTAAGTCTATGGTATTCACCTATAAAAAACTGTAACAAATAAAGAGGTAATTTTATCTACAATAAATATTAATTCGTACGCTCAATAGGTATTAACTTGACCATGTTAAATATTGCGATGAGTAGGTATCTCATTCATTTGTGTTCTTATTATATTGATAATCTAGCTTTATTGCTTTTAATTTATGTAACGGCAGCTTATACGATTCAGTTTAATACTTCAAACCAAGTGGTGTAGAAAATTATCAAATAATGGAACCATGAAATATTTTACGACGCTGCATCCGTATTAAAATTACTGATCGGTAACTACAGCAGACTTTCAAGCAGAAATTGGAAGATATGATCGTATTTATTCAGGTAACGAAATTATGTACTACCTAGATTATATCTGTAAAACTAAGTTCAATTATACCAAAAACTCTGTTCAAGGTGATGAAACTCTAGTCCATTTAAATTATTTTTTTAGGTAACTAACAGTAATTGCTGTTATTTTGTAAAAGCAAGGATGATTCGAATTATATAACACTTAAATTCATAATTCACATAAATTACACTAGAACTTGTGAAATAAACCAATTTTGAGTAAAAAATGTTATTTATTTTTTACCGACTTTAAAGCAGAAGGTTATCAATTAAATGTGTATATATGTATCGTTGGAATTTGATATTTGTGTATGTTGATCTATTAAAGCTTCCAAACACATGTGCAAAATTTCGTAAGTGTATGTAGGTATATTTGTTATATTTGTTCACAGTATTTTGGTATATTTGTTCACAGTTTTCACGAAAACGAGAAATCATAGTCAAATGCTTCTTTTTAGTTCAATCAGGTATATTTCAAGTTAAGGGTACAGTGTAAGTTTCATCAAAATCGGTCCAGTAGTTTTTGAGACATGAGTAAATTACGTCACTATCATCATGAAATCACAATAAATAAACCGCCTTCAAAAAAGTGACTAAATGATTAAAATAACGCATTCTTCTTCTATTTAGAAGAAACAAATTCTTTTGGAGACGGTGCATTATGTCAAGCTTTCATACACCAACAGTCTACGTACCTACATCATGCACCGACTCCAGAAGAATTAATTTGTTTCTCCTAAATACGAGTAGAAGATGAATGCGTTATTTTAAGCATGTATGTCAGAATTTAGAAGGCGTTTTTTTAAATATTTTCTTCTAATATCTAAATGCGATTTAAAGTACGCATGAAGATAATTTCCATGGTAATAATTTACATTATACTGCTTTGACCATACTATTGTTTCAATGTTATAAACACAACTATCAGATTCCCGCGGCTTTACTTGCGTGAACATGTATATGTAAATTATAGTCTATGTTCTATCTATTCCAATGTATAAGCTTTATTTTTATAAAGTTTCATCGAAATCTATTTATTATTTTTGGCGTGAAGGAGAAGGTAAAAAACACAAACTTTCACGTTTATAATACTACGATATATTATACCAAAGTAACTCAGCAAATCTATATATTAAAATATACATATACACACATTTTTACGTAAAGCCATAACTCAATATGAATTGCCGGAAATAGCCCGAATATGGGATTTTGTGTTTGTTAAGGATTCTTTAAACATTAGCCGCTTATTGAGTGGGTATTAAACGGCTAGATAGAGTTACTAAAAAGTATAACTCGCTATTTCTCAATTTGTTAAACTATCTCTAGATGGACACTTACATCCTTTATCGAGAAATGACTAATGGTGACTTAGCATTCTAAGCATGTATTTACAGTTTACAGGAGACTACAGTGAGTCCTCTAAAGCAAATAAAAACAAGAGCTTCTTTTCTCTCGAATTTATTTGTTTTAGTGACTATATTACTTAGCTACCTACTGATATTTTTCATAATTATTAGGCACCGCAAAATTTCGTTAGTAGAGTGATCACGAACCCCCAAACTGGAACTTAATAGTCAACTATAGCACACGAACCTAAAGCGTAGCTATAATAATCACGGAGACCATGTCTACACGACTCGTAGGTCTATGGCTGTCTGTAATGAAATGTAAATAAGTCTGCCGCTGCAGCGAATAGGGCCCATGTTTGGACAGGCTCCCTAATTGCTACACGCCGAGATGTGTCGGGATAATGAAATCCGAGGAGAACTTATTTTATTAATACCTTAATCAGCACTAGACCCGTTAGCCCCTAACAAAATCTTTTGGTGTTAAGAATACGCAGTGCAAGCTTATTGCTGATCTTTTTGTTGAGGAAAAGAAAAAGCCTAAGATTTTAACTTTAACTAAAAGATAGATTAGAGTTATAGACAATATTATTATTCATATTTAAACTTAGGAAGTTCAATTTCATCAAAGTCATCATCATTATTAGCCAACAGACGTCCACAGCTGAACATATGCCTCATCCATGGTTTTCCACAGCGACCATCTCATGCGGTCTGTACCCAGTTTGATACTGAGATCTTCACAAGGTAACTCAATTCAATTTAATTTAATTAACTATTCAACTGTACTATGACTGACATTTCAAGTGTAATGTGATTCATATGGGTGTAATTTTCCTGACAAAAAAGGTTAATTTAATTTAATAAAACTGTTTAATAGTTTGAAAATATCTCAATTAGACAGTCCTCTAACAGACATCGGTCCCAAGTGGCTAGATGCAAGGACTCCATGTCCACTGATCTGTCCTGTGTTAGTGGGTTTACTCCACAAGACATATGTCTCATTTGCTGTCTTGTCCTGCGTGCCCTTATTCGTGCTTACTAGAAGACCTTACGTGTGCTAACGACAAGGCAATCGGCGTCGCCCATTTCTGGACACAACAAATTTAAGTCGCATTATCATCGACACGATAAGAAAAAGAACTAGACAGTATGCGTTACTTTTTTGTAAATAGGGTTGACTGGTGGCAATCGAGATAAAGTAAGACTTTATTTTAGTAGTAAGTGCTGAGTTACAAATATCTTAATAGTTCAGCTACAAATCTATCTTGCTCAGTTACAAATATCTGTTATGGCAGTGCCCGCGTCGGTGTTTCCAAGGGATTACAATCCGAATCTTTTCAAAATTCGAGTGAACAGGCTTCTTCTGGGCGAGCTCGTTTCATCTTCGACTTCGTCCTAGTCGCATTAGGCTTGGACTGAAGTCAAGAGCGAACCCATACTAAATAAAATAAAAAAAAGTTTAAATATACTTTAAGTCAATATAGTATTATATTATCCAGGATATAGGTAACTTGTATCAGGGACAACAATCAACTAGTTTACGTCATAGGTCTGTTATATTTTAATACCAACCCAAGTTTTTACAAATTAAAATATCGAAGTTGGAAAATTTTCTATAAATTTTATCTCTCTACCATTGCAAGTAAAAGTGGGATCTACTTTGGATATCCAACTCTTTAGATCTAGCCGTCCGTTTTATTCGCAAGGTCTAGAATAAAAGAGAAGAACAGGTGAATTCGAAAATCGTTAGAGGGTAGACTCTTGGACGGGGAAGTTTGAAGAAATATGAATAAACAACAACTCGTTACAAGAAACAGGATTGTTACCAGTTGTACTGCGCCGTCGACAAAACTTTCCTTTGTGAAGTGATAAACTTTGCGTTTAAAACTGAATCTGATGATAACTTAATGCTATCTCGTTTGTACTTATCGCTTTCTTGACTAGAGTTTCTGTAGTTGTAGGGTTAGTTTCATGTTTATGGAACGTATGTAACAAGTGTTAGACGGATAATCGATTATGACATTACTATGATAGACAACACTATGACTTATGGACAGCACTAGACCTGTCATAGAGATTGTATTTGACATTAGATTGATTGTTGTGGAATTGTCCCGCGCAATTTTACTTACTGCATTGATTATTGTATAAGTAGTAACTTTGATAGGAAATAGGAATATTCTTCGACACACCGAGTTTTCTCTTTCACAAGGTAAGTATTCGACAGGAACAGCAAATAGACGCGTGTAAGGTTATATTGGATACCGATCACATACATTGCTCAGATCCCAAAGTAAGTAGCTAATGCACTTGTTATGGAAATCAGACACAACGGTGTTACCACAATCGCCAGACGCGAGATAAAGATCTGATTTCAATTTTTTTTTGTACCCAAAGGCACTCACTGAAAATCAGCGTCGTGGTATGCTTTCTGCTGCTGCCACGACCAATGCTGAGCTGCCTTTTCGGCCTAAGTAGCTTAAATTTTTATTTTTTTATGTTCATTAATTTTTTGGTCGAATAAATTCATTTTCTTGCTTATTTCTTACATTGACCCGACCGGGAATCGAGCCCGGTACCTCGAAGCGGCAACGCCTTGAAATCCAGCTTAGCCTCTACATCACCGAGGTCATCACAGATATAACTGTAGAAGTCAATTATTTCGCACAACCTAACAAAAATCAAAGCTACCTAATGAAAATCTCTCTAATGAGTATTGTAGGGCATCGTTGAGGGTAGGTATAAGATATTTAAAATAACTGCAATCTAACTAAGATAAGGTAAGCTTACGGCTTAACATAAGCCATATTCTAGCAACAATTTCTAAAATATTCCTTCTTTCCTTCTACAAGAGCACATTTTTGCGGTTTCTCTGAAGCGTCAATAATATTCTCCGGGAAGCAAGTGTCACGTCCAAAGCTGGAGTCTTAGCACGTGAGACGGTAAGCGCATTCGGAACCGATCGCTTGGGGGACGGGCGTGCCTCAGGATTTGAGCTGTGTTGCTATATTCTGACTAGAATTATGCACCAAATTTGTAGTGCTAAATTGAAGTAAATATAAAAACCCACCGACGAATAAAAATTACAGCCTCTCGATAGACAAACATAAACTTCATATAAGAAAATGAGCTGATACAATACCAATACAATGCAAAAAATCTCATCACAAAAGGATTAATTGCTTTTGTGACAAATTGTTAGAGACACCAACAAACAAACACACAACCTCAGAAAGACAACAAGAAACAATTTACCCGAATCCCATAAATTGCGTTCCTCTTTTTATGTCCATGGTTTAGACTTTATTGACTTTTAACAGTGAAAACAATTTGCGTTTATTTTCAATGTAAAAATTTTGGAACTGATGGTAAAAAAAAAATGCCTAAGCATACTTCATCTACATAAAGTCGCTCTATTGTCCCTATCTTTGCTACATTTGGTTACAGATAGACTCAGTCAAGCCTACTCCCAAGAAAACATGTGCTGAACATGAAAATAAGTTAAGCGATAAGAATTGTAATATAACCTCCGTGTATTAGTGGCTAAACACGGTGGGTTTTTAAGGAGCCGCCGCTTTCCATCGTTGTGATGAATTCCGTGTTTGATTTTCATAACACAAGTGCATTATTTACTTACTTTATGTATGTGATTGGTGCCAAAAATGTTAATTTATAATTACATAAGTACGTAACTTTTTCCGCTCGCTGGTAACACCATCCGTCAACAGTTGTCTACGGCTAACGAGAGCTAACTCGGCAGCGAGCGAGTTGCGGCAATGCGGCCGGCAGGGAGTGTTGCTCACACATTACGGCTCATGCTCAGAGCGCAATGTGCTCATCGCACCCTCGGGAGACGAATTCGAAAAGTTGCTTTATAGCTTCAAATTGCTTTATATTTGTTGGTGAAGTAAAATGAGAAATGGATAGCTAGTTGGCGTGTTACGTGACCCTGAGAGGGTAAAAAGTTAGTCTTGAGGAATTCTGAAGTCGAAACTACTTATTAAAGGCACCGATACAATAAAAGTTAGTACTGTACTGTGGAAATACATATTTTAATTATAGATCGAGACTCCATTTGTTTCAGATTGCATACAGAAAATCTTTGCAAGTGTACCGAACGGAGGGCCAAGTTAATGTGTGGCTGGCTTTATTTACGACCTAGGTTTGATTGCTTGTTGTACACGAAAACTATAGTAGAGACTATAGTTTCCATGTACAACAAACAATTACATATACAAAAGCTCGTAAATACCATTTACGAGCATTCACAATTGCAAACACATACATAAGGGTTCACCTTTATTCTATTCTCTCCTAGGACACACACGAAAGTGGATAAAGCAGACTAGAAGGAGTGCTCAAAACAAAGCACATTTCTCAAATGGAAGACATAAGAACCGGTCGCGTGGAGGTCGCCGATTCATTTATAAAGCACAATTATACCGAGCGACGCTTGATAGGGATGTTACCCTCTGTTCTACGATAGAAAAGAAAATGCAAAATTAGTTCCCTTTAAGAACGCATCGTTCAGGCAGAAAAAAAGGTAGCTAATATCTTGATCTCTGCCGCCGTTGTACAAGAAAGAAATAAAACCTGACTCTGATTTATCGACCTTCTAATTAAACCTTCAACAAGGAACTAAGAAAACTACCTTCATGATCGATCTAGACACACAGAAGTTATGCATAGTTATTACAAAAGACATAGGAACTCATCAGTTCACAAAACACATTTTCCCAATACAAAAAAAACCGGCCAAGTGTGAGTAGAACTCGAGTTCCGTGCCAACGTTCACTGAATTAGACACTTACTTCCACTTAGCCAAAATACTACAATATTTTGTTGACAGCAAAATATATAACGTAATGTTTGCGGTTTTGGAAAATATACTCTATCTCAAAACCTACAATCTTGATGAAGTTCAAACCAATTTTCGTTGAAAGTCTTTGTAAAGATCTACATCATGTATTTTTAAAATTTACACTCGCTTAGTTTTAAAGTTAGATGGGGGGACGCCCATTTTATTACTTTGGAAGCGTCTATCTCTCAACGTTAGAGTTTTTTTAATTAGGTTTAAGTTACGTTTATGGGAGCTCCCCTTAAATATCATTATTTTAAACGAGATTTGAAGAGATGCGTAGAAGAACTAAGGTAACGAACATAGCCTTGAGAATCAGTAAGTTCAAGTGGCAATGAGCAGGGCACATAGCGCGAAGAACTGATGGCCGGGGCAGGAAAGTTCTAGATTGGAGACCCTTCGACCAAAGATGCAGCATAGGACGTCCAACAACAAGATGGGCAGACGATCTTGTAAAGATCGCAGGATCAATCTGGATGCAGACCACTAATGAACGGTCGCTGTGGAAAGCCGTAGAGGAGGCCTAATGTTCAGCAGTGGACGTCCTTTGGCTGATAATGAAGATGATGACATACGGACGGACAGGCAGACAGACAGACTTGACGAAACTATAAGGGTTCCTTTTTTGCCCTTCGACTACGAAACCCTTTAAAAACAAGAAAAAAACCTTTTAAATTCCAATATTGTTACAAATAACAGAATATTAAATACCTACTTATTCAAACAAGATGCATGTTCCACCATATGTATTACATATTCTCTAACAAATACTTCTATCTACTTGAAAACTTAGTCAAAGCGTTTCCGAAAGTTTATTTTCTCAACTTTCGCCAGCACTAGCCCGACGGGCCCTGCGCTGTTAATCCGGGTAATAAAGAAAAATACCCGGGAACCGGCTAATTGTTATTAACTGGGCAAACATGCAAATTGCACTGGACTTCCTCCGCCTTTTCACTGCGAACTTATCTCCGAGCAGTACCTGCCCAGTTTCAGCTGGATAAAAATGGATAAAAACGGCTTCGTCCGGATCAAATCTGTTTAGGAACACGGATTAGGTGTGCTTGGTTGAACCCATGAGCCTTGCTTATATGCTACAGCTCTAACATTTATTGTATCGCAACGAAGATTTTTTAAAGTCTGCTACAACATTATTTCAGAATAATTCAGGGTCAAAATTACAACCTCATACGTCTTATCTATTCTAAATCGACTAATACTCGTATATAAGGCTAGCGAAACTATGAGAAAAATCTTTGTATGCATATGTTAATGATTTGTAGAACTTGGTGAAGATGATTTTTTGTATCTCATTTCGGTTGCATGAGTTGGTTTTCGTCGTAACATGGACCCTATTTTCATCATCATAGGTTTGCTAAAAATTGTAGAAGTGGAATTCATGATTTATATATTTATTTATAATAAGTATCAATTCCTAAAAACGGCCGTCAAAGGTAAAGCGGTAAAAAACACCGATTGATAAGGTAACTTTGCAGGCAAACACCACAAAATACAAGCCTCTAACTCTACCACCTACATGAGACGAGAGAGACTTGTTTTTACAGCAAGTTGGACCGTAGTAAAATCTTAGATGATCTTTTTAACCCCTGTTGGTGTATTCAAAAGGGTTTGACAGCAAATTTTTAATTCTTCTACATTAAAGGCGCATTAGTGGTATGAATCAATCGTCTCCCTGTGATTGGAATACTGGTCATCCACAAAACGTTAGTAACATCATATTTAGGGCTGATTTTTCAATTGACGGATTAGAAATATTCGTCGAACAAAATACAACATGGCTGGTCATGCGTAACTGTATTATCAGTCTGATAAGTTTTATCTGACCATTAAAAAATCGACCCTTAGTGATTTATATTCCCTACAGAATAGAGTGGTAAGATGGACCCATGTGCACTCTTATAGTAAGTGGTTTCTCACTAGAGTTACTTCGTAAACGCATTCTTGCATAAACAACACTTGACATCTTTTGTAATGTCGGTTAAGAGCCTGCTACCATAGAGATGACGAGCCGCCGTGATGAGAATATTGCCTTTTTATAATACGGGAATGGCATATACATACATCGGAAAGCTTCTTGAGAACATAATACCTACTTATTTTTAACTCCCTCTGCCCTGCGTATTAAGATGATATACTTACTGTTAGACTGATTATCGATTATGGCATTACTATGGTAGACAACACTAGGATTCAAGGACAGCACTAGACCTGTCAGATAGATTGTGTTTGACATTAGATTGATTGTAGTAGAATTGTCCGGCCTAATTTTATTTACTGCATTGATTATTGTATAATTAGTAACTTTTTTATGAAGTAATAATATTGTTCAACACACCGAGTTATCTCTTTAATACCTATGTTTTGTTTGACTATTGTAATTCAAACAATCGTGATTAAGAGCCAATCAATAAATTTGATACTTTACTGAAAATCGCATTAATATGCAGCCAAACGCGAGATATTCATGGACAAACATATATCCATACATACATAGAGCCTTTTTTTTTATTTGGCTAAAGTAAAAATTTAATAAAATAGTTAATCAACCCCAAAAACAGCCATGAATAAAGTTGCAAACCGTTTTTTTTTTAAATGTGAGACAAACAATATTACTACCACTCTGATTATGAAAACGGACTTCAAGCTTAGTACCCAGCCAGCTGCCAAGCTCCTCGACATACGAGTAGCTAACTAAGCAGACGATAATTTACTTTGCACACATTCGGACGCATCCGACCGTAAAATGTTTTTGTCACGGACGAAGTAGTAAGCCTCTGACCAAAGCTTCAGCGGCCGGTTATGTAAAGTTTATGTAACTAATAACAAGTAGCAATAGATGTAGGAACTGAGTGTCAATAATAGTATGCACTTATCTAACAAATGAGGTTATTACTCAATGAAATTGCATTACGACTAATGGAAATTAAAGAAAGATCAAATGGTCTCAAAATTATTTTTAATGGCTTAGTACTACATTGGCTCTAATCCGATAAACTTTACTCAACGTACCTAACCGCAGAGGTATTAACATTGATCTTTACCCTGATCTGACGAGCTCCGTGGCGTAGTGGCTAAGCACTTCACGGTCGTGTCAAAATAGATATCAAATTTTCCATATTGCCTCGGGTCTAGGTGTGTGGTACCACCGTTGTGTTTGATTTCCATAAAACAAGTGCATAAGCTTACTTTGGGATCAGGTGAATTTATGTGACTGGTATTCATGAAGATGAAATAAAAAACCAAAAACTTGCGCACGGGCGGGACATGAAAGAGCAAATTTTTGGTTTCTTATTTCATCTTTATGAATATAAAATATGACACTGTGAGTGTTAAAAACCTTCTGAACTATTATGTGATTGGTGTCTAATATTTATTTATTTTTTTACCCTCAGAATGACTTAAATCACTCTTAGACATAACACCGTCTACTAGGTACCTCTTTTAAAAAAATATATCAAATTATCCTGCATAATAAAGAGGTATCTATCTGTCAACCAACACCAATCAACTATCGTGTACTAATTTTCAAGCTATTTCTCAGTCAGAGCTCTAAGACAACGAGGGCTATCAGTTGCACTCTCCGTTGCGTAATTGCGTGCGCCAGCGCAGTTGCAGTGGGTCATACGATGCAGTGTGTCGACACTAGAACTCAGGATCAATACAATGTACATAGTAGATCTAGCAAGGTTCGTACCTTGCTAGATCTGAAGACATAAGAAGCAATTTTGTGAGAACAAGCTTAGTATTGACGAAAGTGAATAAAAAGCAAAAAAGAACTGCATGCACTGAAAAACTAATTTAGTGAACTTTCAACAAAGTCCCAGGAGGACAAGAATCATGAAAACCAAGAGAGAAAAAACCAGATGTCAAATTTAAAAGCTTATGGAAAACAGACAAAGAAAGCAGGAGGAAAGTTATGATCCCAAAATGTGTTTTAAGTTTTACGCTCAAAGTAATCCAACAAAACTAAACAATTAAAGATCGCGATGTTTATGTGATAGAAAAATATGAAAATCATGTAGTATGTATATTGTATAACGTTGACTCTATCAAGTGCAGCAGTGATGGGGATAGCAAATGCCAAGGCCAGACCTCAGAAAGAGAAATGTTTGCGAATCGCGATGTTGCGAATTCGTCAGATAACTTTTAGTCGCGACGACGTCCTAATGTATCTATAGACAATGCAGTTCCCAATGAAGTGACGAATTTATTAAAAAAGTGATATTGAAGACTGTGATTGTGGTACCAATGGTGCTAGACAATGAGATATGAGTTTTTAGGGTGTTTTTGTGCAATATTAGGGGTTGTGCAAGGGTTCATCTTCACGCCAGTGGTCAAAACAAATTATGGCAAGGTTAGGGGACTCCGCAGTGTGTCAGGGCAAAACCGGTTCTATGGTATTCCTTATGCGACAAGCAAGAGATTCCAAGTAAGTAAATAAAATGTCCTTCCTCCTATAGTTATTTTAGAATTTAGTTTTACCTAAAGAGCGTATAAGGTATTATAGTATAGGTATCTGTAGGTGTTTTTTTTTTAGTTTTTAAACTTCTCGCACGAAAAAAAAATTGTTTACGAAAATCATAAAAACTTTTTTTATTATTATTATTATTTAAATAAGATCGTTTGATTGTCAGAGCTTTTAAATAATGCGTGGTTAGCACGAGTAACCAATGAACTTTTTGAGTTCCTGATTAATTATAATAATGTTAGTTAATGCATCAGTCATATAAAATAAACAATAAATTAATCAAAAACTTTCTTGAAATGTATTAACAAACCATAAAAGCACGCACGAAAAGCATTTATAGATCACGCTAGATGGCGCTGCATGGTGTTAACTCGCGCGGTGTTAGCGATTTTTTGGTTGATGACCCCCCGTCGTGTCATTTCGGTACTCACTCTGGTTTCCCTTCAAAACGTATAAATCTTTCGCCTTTTACTAAAGATTTCCGTGGAGGGGAACACTCAAATGAGTCTAAACTTATTTTTGTAGCCCTGCGCTCGCAGGGTTAATCATCCCATTAAACAAATCTACGAGTTGTAACGCTGTTTCGAAGTGTTTCTTTACTGTTTTATATTTAAATCATAATAAGACTGTTAAAAGCTTCTTAAATCGCATCATGGCAATTAAAATAGACCCACAAATTAAATTCTGAATAACTACGTGATAAAATATGTTAGTCGCAGATCCTCTTTAACCTATTGTTCAAAATATTTTAAGCTGTTTCTATTCCTATTCATTCATTTTTGAATAAATGGTATCATATTCATGAATACATTATTCGAATAGCAAAGCCGGCTTTTCTTTGCTATTGGAATTATGTAAACAATCTTTGTATATTAACCTTTAAAATAATATCAGTGAATAAAATTCATTTACTATTTGAATTAAAAATGTCTGAGCTAAAGGATGAATTACCTACGTAGTTGGTGAGGTTCGTGTTTATTCTTATTTTAAAATGAATTAATTTGGCCAAAAGAAATGTCAAAATTGTTTTCAATATTCGACAGACAAAAAGAAACGGACTTTATTCGTATAATTTTTCGTTTACATAAAATAATTACAACTAGAGATTGCAATCAAAACGCACAAGCTAAAATTAAAATAAAAAAAAAACAATGTCAGTTAACCCTGTATTTGCTATAGTCCCACCGAGTGCCAATATTGATTAGACAACATCGTACATGATAACTAAGATTTGTACCAAGTACGAAATAAGTCCGAGATAAAGGTCTATGTTTTAAAAATTAACACTGTCTTTTTAAAATAGTTTAGGTAAGGCCTTTGCTCTGTAGTGGGACAGGCTTACTTTACGGTAGTACAATGCTTATTCTTTAAACAAAATGGGATTTGATATCATTCTGATAATAATATGTTTTATTTATTAAATAAATAAATTATTAGTAAATAAAACAAAGGTAGTTGTGGTGACAAAAGAGACTTAAACTTAAAGATTTGCCTGAACTAGGTTGGACCTGTGTTTCAGACTATAAAAAAACTGATTTTACAAATAAAACAATAAAGTTACTGAGATAATGCAAACAATTTTACTTATTTTAATTATACCCTTATACCCTACCACCTACTGGATGATGACAGACAGTTCTTAAATCTCATCATATAACTTTTTTTAAGATACTGATCTAATTATAACTTACATTTATGAGAATTAAGTTTGTATAAGTTTAGTATACCGTTTAATCAATTGAATAGTAATGGACCAATAAAACTAAAGTACCTATTCTTCCTTCTTTTGTTAATTACGTCGGCATTATAAGGATGCAGTGGGAGTTGTTTTAATATGGTGTGTTCATTATATCAATGGGTGTTCTGAATAAAAGTTCTGTTCGACATCAAAATGTAGGGCTTTTAAAACAAATTTTTGAGACGCTCCGGGGCTAACATTGCAATATAATTGAACAATAGTTTTAAAAAATCGATAAATAAACGAAAACCGCTTAAATTGACTTACATAAATGAATAATAAGTAATTACAATAAAATCTTATTATTAACGAAACCCACTGAAAAAGATCCATCTAGCAACAGTATGGTGAATTCGAGTGAGACGGACACTCCTGTACAAAACTTTCATGATAGTGTCCATAGATCACGCTAGATGGCGCTGAGTGTCGATTAACTCGCACGGTGTTAGCGATTTTTTGGTAGATGACCTCATGTCGTGTTTAATGTTTAGTCACTCTGGTTTCCCTTCAAAACGTATAAATCTTTCGCCTTTTACTAAAGATTTCCGTGGAGGGGAACACTCAAATGAGTCTAAACTTATTTTTGTAGCCCTGCGTTCGCAGGGTAAATTATATCTATTTCAAAAAGTGTTGAAAACACTACGCTCAGATCAGCTTGACTCGACAGAAAAGATTCTAAGCCCGTTAACGATACTATACGATATTTGAGAGATAGTTAGTACCGAGTGAAAATATTTTAAACCGTATATTGTGATACCTATATCTTTTCATTTCACGCAACCGGACCAACGCAACGCTATAACGCTACGTTTACAAAATAACAGCAGATTTTTTTATATCGATTAGTTCAAGCACAAAACTAAACGCCGATAAAAATAAAACTACTTGCGTTGGATTACAACTAGACTTGTTATTATGCAATCTTGTCCTTGATAGTGAATACGAATAAAAATATTCGCATGTTTTTGCAACTTTCGCAAGCCGCATGGGAATGGCTAATACGTTTATGGTAAGAACGCTGCCGTAGATTGTATCGGATCAAACTGTTACTTCACAGTTGTGCAAAACTCAAGTGCTCAAAAGTACCTCCATAGTTACTACTACTTGAGCATGGGCGTTGGAAAGTGCAGTCGAAAATCTGTAAGAAAAACAAATTCGTGTTGTTTTTAGGGTTCCGTAGCCGAATATCAAAAAACGGAACGTTTATAGATCTTTTCGTCAAGTCTGTATGTCCGTCCGTATGTCACAGCCATTTATTCTGTAACTATGAATATAGCACAGTTGAAACTCAGCAGGTATCGTGTTAACCGCTTTACGATTCTCATACAAAAAAAAACTACTAAAGGGGAGGATCCCATACATGAAACTAAAACCTAAACATTTTTTTTAGTCAAACCAATGCGTGAAGGGTGTCTACGGATAGGTCTTTTAAAATGACATCGAGGTTCCTAAAACCATTTTCTCTAAAAGTCTAAAGTTTGTGTGTGTAAAATGGACTAAAGTTGGCACGGAACCGTTAGTGTGCGAGTCCTACTCGCACATAGCCGGTTTTTATTTTTAGTACATCCAACAAAGCATACACTTCACAATCATGCAAGACAAGAAATTACAACCTAGTTATAGTGTTTCCTTAATTTAAGGCTGCCGCTGACGACATGCGCAATCAACATTGTAGTCAGAAACAAACTAGTAACCTGGACTACACGAGATAATTAGTTTGTTTGAATGCCCTCGGCTATTTTAGTCACTGTGTTGCTTAACGCCTGAATGGCCAACTCTGATAAATTTGTAGGGATTTTTGTCTACGGGAGAATTCAACAAAACAGTTTGTACGAGAAACGACTTAAATTGTCCTTGCACACAATAAGTACATGCGATAATGTTAGGATATACCTATGCGCAACGTGACCCCTACAAAATCATATTTTTACATGGTAATCATTACTGATGGATGATTCATAAATGAAAATATGAATATGCGATCCTCCTTGATAAATAATTTATTTCATATTAATTCACACACTTAAAATTCATATAATATTATTCAAAATTAGTGCAATGAGTGATATTTTCATAAAACATTTTAGCAGACCTTTTTGTCTGGTCTGGATAATAGTATTTGTCTGTTTTACTTTGGACCAGTGTTTTAGACTATAAAAGAACTAATGTTAACAAAAAATAAAATAAATTACTACTTAGCCTTACACTGTTTGTTTTATTCGGGTAAAGCAACTGTGACGATTGTTCAATAATGAAATATAATTAAAACATACCTAAGTATTTATCTCCTTCGACGAAGACCTCTGTGGTCGTGTGGCTAGCACACTGGTTTCAAGCGTCGCCATCTCGTGAGGTTCCGGGATCGCTTCCCGGTCGGGTCAATGTAGAAAATTATATTTTCTATATTGTCTCGGGTCTGGGTGTTGTGGTACCACCGTTGTTTCCGATTTCCATAACACAAGTGCTTTAGCTTGGGATCGGAGCAATGTATGTGATGTTGTTAAATATTTATTATCATTATCGATCCATCAATTTTTGCACTTTTTTTCAATGTATACATTTGCGATCAGTCCTAAGACTATCAGCGATTATGCTGCAGGAGTTATTGTCTTCGTGTTCTTTGCGTGCTTCTCTGTGCTAGCATTCTCTAGGTTTGTTACTGATCTCCCATGTGCATTCTCTGAATATCACGCCTTATTGTGGCTTTGTCAATGCAGCTACCAGAGCCCCTTTTTTTTAAATCACTTGCATCAATATGGCGAGTAAAATTAATCAATTATGTCCCGATTTTTACAATGAAAATTAGTAGAATTCCACACATGAGTGATTTTGAGAAAATACTGAATTTTGCGAGTACCTACTAGGGTGAGGCCGTGGATTTTGCCACATTAGCTATAACATAACTCTCCGCTTCATTTAAAAAAAAAAGTATTGTATGTATATGTTTTTCAATAACAGCATCGTATTTCTTCACAAATGGTGAAACGCGATTATTAAATATATTTGAATAACTTCAAACCCTTGGAAATTTATTAAACATTTTGCTGCAAAAAGCGATGATTTTTTCGTAAAATACGCTTATCCGTTCCGGTAGAGGTGCACTTTGAGCATCAGTAAAATCAAAAATATAACTCTTTTTGACAGTCTGTTTGCTTTGACGCTAAACAATAGTAGTTAGCTAGCCACGTTTTAAAAATCGTTTCGTATATCCTAAGGAAGATCATGAATTTTCACTCGTTTTCAAAAAACGTTAAAATCCGTTCTTTACGCTACTTTGTATTGCGCAACTTATATCTGCCCATTCCGTTGTGTTTAAAAAGTAGCAGTATTCAAGTCTAAGTAGTGGCAGCACCGAAGAATCTTTTGTATGGTCAGTACGCTGTCAGCGGCTATATTTTTGTCAGTCCGACATCAACATTGTTTGAAAGAAGGAAGTGTCATATTTTTTGCGGAGAGTGTTTTTTGATATATCAATTTAAGTTTTTGATATATATCTATACTTGTTGTTGCGCATGATTTAATAAAATGTTTGACATCTTTCAAGGCTTAATTTACATTCAAAAATAGCTTATTTATCAAGTTATAATGGATTTTGTTTGCGCGACAGTTGCGCAAAAATGACTTTTTGCCACTTTGCGATACCCGAGGCGTAGAATTTGCGCTACTTTTTTTACGCTACCAAATAAAGGAGCTTACACATATAGGCTTGCAGGTTTTTTTTACCTTGCATTGCTCCAGCTTAAAAACTCTTCCAGTTTTGGACTGTCTATTATGACAGACACTGAAAGGTTTAATTAAAAATATTTTTATTGAGGTATGAATGTGGTATGAATGTCTTGTATGAAAAGCTCTTTTTTTGCCTTTTTATTTATTTATTTTATTTTAAACTTACAAAATATCCTTACAAGTGGTCCTTGTGTCTTGATGGTATAATATAATAAGTAATTAATTTCAGTAAGATGTCTACTTTGTTGTGTAATTTTATTAACAAGCAGACAGTAAAAGAACACGGAAAAATTAAACTAAGAAAAAAAACAATGGTGAAAAAAAAGGAAAATTAATATTGATACAAAAGAAAAGTCAAAAGTTAGTATGAAAACTGTAAAGAAGAAGAAGATAAGAACATTTATTGAATCCAGCTCAGAAAATTCCGATATTCTGAGTCTAGCCGACACAGATAATTCTGAATGTGAAAAATTTGATGATTTCATAACGACATGTTTAGAAGAACAAGGAAAAAAAGGAAAACTTCGAGCCAGCCATACCGTTTCGGTTAAGCGATGTTGAGTACTTTACAGGCGATAATGATATTTTTAAAAAAGATGACTGGATCGTGGCAAAATTTTCTACAAAAAAAAGTTTGAAGCACTTTGTAGGACTTGTTTTATGGATAAAAGATAAAATCTCTACTGTGAAGTTTGTAAGGAAAGTGAAAAACTTGAAAGGTAGTAAAGGGTTAGTCTTTACGTACCCAAAGGTTGAGGAGGTATGTGAAATGCACTTCGATGACGTGTTAAAGTGTTACCCCAACCAAATATTTCCCGACGGGATCAAATTATGTTCGATATCGATTTCAGTTATTTCAACGTACAGTAACAAACTATATTAAAATATACAGTTGAACATAATTCATGTTTGGTAAACTTTCATTCCTATTGCGGTTGTGATAGTAAATCAAAGCTTAGAAATTATGTTTCTGTCTTCGAAGAGTTTTTTGTTGGTTAAATACTCTTTATAATTCCATACTGATCTTTTGATGACTTGTTTTTTTTGAAATTTTGTTTTTTGTTCCTATAAATAAATTGTGTTTCTAGAAATAGAACTCTTAGTTTTTTGTTACAGACAAGAGTAAAATTTGTCATTTGTCATACTTACCTTGTAAAAGTGTGTTTTATTTTGTAGCATTTTCCTAACAAATGTTAAAAGTAAGTTAGTACTTATGGGTTCACCTAAAGATATTAAAAGTTATGTGATAATTACATATCTTGTATGCACTCCTTAACAATTTTGCTTTACCATTTTGCGTTACTCTGCGCGACGGACTCGTAGAATTTTTTGCGACACCTTTGCGCTATTTGTGGCAAAATCTACGGCCTCACCCACTAACGTCTTTATTTCGTGTGTTTTTTCCAATTAGTTCAACTAGTTAAACTACCGGTTTAACTTTGTAGAATAGAGGTGACCATTGATTTTTAATTCATTTCGGAACGATAATTACACGCCATATTCACAGTGATTCAAAAATATGGCCACTGATCGTTTGTATGATTCACGTCACGAAACTTGTAGCGTCTCGCATTTAATTCCATTTCCTCCTTTTCTGTGTTGATTTTTGTACGAAATACATATTTCTTTTCTTTGGCTATTTCAGGCGCCACAAGAGCCGATGCCGTGGAAAGGGGTGCGCTCCGCCATGCGATGGCTGCCCCCCTGTTCACAGACCATCGGATTCATCACCCTTGGCTCCGAGGACTGTCTCCGCCTTGACGTATACACACCACAGACCTCATCACCCCACCACAAACTACCCGTCTTTGTCTTTTTCCACGGAGGCGCCTATTATTACGGCAGCAAAAACCATTACGACCCAGAATTTCTAGTCACCAAAAATGTTATAGCAGTCATAGTAAACTATAGAGTTGGTATATTCGGTTTCCTCTGCCTCAACGGCGTCGCCAACTTAGGGCTTAAAGACCAAGTCGCTGCCCTCAAATGGATACAAAACAACATTTCCGCGTTCGGTGGAGACCCAAATAACGTCAGTTTGTTCGGTCAAAGCGCCGGCGCGAGCGCAGCTGCCATGCATCTGCTGTCTGATACTAGCAAAGGACTCTTTCATAAACTTATACTCATGAGTGGAAACCCTCTAACTCCGTGGGCTTTCAATCCCGAACCAGAAACGCCAGCATTCAAAGACGCCAGAAAGGACAAGCTTACGAGCAACGCAGAAGAAGTATACAATTACTTCGCGACTGCTTCTGTCCACGATGTTATGTCGGTCGCTAAAGACACTTCCATTAATCCAAGATACTTCAAATACAGTCCATGTGTCGATAGCAACTTCTCAGCGCCATTCTTTCGCGACATTCCTTACAATATAATCAAATCCGGACAGTTCAACAAAGTGCCTATCCTCACCGGAATAACTAATATAGAAGGACTATTATTTTACGGCTTGCACAGCACTCGGACACTCAAAGAATTAGAGACTAATTTCTTAGATAAACTACCGTCAGTTTTCTCCTGGTGCTCTGAGGAAAATAGGAAAAAAATCGCACGGATGCTTCACAGTCACTTTTTTAGAGGCAAAGGCATAAACGGAAGTGCATATAAGAGTCTGATAAATTTCTACTCCGTTTGGATTGCTAATTCAACCGCTGATGCTTTTGTGGATCTAATGGTTAAATATTCGGACCAGCCGGTATACCGATATGTGTTTACTTACGAGGGGGACCGGAATTTCGCAAAGGCCATATTTGGAAGTAGAATAACAGTTGCTGGTGCGTCGCATTCCGATGATTTGTTCTACGTGTTCAAGCCAGGAGGCATCAGCCTTCTGCTGTCGAATAGAGACAAACTCTTCATCGACAGATTGACAACTATGTTTACCAACTTCATGAAGTTCGGGTAAGTATATTGAAATAGTAGTTTAGGAAACTGGTACATAATGAGAGGTATTATACACGAGTGTGAGTTTAAAAAACGAGCGAAGCGAGTTTTTTAAAAGTATCACACGAGTGTATAATACCTAGTTATGTGCAGTTTCATACACTACTTTATCTACTCTCATTGAACACGAACATATCAAATAAAAGATAAAGATTTCCATGCTAAAAAGTCTTGATAACATTTATCGTATAATTTTCTTGACTTTACTGGTAGTAGATTAAGACAGACTGCTGTCGCAGTCTCTAAAATGTCGGGCAACGTCAAATTTTCTGCACTTTCACTATCAGACATTTTAATAAACACTAATAATTATCTACCGAAACACAAACGTACTATGACGCCAAAATTCCCGTTATCACCGCGCATGCGCCAAAGCGCGCGCAGCCACAGATAAAAAATTAAATAGATGTATCTATGATCTGTAATCTGTATCGTAATGAAAAAAAAAATATTATAACATTATTTTGTTAGAGAAATAGTGTCAAAATGATTTTTTTTAATTTCATTTCGATATACTATTTATAAAGTACGTCTATATAAACTCGCTTTGAGTTTTGTATTTTGAATTTAACGTTATGAGAGTAGATAAAGAAATTATTACTACCCTTAAGTACTCTTTAAGCGAAAGTAATGATAGATTTTATTTTGAATTTCAATTTCGTTTCCAGATTTATTATTTTTTTCTAAATGTTATTCATAATTATTTATAGGACATTATGTTTTATGGCCTTAAAAGCCTTCCTCAATAAATAAGCTATCTAACACAAAAATAGTTTTTCGGATCGGTCTAGTAGTTCCAGAGATTAGCGCGTTCAACAAACAAACAAACTCTATAATATTAGTATACATTAATAACTGAAAACAGTGTCCTATTATGAATACATAGTAACAGCTGTAACGAAAAGAGTAGGTATACTATTCTATATTCAGTTCAGTCCATGTGAAATGGCGATTACAAAACATTATAATATTATTCCAAGTAAATATATCGCAAGCGTTGCAAAAGCGCGAAATCACTGTAAATGCTTTAAGTAATGCGTTCACAAAGGGATTCGTAATCAATGATACTGGTAACCATATACAGGGTGACTTTGTTATCAGTACCGAAATTTTGTGAAAAGACTCCACTGATGAATATGAATAACTTTTACTATGGGGGCAATACTGCCGTCCTAACGAAGAGTGCAATAAGTCGAGTTTTAGGGCAAATTGACTTAAGACCATATCCGTAGTCAGGAAAATGAGCTCTATATTTTCGCCTTAGACATCTTTTTTGTATCTTCAATAGTTTCGGTTCTATTGGTTATCATAACTGCAATATCTAATATTATTATTTCTAAGTAGCTAATAATAACCGAAATATCTTGAGTTATGACTTGGATAGCTTTGATATTTTATTATGTTACATAAAATAATCGCAATAAGTCCAGATATTGCACTTATTTTTTTTAAAAAATGGCACATTTACTAGTCATAAACGCAAGAAGTAAGAGTTATACCACATAGAGAATGCTCTGAAGAAAATTGTGAACTGTGTATTCATTATAATAAACATAAGTTGCTTTACAAGAAAACGCGAAAAGAATACCAGAACGACAAGGAAGCATTTTCTACTGACGAGGATGGTATTTACTATTCTGTAGATTTACAGAAAGTTATAATGCTCCCAAGAATGGATCAGTTTAAGTCTGCCATATTTTACCCACGCCTTATTGCTTTCAACGAAAGTTTTGTCCCCCTTGGAGGTAGTTCTTTTGCTGTATTGTGGAAAGAAACCGTCTCCGGACGAAATCAAGAAGACATCGTTTCTAAATATCAGTAATTTTTTGTATACAATCGTGATGTCAAACATTTTGTTTTATGGGTTGATAATTATGCGGCTCAGAACAAAAATTGGTTGTTCATGTGTTTCTTAGTAAACATAGTTAATAGTCATCTTATTACTGCTGAATCTATTACAATAAAGTATTTCGAACCCGGCCACACATGTGAGCTGATCATTTTCACCATCAAGTTGAAAAGTCCTTAAAAAAAAAGTTCATTATTTTGACGATTTTGTGGATACTGTGAAATTGACAAATTTGAAGAAAAACGTGTTTAAAGTGATGACTACTTCAGATTTCTATTTTTATCAAGACCTATCGTCTCAGCACAAAATTAAAAATACACAACCAAGGATATTAATTAGGTTAAGGTTACGTATATACTTTATTAAAATTAAGACTGCTTAAAAAAAATGTGCCATTTCATATAGATATAGACCTTACTATTATTAATTTTAGGTAAGAGGTAAAACTTTTGGATAAGAAAAGATGTAAACGAGACGATTGTTAATTTCAAAAAGTGTTTTTTTTCTATTATTATCTGGACCTGAGGTTCTAAGTTGTGATTTTATTTATTGTTAAAAGTAGTATGTTATGTATAAAACGCTTAAAGTGATTTCATTGATAGCATTTATTAGATTTTTTACAATTTCATATAATTGAACTTTATAAAGAAATATTTTCATACTAAATAACTTGTTTTATTATTTTTAAAATAAAGTTATTGTATTCTTGCAATCAACTATTTCTGCTTTAAAAAAAATTAAAATATTTTACTAAGGAAAACCGAAATAACTAGGACAGTTATTGCACATATGGTTAGAAGAAAACTCGTAGGGCATCATATAGTATGTGCTAGCTAAAAGAGCAATATGTCGGTTTACTAGCAAATACTGCAATAAGTTGTGTAGTTGTTGCAGTTATGATTAGAAATGCTATATCAAAACAATTCATACATCTTAATGATAAATACATTATTGTGTTTTTGTGTGTGTATATAAACTTATATACAAATATAATGTACTAAATAAAATTAAACACTATTTTATCCATCATTTAGTAAAAGTTTCAAACCGATAGCTTTAATAGCTACGGAGATACACTCAAAAGAAAAATTAAATCGTTAACCGCGAATATCTCGAGAGTAGTCAAAACATAGTTATTGCACTTTTCGATAGGACGGCAGAATAGTGAAATCGAGAAAAATAAATCAGCTGTTCCATACATTTTGACCGCGCGCCAATTGAAGTTTTGTATGGAACAGCTGATTTTTTTTCTCGATTTCACTATTGCCCCTATAGTAAAAGTTGTTCATTTTCATCAGTGGAGTCTTTACACAAAATTTCGGTACTGATTACAAAGTCACCCTGTATAATATTGAATATTCTAACTTTCTGAGAATGACACAGCGAGTCCTAAACACTACAAACAAAATTTGACTTGGATTTGTGTGTTATGACAATTAACTCTGAACTACCATAATACGAAATGTAATTGGAGAGTTTGTTTGTGGGTTTGAAAAGGACTCTGAGACCAATGTATGTGATTGGTGGCCAATATGCAAAAAAAACATAAGTTAAAAAAAAACTTAAATAGTTTTTCATTAATTACAGGGACCCTACACCATACCAAAGCAAACTTCTCCCGACAAGATGGCCGCCAGTCACAGCCAACTCCTCAGTCACGCTGCGGCTTGACCAAGACCTTTCCATCATCAGACCCTCAAGGACTAAGCAAGAGGAGTTCTTCTTGAACTTGCTGTGCACGTACGGGCAAGAGGGATACGTGCCTTGCGAGAGTCAGAAGAAATGTAATCTGTAGGTGGACTACCAAGACTTCCGAACCACGTATCATGTTCGTAATTTGATTCTAGCAAAGAACTTAGAAAACCATGTCTTCTAAGTTCTTTGTCCACCTCAACCAGACAAGTCGAACAGGAGTAGCGAGGTCATTTTAAATTAGGTCATTTTTAACAGACTTTAAAAAAGAGGTAGTTATCAATTCGATGGTATGTTCTATTTTGGTTATATGTATTTGAAAAAATATTTAAGTTCGCAAACAGGTTTAGCAAAAACAATATTAAGTTTGACTAATTATATTTTTACACTTAGATATTTAATTAGAGCGGTAAATAAATACAATCTGATTTTAAAATAAAAGTTTTTAATCACTCGTGCATGATTTATACGAGCTTGTTTGGAATTTACAATAATAATAAAATACTTAAAGATCCAAGTTCCCAAGTACGTACCGGTTACTCAGATACAGACAATGGAACTCGAGTCGGCAGCAGAAACGAAATACACTATAAATCTGCAAACACGCGGGCTCCCGATTTATAAATATGCAGATCAAATATTAAAAGGACAGCCCCAAGATGATCCGGCGGGCTCCATAGAATAAAAGGGATAGAAGTCAGATCACAGATCTTTTTAATAAATGTTGGATAATTTTATCCGTTGCGTTAGTGTGTTGCTAGGCAATGCCTAACGCAACGCATTCAGGCAATTCAGATGAGAAATCGTTTGTATGGTATATTTTGACCAACTTTGAATTATGTGTTTATCTGCACTGCTAAACGTCCAATTTAAAAGCCGATCTTTTAGCTTCTTCATACGGTAGAGATGTGCCGCACGAGAATATTACCGGTTTGACGACGCGTTTGGTGTATTGGTTAGAGCTCCTGACTATTACGCCGGCCGTCGCGGGTTCGAATCCCTTAAGGGGCAAATGTTAGTGTGATGACCCTTAAGGGGCAAATGTTAGTGTGCGACGAATATTTGTACCTGAGTCATGGATGTTTAATATTTATTTAAGTATTTATGGAAGACGCCCCCGTCATAATCGTTGTCTGGTATTCGTAACATAAGGAAGAAAATTTCTTCTTTCGAAACCACGACAACTGGTGTATGTTGGCGCATATTTATAAAAAAAAAACATTCCTGTGAAAGTATGGAAGCAACATTGCTTAAGTTGCCGGCAAATTAAGCAATTTGAGGGAAAATTACAATATTTATCTTTCCTTTATCGAAATGCAAATATTTATTAATAATATTGTCAAGTCCTGCCGTTGCCACAATCAAGTAGGTAGTGAAATGATCTGGTTGTCTCTTTTTTACCTGGCTAGCTGCAAGTCATTAAGCAATACTTCCAGTATATCAAATTGTAAGCCCCGCATCTTGTGGTGTAATGTTTGTTCCACATCGCAATAAATAATGGCCGTACCCACTCTTCTTCGTTAGGGGCGAGCGGCGTCGCCTCTGCGACATAATCTATGGCCCGGCTCAGCGCAGAACTCGCTTCGGCATCGTCTCAGAATAAATATTCAATGTTTTCATTCAATTTCTCGCGGTCCGCGCGGCCGCTGTCGGTACAGAGATACTGCAATGGAAATATACGAGCACTTCTTCAAACCGAATCGCCTCAAATATGTATTGATAAACTCAAGTATTGCAACGGAATTGTGAACTGAGAGAAATGTGATTCGATTTTCCATATCAGAGTCACCGCACGATTTATTAACATTGCGGCTCCGCGATGCGTGCACGTACGCAAAAATAAAAAGGAAAAATACATTAAACCTAAAATTAAAATCCTCCCCAAAGGATATAAAAATCGGATGATATATC
The DNA here is from genome assembly GCA_963924145.1 of Pyrausta purpuralis. Taxonomy (NCBI): domain Eukaryota; kingdom Metazoa; phylum Arthropoda; class Insecta; order Lepidoptera; family Crambidae; genus Pyrausta; species Pyrausta purpuralis. The sequence goes on along the minus strand of OZ001657.1, from coordinate 2,588,419 downwards.
ATTATGCAGCCATAAATCTGGTATGAACATCTACATTGCAAAAAATTAAAAGAGCTCACCCCTTTCTAACCGTATCTGGCGCTCACATTCCGGGAGTCGTAAATAACGGGTCGAACAAATATTGAAATTAATGCACATTTGAGTGCAATAAAACGGGACCAGATACCATCGGCGACCGGCAACATGGCAGCGTACACATAAAAATGGCGAGTGTAATTCTTCCGCTCGAAGGGATTTTAACGATTTTATCAAAAACGGTCGGCGCGTCGTAAATTACCAATAATCATCGGGTTGTCGGAGGGGGAGGGAGGCGACCAATCACGTCCCGCGCGAATTTATCGAATTTGTTCCCCGATAATTCTTTGCAAATTATCATAATTATTCAATGATTCGTTGTCTTATAATGTACATATTTCAGAACTTTTTAATGACGCCTTTGAAACCCAATTGATTTAGAAATTTCTAATATTTTAAATGGAAATTACATGAACACACGTTTTAGACGTTTTAACCTTTCAAGATTCAAGATTCATTTATTCACATTGAAATATGGTACAATAAGGTCACAATTACAATAAAATTGAATTCCAGCATATTTCGCCATAAATATAGCATGTGAAAATGTAGTAAATATTAATAAATGTCAATTTTACAAATGTCAAGTAAAGTGTTACAATATTACAATTATTTACTCTAAAAACTCCTTAAGACTATAATAATTCTTATCAATTAACCAATCATACAATTTATTCAGGAATGGGCGAGGTCTTAATATTTTTATGTGTTTAGGTATTTATTTATAAAACTTATTTTCATTTATGAAGGTAAGGATCCCTGCTTAGACCCAAGACTTATATAAGATCTTGAAGTTAAGGCCACTTACCCAAAGTGTGTAGTAGGATTGCATCAACGGCCAGTCCTCCAACCCAAGATGCCCCGGGCGCACTCGCGCTCCGGCTGACTTCGGACTTGCAACTTTTTCCATGTCCGAGTGCCCTCAGGCTTCTAGGTTATCGATTTTTACACAGGACAAAACTACCTACTGGTTCCAAGTGTGAATTGACTGAAAATGGAACGGATTTTATTACTCTGCTAAATAGAAATACAAAACACAAACTTGTTACCCGGTAATTAATGCTTATTAAGATTGAAATCGACTTTTAAAGCAGTTTGCGTCCTGTTTCAATAGAATCAAATTAATAATCATAGTAAAAAGATGTCTTTTGCAACGTCGTGCATGCTTTCTGTGTCAAAAATAGGCATCTAAATCGACTAAACGTCTACCTCTTCTTTACTGTTATTTATCTACGATAAAAATATCTACATACGATACTTTTAAAAAATACGTTTTATTCTGATTGGCGTAATTTACAGCTTGTATATTTACTTGTGATCGGTCGCTGTGTGGAAAACCGTGCGGAGGCCTATGTTCTTTGGCTGAAAAAGATGATGATGAGGTTTACTTGAAACTTACGGTTAAATAAACCTTATAAACTTACCGCTTCAACACCCAAGCGGTCGCATGAGACCGCATAACAATAGAATTTCTATTGTGTCTCGTTCGCATACGGTTGAGGTATTAATAAAAGCGGTGTAGGAAACTACACGCATCGCAGTAAATGTAATTCAAGTGGGTTCTTTTTTACTATCTTCCTCAGTTAGAGAACAACGTCTTTTATAGTTTTAATTTAATTTAATAAATAAAGAGCCCTGACCCACCAGCTACTTTATTATCTGTCAATATGTGTAGTAAAATTCAGAATATTTTACAGAATGACTGTATAGTCAATCATGTCAACTTTTTTATTTTCAGGCTTGGAACAGGAACTGTAAATTTTCCTGATAGCATCTATAGGTACACTGCTTAATTAAGGCTTCGCCTGCGGGGCGGCGGGGCGCGGGGGGAGGCGAGAGCGCCGAGTTAGGGGAGCGAGCGGCGCGGATACACTCGCCCGCGCCTCTCACGAAAAACCGCTTCCCTCTCCCCCGCGCCCAAGACCTGAATTTCGCGGTAAACCTTTAACTTGATCGCCAAGATTTAGTTTAAGGTACTAACTTAATATTTCGACACCCGTCTGGTGTAGTAGTCGAGAAATCGCCTACTACGCAGCGGGTGCGGGTTCGATCCCCGCACAATACAAACATTTGTGTGCATGAACATGTCTGTTTGTATTGGTCTGGGTGTTTTCTATGTATATCATGTATGTATTTACAAAAAAAAAAAAGTATTTAAGTATTATATCCGTTGTCTGGCACCCATAACACAAGCTTTGAGTAGCTTACTTTGGGGCTAGATGGCGATGTGTGGGAATGTCCAAAGGATATCCAAAGGATATTTATTTCCCTAACATCTGAGGATTTTATACTGACGTTAAATATTAATATTTTCGCAATGAATCATCTTGAGCAATTTTTGAATGAATAATCCGTCCGCATCAGAAATATTGATCGAAACTGTTTGGTGCGCATTGCTGGCATGTCAACCGAAAGGTGTTCCGAAGGTGACATAAGGCTGGCTTAGTAATTTTTGTTCGTAATAATAATAAGCGGTCCCAGCGAACTGCGTTTCACCTTCGGGGCCGTTTAATGGTTATTATTTTGCAACCAAAGAAGCAGGAGACAATTTGCATAATGATAAAAATTGATTATTGCATCTTGTCCCAAATAGGCCGTAATCATATGGGACGAGTAGGAAGAATGTATTTTATACCGAAATAGTATTATATTGTAGAAAATAGCTGGAACTAGCGATTATTTTCAAATAAATAGTAATCAAACGATTTTTTTTGAAATACCTGAGACCATAAATAATTAACATATTTTCCTTCATCGGCGTAGTTATTAACTACGTAATTAAATATTTAAATAGCAGGAGAAAGCATCCGCCTTGATATGATGGGCTTTAGCTTACATTTTCTACTAAATTGTCTTTCCGTTCCCATAAAAAGTGCGAAGTGTGGCCACCCAAATGCATCAATGTATGGGAAAAATTTGAAATGCTTATAACTTTTGATTGGCGGCATATAGAGCCGTCACTTACGATTTTTTGTACTTAGAGGCCGCGTCACATCAGATTAGATGAGTTTTCAGCTTCGTACAACACCTGGAAGTGGTAGAACTAGGTGGCTCAGACAGCCAGCATCCGGCAGTCTGAGCCAGCAGCTTTTTCTCAATTTCTCCAAAACGCGTGCGTCACGAAGGTTCAAATCTAATCGAGAGCTGTCACTAACGTCGTCACATCAGTAAATCCTAAAAACATTTGTTCGAAACATAACATTTCGTGAAATATAGAGAAAAACAAGTTGGCTCAGACGACCGGATATCAGGCTGTCTGAGCCACACGTTTATCAAGATTTCTCAAAAAGTACTGGATTAAAATGGATGAAACTACTTCGGATGACCGTCACTTACGCGCAACATCACATTTTATATGAAACAGCGCCCTGAAACCGTCTGATAGTTGAGATCTGGAAACTGTCTGAGCCTAGTTTTTTTGATTTTCCAAGAAAACTATTGTGTTACAAACGATGAAACCTGGATACATCAGCGTCACTAACGATTCGTTATCAGCCTAGATATGCTAGATCTCTGTAGAAGCCTGGCTCAGACGGCCGGATGTACACAATAATTTCGCAAAGATTTATGATCAAAAAAAAATAATCTTTCCATTTATTTAAAGAAAGAAAGAAAGAAAAGCTTTTATTGATTTCGGACTTCACAAACACACGTATTACGTCCCAAGTTGTAGTATGGAATGCACTATCCCATTTTGTAATCTAGTCTGCAACGTTCCACCATGTGGTCGATGCTCTAATGTCTAGGGAGACTGAATAGAAGCCATATGAGGCAAAGACAAGAGTTAAAAAAGGTACTCGATTCTTTATTGCTCCATAATTTACAATTAAAGGTGTTACAAGGTAAGGAAATAGGTAAGCAAATCAAACTCAACACGACTGTTTAAACACAATATATTATTAAAAAAGGAAAACAATACAATATAAGAACAATATTGTAGGATCATCTTTACAGAAAGTACAACGGCGCCGTAGCAACGGAACTCGGCACGAACTCGATCGGGCGAGAACGCGTCGAGTTCCGCGCTACGCTCTCGAGGCGACGAATGGCGCGCACACACGCACACTACAACCCGCTTACACAACACGACCGGTACCATGAAAACTACTTTTGGACATCGAAATAAAACAACTATTTTACGGACTAACTATTCGCGAGTTTATTTTTCAATAATATTAATTAACGTTCCTATCCACGTAGGAAGATCCCATGCTGGTGGAATTTTATTGAAAATTCCACCAGAATGGGATCTAGTTCTAACTAGGACCCAAGCTAGACCACTCACTGCAAGATCACAAGACACAGTTAGCTCTTTCTGCGTGGATAGGAACGTTAATTAATATAATTGAGAGACGGTAGTGTAATTTTTCAAAACTCTGCAAATGACAAATAAGATCTTAGTCTACCCGTGACCACGAACGCTGTAAAGTGTTCGAAACGTCGGGATAAAATCATAAACTCGCAAAAAGTTAATCCGTAAAAAAATTGTATTATTTCGATGAGTAATAACTTATTATCATAACTTATTATGATAAATCAGAACACAAGCCTTATTTTAAACTAAAACTAAGCCCTTTATTCATAAATTGTTAAGTTTGCATACTGAAAACGTTCCGTCAAAAAATGCAGCTTAGCTAGGTCGTGCTGTGTGTTCGGACCGTAAGCAATTCACCTGTAGAAACGTTTTCAGCCATCGCTTAGAAAAACCACAACTTGACAAAAAACGTTCCCACAAACGAATATCATTTCTCTGCCTCAATGCCGCCACTGCATTTATATTTACCACTATAACAATAATGTACAATTACACTCTGAATCAATTTATATCAAACTTTTTAACAATATTATTGCCACATATTTACTCAGACTCGATAATTCGCGTGACGATATAAAATATACGTACACACATATAGTCATACATCTATAATAATAACAAACGTCTGATTGTCATTGCACTTACATCTAATCTCAAACTCCCTAGTGCGTTTAAGAATGATTTCGAGTAAGCTTTAAGGGAAATCGCGTGCGACATTTTTATGACTGCGACTAGCAATTAGCTTTGTTTATATCAGTAGCTTCGATTTTGTAGAGCGCCATCTAACTCCAACTGCTCTCTATCTTGTTAACTTGCTGGTGTTGAGACGATGCTCTATAAATTCTTAGGTAACTAAAAATGCGGTATTACAGGCTGTTACTTTGGTCAGCAACGAGCGAGTCAGGGGTGTTGTACAGGGGTGTTTTATAAATAGAGTTTTCTATTTATAAAACGATACTGATGCCAAAAAAAATAAAGTGGAAAAAACCCACTAAATAAATTTATTATTGCATCATGAGTGAGCTAGTCAAAACTATCAACACCATAGCCTCTTTGTATTGCTGATTTCTCGCATTCTGGTTGATTACACTTAGATGATTTACTTTTGAATTTTGTATAAGTTAAGTTATTATTGTTAAATTAAATAGCTTGTGTAAGCTCAATTTAGCCTGAGATACAGGTTTAACCTAGTTCATGTAAATAAGAGAATGCACTTAGTGATTAATTTTAAGTTCTAAAATGTATCTCAGAACCAATGAATTTTAATAAACTTGTTTTTTGTAGTTTACTAGCTACGGTGTTGTATTTCGTAGATACTCAAGAGTTACGCGCGAGTGTGCAAGTTTCCCCATTCGGTTTTTTTTTTTAATGTTGTGTAATTTTTTTTTATAAAACTTGTATATTTTTAAGTTTTTTTTTTGCATAGCATCATCCCTGAGTTGAATGTCACTGACCAAAACTACATCCTGTATGCGACTTGCAGAAAATAGCTACTCGCTGTCGCAGATGTTAAGTTATATTAAGGGTAACAAAATGCAGTGGCAACACGTACTATGTAATATCTACACCAGAACCGACTCGTATCGCGCTAAGGGCGCCGGTCTACTGCGACCGATAGGCATGTGGCTAATTCATATTTAGATTACTTATAAACCAACCATTATCGAGAACACTCAGAGCTATCGAGAATCGATGCAGTTACAATTTTGAAGAAACATGTCAGTTGATTTAAAAATGCTATAAAATGATCCTTAATTACTTATGTACCGTTAGATAATTGTCAATAAAAATGGGAGGTTCCCGATAACGCTGCCAAGTGGATCTCAATCGCGCATAAAGTAATTCGTACAAAACTTTTGCATAAAAAATATACAATTGATAATTAAGAGTATATAATAATCCACACACAACCTACAACCAATTATACAACGCAAATGCGGACAGCGCCCCTCGCTCGTTACAATATATTCATTTATATATCTATATAATCTATAATATACGCAGACAATATACACAACGCTTCGTGCTCATCACACATTACGCTACATTCGAATTTAAACTTTAAACACATTGTCTCAACGTCCGTTTTCGTTGTCAGCACTCTAATATCAGTTCTTAGACGAGACCGTCGCACGCGCAGCACATACAAATACACGCCCGAGGCTAAATAGAAACGCGAAATTATTTTATTGTCAGTTTGTTTTCACTTTGACTCGAAATTATGATTTTACTGCAAAACGGCAGCTATTTTGGCACGAAAAGAAGCTTGATCTGCCTGAACAATTTAGTTTTGACTGCTTTAGTGCTTTCAAGAGAAACAGTGCTAGAAGGTGTGTTAAATAGTATCTTTGCCATAGTTATTGTGTTATCTGATCACAGTCACATTGACTATAAACAACAGGAAAAAAATAAGAGTTTGATTGTCTATGAATAGCCAAAAAAGAGGATTGAGGTCCATTAAGGGATAGATTAATCTGGTGTTTAACAAAGTGAAATCAAGCCGACTGCGATGCGAGCGCAAAGCCGAAGCGGCAAGCGTTAGGTCGCTAAGGCATCCGGTGTGCGTTACGTTACTCCATCGATATTTACACATATACATTAAAATATCACGGCGCGATTGGTACGCCATTTTGATTTCGTGTTATGGACGCCATCTTGTCAACATGGCAGCATCATGGTTACGTTAAGATCACTTATTCTGAGTGTATCATGTTTTTAGTTTCCATATTTTCTTTTTATGTGTTCTAGTGTTTTGACTACTGATATCATGAACAAATGGTATTCTTGAGCATAATAATCTAAATCCATATGACTCCCTTGTTCGAATGATTTTAAAATTATTGATATCGATCTTTCTTTGAACACTTAACTCGAACTAAGTTTTATTTGTTTCATGTAATCTTCAGTTATTGCATTCGTGCATTAATTATCTGTTATATATTTTTCAGTATTTTTCTTTGTTTAGATGTACAACTGATTGAAAGCTCCAGGGATCTTGTATAATTCGTCAGATATCGATAAAATCCAGAATTCGAGAACTCGTTGTTTAAGTTTCTTTAGTTGTTACATCACACTGGTTTCCCGTAAACGTCTCTCGAAAGACCGAAAGTAGTTCGTTATAGTTAGGAACCTGTGAACTGTCGGGGGGCAGGGCGTATGGAAATGTGGAGGGGATCACGGGGAGAATAGGGGGAGGGCGAGATGGGGGGGGGGGGGGCGTACAGAAGTGATCAGACGTGCGTTCGCGCAGGCCGCGCGGGCCGGCGTCTGCCGCTACGGCGGCGGCGCGCGATCGGGTTCCTGGGGGAGATAAATACATACATAAATATACGATACAGTATTTTTAAGTATACAATAACAGTCCCCCGAGACTTCGTCCACGAGTTTCGAGTTTGCTCCCCCCTTCCGTCACAGCGTGATGTTTTATAACCTAAGCCCTTCCTCGATAAATAAGCTATTCAATATGAAAATATTTTTTTAAATCGGTCCAGTAGTTCCTGAAATTAGCGCGTTCAAACAAACAAACACATCTTCAGCTTTATATTATTAGTATAGATTTTAAACTTTCGCTTTGCGTTGCAATAAGTATCATGACAGTCTAAACGAAAATTGAACTTCTAAAATATATTTTTTAATAGACACTGCTCGATGATTCCGCTGGATTGCATCGGCAGACCATAGTCATGAACCAACTGATGGTCGAGCAGTGAGTTATAATAGTACGTACCTTATGAAACAGGTGTGCTAAGGTGACCATTATATACAAGGCCGTATTGTGTGCCATAAAAAAGCCACGTATATTACAGTCACAGGCACACGTGTTTCATACGTTGCCATGCGCTGCAGCAGCGAGCGCGCGCGCGACACTAGCGAGGCGTACCGGTGCGGTCAGCGGCGCAGCAGGGCGGGCAGGTCCGCGAACGCGCACGCGCCCAGCCCCGCGGCCGCCATGCGCTGCAGCAGCGAGCTAGCGCGACACTAGCGAGGCGTACCGGTGCGGTCAGCGGCGCAGCAGGGCGGGCAGGTCCGCGAACGCGCACGCGCCCAGCCCCGCGGCCGCCATGCGCTGCAGCAGCGAGCTAGCGCGACACTAGCGAGGCGTACCGGTGCGGTCAGCGGCGCAGCAGGGCGGGCAGGTCCGCGAACGCGCACGCGCCCAGCCCCGCGGCCGCCATGCGCTGCAGCAGCGAGCGCGCGCGCGACACTAGCGAGGCGTACCGGTGCGGTCAGCGGCGCAGCAGGGCGGGCAGGTCCGCGAACGCGCACGCGCCCAGCCCCGCGGCCGCCATGCGCTGCAGCAGCGAGCTAGCGCGACACTAGCGAGGCGTACCGGTGCGGTCAGCGGCGCAGCAGGGCGGGCAGGTCCGCGAACGCGCACGCGCCCAGCCCCGCGGCCGCCATGCGCTGCAGCAGCGAGCGCGCGCGCGACACTAGCGAGGCGTACCGGTGCGGTCAGCGGCGCAGCAGGGCGGGCAGGTCCGCGAACGCGCACGCGCCCAGCCCCGCGGCCGCCATGCGCTGCAGCAGCGAGCTAGCGCGACACTAGCGAGGCGTACCGGTGCGGTCAGCGGCGCAGCAGGGCGGGCAGGTCCGCGAACGCGCACGCGCCCAGCCCCGCGGCCGCCATGCGCTGCAGCAGCGAGCTAGCGCGACACTAGCGAGGCGTACCGGTGCGGTCAGCGGCGCAGCAGGGCGGGCAGGTCCGCGAACGCGCACGCGCCCAGCCCCGCGGCCGCCATGCGCTGCAGCAGCGAGCTAGCGCGACACTAGCGAGGCGTACCGGTGCGGTCAGCGGCGCAGCAGGGCGGGCAGGTCCGCGAACGCGCACGCGCCCAGCCCCGCGGCCGCCATGCGCTGCAGCAGCGAGCTAGCGCGACACTAGCGAGGCGTACCGGTGCGGTCAGCGGCGCAGCAGGGCGGGCAGGTCCGCGAACGCGCACGCGCCCAGCCCCGCGGCCGCCATGCGCTGCAGCAGCGAGCTAGCGCGACACTAGCGAGGCGTACCGGTGCGGTCAGCGGCGCAGCAGGGCGGGCAGGTCCGCGAACGCGCACGCGCCCAGCCCCGCGGCCGCCATGCGCTGCAGCAGCGAGCTAGCGCGACACTAGCGAGGCGTACCGGTGCGGTCAGCGGCGCAGCAGGGCGGGCAGGTCCGCGAACGCGCACGCGCCCAGCCCCGCGGCCGCCATGCGCTGCAGCAGCGAGCTAGCGCGACACTAGCGAGGCGTACCGGTGCGGTCAGCGGCGCAGCAGGGCGGGCAGGTCCGCGAACGCGCACGCGCCCAGCCCCGCGGCCGCCATGCGCTGCAGCAGCGAGCTAGCGCGACACTAGCGAGGCGTACCGGTGCGGTCAGCGGCGCAGCAGGGCGGGCAGGTCCGCGAACGCGCACGCGCCCAGCCCCGCGGCCGCCATGCGCTGCAGCAGCGAGCTAGCGCGACACTAGCGAGGCGTACCGGTGCGGTCAGCGGCGCAGCAGGGCGGGCAGGTCCGCGAACGCGCACGCGCCCAGCCCCGCGGCCGCCATGCGCTGCAGCAGCGAGCTAGCGCGACACTAGCGAGGCGTACCGGTGCGGTCAGCGGCGCAGCAGGGCGGGCAGGTCCGCGAACGCGCACGCGCCCAGCCCCGCGGCCGCCATGCGCTGCAGCAGCGAGCGCGCGTGCGCCGCGCACTCCTCTACCGGCGAGCGCCACTGCATGCCGGCCGCCTCTGCGCAAGCGACAACTTGTCACAACGACTGCGGGCAGCGGTACTACGGACTGCATCGCAGACCGCACTCAGTGTGACAAATACTTTAGTTATAATAAAGTAGAATGAAAATAGTTTAATATTTTTAACACTCCCAATGTCATATTTTATATTCATAAAGATGAAAGAAGATACCAAAAAAACCATTGCAAACGATAGCTCTACCAATTGAGCTATCGTGCTGCCTATAACTTTCTATGTGTATATAACTTTTTCGTACAAAGTAATCGATTGGTGTCTGAAGTTTTATTTTTTTCGTAATTCTACATTTTCTATTTTGCGTGTCTAATACACGCAAAATAAATAAATTTCACTGTTGATTTAGCTTTCATTGACTATAGTTGAACCCAAGTAACATTTTTAGGTTTTCGTTAGGTTTTAAAAAGGTCCTAGAACCTTTTTATGGAAATCTGCTCGTAAGTCTTGATAGTTCTGATAACATTTAATTAACGTTATATTAACCTCCTAAGTGCAAAAAGGGCCCACGTTTTAGAACCTTTCTGAGAGCTACGGAAAAACCTATAGCTCAAAACCAGAACCATATGAACTACTTTCACAGAACCTAAATATAACCTTCCCAACCTTAATTTAACGTTAATATAACGTTTATTTAAACTTGCAGGCAACTATTGAGTTCTGAAGTAATCTTGGATGTAACTCTTTGACAACTTAAAACCTTTTTGATGGGCATGAGTAAATTATTTTCCAGCACTCTCAAGTTTTAAAATGTTTCTGTGTAGGATTTTTTTACTCAGAAACACCAATCATTTATTTTAATAATGGCGTGATTTCCTGTCGTAACAACAAGTTTCAAAATGGCTACTTTCGAAGTAAGTAATTATATTCATACAATAAGTTAGCTTCAGAAGCTCGAAAACATGAGAAACATAGTGCGACCGGCACTTTATCGTTATTGTTAGGATGATACTAGTAAATACGAAACGGGCTTCTTATTACTGGAAAATATGAAATATATTTTAACAAAAAAAAATGTATAAAATGAAAAAGTTGGTGGGAAAACGCATTTAAATTGAAAATGCTATGCATGCTAATGAAATCGCATGAGCAATTTACTTAATTTTGCCTTATGTAATCGTAATATTGCTTTTTATTACGAGTTTTATTTATATTTAATAAAAAAATATGGCTGCCGCAAGTAAATTACTACATAGCATCGAAATTAACCACAATGCCTTGTTCAAAGCTTTAAGGCTATTGGCAAGAGTTGTTTAAGACTTGACAGTCGCGAAATTAACCTCCGAGCTTTTTGATATCACCCTGTGTCGGTTAATTTTTCAAGACAATTCAATGCTTTGAAGTCGCGGAAACAACTGGCATTTCTTGAAGATGTCTTTAATGCTTTGAAATATTCTTGAAAGACTTTAATCGTGCCTTAAGCTCTCAAACAAAAGCTAATGGTTTTGAATTTCTCCATAGAGTCCTACTTTGTTTGTCTAGACAACATTAATACAACTACAAGGTTACAGATAGGTTTTAGAAATTGCTTGTAAGCAATTTCAGCATTCCGTAACGATAAGGTTTTATCAAAGTTAAAAATGAAACCTCCGTCTCCTACTTTAGCATGAAACTAGCCTTTTTAGGACTTAATCAAGAGTCTGCGAGAACTGTAAGGTCCTAGGACTATATGCTCTTGAAACACAAGTCAAAATAACGTTAATTTAAACTCTTGGCAGCGGCTTCTAGGTTCTAGTAATAAATAAATAGTTTTAGAACTAATTGATCATTCTGAAGTGCTTAATATGACCTGATAGCAAAACATTAACCTTTTTAAGAGCCTTATAAAACCTAAAGGAATTATTTTTAACCTCGGCCCAAACGAAAATGTTACTTGGGAGATGATCACTGAGACGTTACCATTTCGTCAATTTTAGTGATGTAACCCAATAAAACTGAAACGATGTTTTTCGTACAAAGTAATGATTAGTGTCTGAAGTGGTTTTTTTCGTAACTACATTTTATATTTTGCGTGTATTATAATCTTTTAAGGCATAGGGCATATAAAGAGCATATTATTTTAAGCTTGTTGACCGATCATTCTTTTGAAAACAAGTATAAAAACAGTAGTACACCAAGAACAAGTGAGATATCATTCATTTAAATTAAAATAAACCATTAATCCATAGCGAAAGTATTTTTCATGTGTTTTTTAACAATAAATAGTTATTGATTATAACGACCATAGCGATGATTTGTACATACACGATTATACGCCGATTAGGTTTTTTCAATCACTATAATTCAAGTTTCGTTTCATGCATAATTTTTGATGTTTTTTTAAAAAAATAAAATTACAAAGCATATAAGACCTGTCCAATGGAATTCCTACCTTCTTGTGATGACTCATGTAATCTTTCAGATCGCATATTTTACTTCTAGAACTACGTACGTTTGTTTAAGTTCTGTAATTATAGAAAACTAATTTCGATGTACTAAATTTCTTACATCCTGTAATTGGAAGTAGGCGTCCATATTTGCAACACAGTTTTTAATAACTATAGCAGTTAATTTCGTGCACATTTTGTATCGTACAATTGTTTTCAACTCCCACTAAACTTTTATTGATTTAATTAGAAATCCAGAATTATCCTCACTCGTAAACCCTCATTTATTTCAGCTCTCGTATTTTACAAGACATATTGAAGAATACTGTGAGCATTGTGAATAGTGTGCACTAACCTAATATTGCAGAGTTGAGCGCCTCGGAGACGTACTCCCGGCGGACGGGTTCTAGTTGCCACCCCACGGGGCTGTCCCAGGGATTGCTGTACGCTAGTAAGCTAAACGCATTCTGAAAATAGTATAAATAATATATATGAGATAGACTGATTTATTAACACATATGGTAAATTCCGGCTCCTGGACCAAAGATTCGACTACACTTTTGAAAACAGAAAACTAAACACCATCTAACACTTCCACATAAGGGATATTATAAAGTTGCTCCGGTACCATTACTATGAGTTTACAGCGATTCTAATCGCTAGTCTACCTGGGGCAAGTGATCCAATTGGGTAGGTATAACTTTGAGAAGGAGTATCGGTCAATCGACGAACCCAACTCGGCTGGGCAGCGTTCGGGAAACTGCGCAAGAGTGTCTTCTCATCTCAACTACCTCAGTGTCTGAAGACGAAAATCTTCAACCAGTGTGTGTTACCAGTGATGACATACGGATCCGAAACATGGTCTCTAACTATGAGCCTTATTAAGAACCTCAAAATCACACAACGAGCGATGGAGAGGGCTATGCTGGGTGTTTCTCTACGGGATCGAATCAGAAATGAGGAGATACGTAACGTAAGAACTAAGGTAACGGACAGAGCCTTGAGAATCAGTTAGCTCAAGTGGAAGTGGGCAGGGCACATAGCGCGAAGAACTGATAGCCGTAGGGGCAGGAAAGACGACCTTATAAAGATCGCAGGATCAAACTGGATGCAGACCGCTAGTGATCGGTCGCTGTGGAAAGCTGTAGGGGAGGCCTATGTTCAGCAGTGGAAGTCCTTTGGCTGATAATGATGAATCGCTAGGCGACGACGTAAAAAAAACATGAAAAATTTCATAGCGTTTCTAGCGGACACTTGCTAAACTACCTCTAAAATCGTCAGAAGGAGTACACTTGATAAAATGCTTTTACTTATCGAAATACTATGTATCGAAATGTTTCCGTTAACCTGCTCAAAACATATTTCGTAGCTGTCACATTTTCCGCAACTTTCAGGCTTCTCAACTGGCTTCTTTTATGATGAAAGTCAATTTCAAACCACAGGGTTGCGTCTTTTTGACAAGCTTTAAATAGTTATAGCTTGCCAAAAAGACGGTTATTTAAGAAACTATTTTATCAAATTAAAAATCTGCCCTAACACATACCTCTAACATAGACTTGTGGTGTCGATCCTGCTGCAGTTTCTGGCTCATCGCGTAGAGTTCGCGGCCGAACGCGAGCATTCGTTCGACTGACGCACGCGCGTTGCAGCCGCCCGCTTCTGCGCATACATGACCGGTTAACGGGGTATGGAGGGTAAAGGACGTGTTGGTGGTGGATATTGACTGTTGTATCTGGTAAAAAAATATTTTGCTTATGACAGTGAGAGGAATAACACTTAAGATTTTTCTTACATTTGTAACTATGTAAACCCTGTCCCTTTCTAATTTCATATTTGACGTTAGCTACCAATAAACCAGCTTAGTTAATATCCACCATCAACACTTAAGATTTATAGAGTTATCGAGTTAAGTAAAAGGGAGAACGGTGTATCTTATCCACACAACTAGATGTCGCTTCGAGCGTCTCGGTGCGAAATCAGCTTAAACAAACAGTGGGTGGACCCAGGACCTAACCACTGACAAAAAACTCTCACACTATGACCAGTAAACTATGACTTGAGGACGCGTTTAGTGTGGCTGTTAGTGCTTCTGCCTGACTACAATGCCGGCGGTCGCCGGATCTTATCCGCAAGGGGGCAAATGTTAATGTGATGAGCACGAACATTTTTACCCAAGTCATGTTGTGTGTTGTTAAAAATAATATTTTTGGGTGTCGCCCGCGTCATTATGGTTGTCTGGTATGCGATACAAAATAAATAAAATAAGTCAATTGTCATAGTTTCATAAATTCTCTCAAGTTAAGCTGATACTTTTTTTAAGGAAAAAACCTCAAACGAATTATAAGATTCTAATGACTTGACGATCTAAGTACCAAGTGTGGTAGTAAGGCCAAACACTGTAAAACCCATTTATTAAATGATTTTTAGCCTTTAGATTCATAAAATTCTAATGTGTTATCCCCAAGTCCCATCTTATCAATATTCCAGGGCCCACCATCAAATCCCATGCAGTGTATATTAGTCCCCATTACGTATGTCGCAGATATAGTCATACATAAACTTAATACATATCTATATTATACGTACGGATATATAATAAGCGAACACAGGGCATGCCCTTCCCACCCTTACCATCCCTTCATCCCTTTACATGCATTTTTGTTCAAATGTAAATTATCTTGTACTTAGTGAAGTCTATTTTTTAGAGATCGACCATATTTATATAATATCGATAATATTATAAGTTTGTGCAGAATGTTGGCAAACCAAGCAGTTAAGTACATTCAAACATTATATTTGAACATAAAATAAGCAGCACATCATGTTTAAATTAGTCTTTGAAGACTTATAACGATAAGCAATATTTAGATACAAGTTGGTCGATAACTTATAGACTTCACTGCATCTTTTATTTTATCATCATGCAAACAAACTTTTATTAGGTTTGTGTGATTACGTTTTACTGATATCAGATTATACCCTTTTATTTGGTTTGCATGCACACTGCCTTTCTTGATTCAAACGCCATAAAAAGTATTTGGTATTTCGAAGAGAAAAGTAACATGGTTGGTCAATGACGCCGTTTGAACCAAGATATATAAATTAATCATCAAAATAAATATAAAGGCAACTTACCGACATAGTTTTACCCGGCTAGGATACAATATAATACTTACTCCACAATGTTCAAGCATGATTTCGGATTGAATGATGAAATGATGTAGTTTATATTTTGAGGGATTTGAAAATGTGGAACAGGAAATAGGAAAAGATATAGCACGTCACAATTAAGAAGACAGAACATTAATGATGACTGTTATGTTTTCTATTACTACAATTTTAAAGTTAACCGATGGATTTTTAAAAGTAAATAGTAGACATTAATAAAATATAAGAATGTTATTTTTGAAAGTGTGAAAACGCAAAGAAGAAATAAGGATTAAAATCGTAATATAGTCTTATAGAATATTAAATAGTTTTGCTTTGCATACAGGTCATTGAATATGGTAGCTGCTGCAGAAATTAAAAATGGAATAACTTGGCTAAATGAGCTTTTATGGTCTTTATCAACAGCTTCTATCTAAAAACCAAGTTATACCTTATTTATAGAAGACTTATAATTAGTGATCAGATAATAGGATACATGTTTACCTTCAGTTGAGTTGTTAGCTATTATGAAATGCACTTTTTAATCAAAAAAAACCCGGGATTGCTGAATTTTCAAGTTTTTTTTTACTATAGAATCAAATCGTATGAAGGTTATTTATTACATATTTACTTTTTTCAATGTGTTGGCTAATATGGAATGTATTTATTTGTTAAAAAATCTAGTGTTTGTATTATGAAACCAAATCGGGTGTACTTCTGTGTGTTTGTGTGTGTACTGTCTACGGCCCTACTTACAGTCATAAATTAATTTCAAGTACATACACATTAATAATATGTAATTCCGGAATCCTGCTTTTTTAATAAAAATCAAAATATAATACCACAAGCTAGACACGTAGCTTCTTCATCCTGTTCCTGTCAAAGACTATTTTCGCATTCGGAATTTTCTGGAATCCCAGAATTATTCATGTTATTTTTTTTTCAATAGCCGCCTCCATACTATCTTAGCTTACAATGAAATAAGGTAAATATGCTTCCGATTATCCGATCACTGCTTATAATGTATTACTGTGAATAAAAATATTTATTCCATGTTTTGAGCAAATAAACCGTTTATTTATTACGTAATGATGATTATAATATATGAAACAGGTGTTGGAGAAAATGGGTATCAGGTACATGAAAAAACACAGACTCGGTATCAAGGCGTATGTCTTAGGATCCAGCAAGCCTGTCATGCGTACCTGTGTATCTGTTACCTGGGTAGGGCAGCAGCGCGGCGACGCTCGCCGTGACGCCGGGCATGCCCTTCACCAGCGGCAGCCCCGCACCTACAACCAGCCTCCGCTCACGCGCCGCTGCGACGGGCCCCGGGGCCCCGCGCGTTAGGACACAGGGGTTACGTGATCGAATGTATTGTTGATTATTACAGTATTATTTCAATTTATTACATGGATGATTGCGTGGCTTGATTGAATGATTAAAAAAATATGGTTGTAACGTCCCACTGCGGGGCAAAGGCCTTATCTCAACTATGAGATAGTTCGAGCCATAATTCTTCTTCTTTGCTGTCCTTAGAACGCGGGTTGCCTCATTCTGGCAAAGGATAAGGGACTCTGACAGTAAAATTTTGAAGGTATCCAGTGAAGCATCACGTGGGCCTATTTTTAACCACTGGAGAAGCCTTCATCAGGCTGTGCACTAACGACGTTGGAATTCTTTCTCGGTAAAAAATAATTTTATTTTATTCTTATTTTTATTTTTATTGTGTAATTTATACTTTATATGGGTTTTTTATGCCTGCAATAAATGATTGTTTTATTATTATCCACCACGCGGGCTCAGGGCGGATTGGTGGAGGGTTGATTGCAAGGCAAGCGACTAACCCTGCTGTCAGATGTTATAAAGCCGCCCATAAGGTATCTGACTAGGCTTAACGACTACTATGAACCGATATTAGCCGGGACCAATGGCTTAACATGCCTTCCGAAGCACGGAGGTACTCGTGATATACGTCACTTATAAGGTCGGAATGGTCACCCATCCAAACACGACCGCGCTGTTGCTTCACTTCGGTATCAAAGCGTTGCTGCCACTGCGCTACAAGCACCTCATAAAGCATATTAAATGATCATCAGGTTTTTTGTCGATAATGCTTGTTCAAATTGAAATATTCCACACTTTCCTACACGCAATCTTTTTTTATAATACTACAAGTTATCGAGTTTCAAACTTAAAGTCCTAACCAATTTTACTTTTTATTATTTGAAGTTAAATAAAAATGTTTCGATCATGTAACCACTGTGTCGCACACCTGTCGCGAGTGACCCGTCATACGCAAGCGGCCGCGCTACGGTACACACAGCCACCACAATCACACCAGTCTCTTTACACCACCCGACAAAAAGCCTTGTCGGATCTACCGTCAAGTCTTTTGGTAGTTTGAAAATATCGGTAATACTGTCGTAACTAGACAAAACAACAAGAATGTTACAATTAAATTCGACATTCAAGTAGTGAGAGAAACAGGGGATAATTGTCGTGGTCGTGTTAGTACTATTTCATACTGTACTTATGTCGGAAATATCTGGACTAATATTACTTCACTTGGAACATTGTGATATATATCCAGGTATTCTCGACTGTTTGTAAAGTGAACGTCAAAAATAAGTGCACACTTTTAACGGAGACACTATTTATGAAGGTAATGAAAGGCGTATAAAACTTTTGGCTTAATTTTCGGTATTTTTTTCGAAAGTAACAGCCATCAATAAAAACTTTAAAAATTGATTCATTGAATTATTAACTACAACATTATTTGACAAAATCAACAGCAGCTCTAAAGAACGCTCGATAACCTGATATTAGACGAAGTTGTACTAAAATATATTTGCGATTTATATTGACGAATCGATTTATAAAGTTTCATTCGTGGCCGTCATTTCATAAAAAATAATAACCAAGTAAGCCACGCTTCATCGTAAAAATTTAAATAAGTGTGTCGTTATTTTTAACGCAAACTATACTACGGTGCTGGCGAGTGACGCGTGCGAACATGAGCGGTGTATAACAAGCGAGACAGAACTACCCACATGCACCCTACGTCAGTGACAGCTCTACTGTTAGCCAATCGGAGTACCCGATAAATACGACGTCCAATCAAAGCCAGGGTTTAGTAACTGTGACTCTCAAAAACCCTGTCTTTAGGCACGAAGCGAGCCTGATTTGTTTCTAATTACATACTTGTTAGAAGGGAAGGGATGGCATTAGGATTTCAATGCTCAATCGACTTTGCAATCCGTTTCAGCATCAATAATATTATCGATACTACGTAATACCAATAGCAATAATTTATATATTAGCACGCCCCTTCTATAAATACATAACGGCTACTTTTTGTTATACATAATTTTAAACCCATATTGTTACATTTGGGCAGAATAAAAGTCATGCATAAACTAAAAAGCAACGAGCAAATAATAAATATAATGGATAAAAATAAAAATAAATGTGTTCAACTCAAATTGATTAGAATTAGAATCCCAAACGATGTATGGCATGGTGTGCAAATAATACATAAACATTAAAAATAACATCAAATATTACATACAATTGATATTAATATGTAAAAAATAACATTTATATTTTTTATGTAAATGCCAATTAATGGATATAATATTTTAACATTATCACAAATTATTACTTTAAAATAAATACAATATTGAGTTCATACAGTCGTTATTAGTTATATGGGTGATTATCAGAAATTTGGTTAACTTCGTGTTAGCATCAATTTTTAAAATATTTATTAAAAATATCCCAGATTTGAAACTACTAAACGTTGTTATAAAATTCATTTGGTTCGGTCACAATTTTTTATATCTATCATTCAACTATTTATATCTAAAAATTTACATTTCTTACTCCTAATATCAGGCCCTAGCCGTGTAAGGTCTCCCGATTTTAGTATTCATTTCACTGTAAAAATAATTTCACAAGATATTTTGATTAGGCCCTATCTAAATTTATTTTCTATTACTTGACAAACATTGTCATTTCGATTTTATTTAAAATAACAATATTTTATATAACATTATTTCAAGTTAAAAAGTGTAAGCGATAAATATTATCAGGCCCTAGTCATTAACGAAATTCAAAAATACGCGCGATCCAAGCATATGGCTTTTTCAGTTATCACTCAATACGATAGCATCGGTTCGAAGTTAGTTGCAAACACGACCGTAGCCGCGGCCAAGATTGTGTTATTAGTGCTGTCGCTGACTTTGCTGCGGAAACACGTGTTGTGCCAGTCAAAGTCTCAGGCCCTAGGTCAGTATTTTAAAATACAGTAAATTACAAATTGATCTTTTAACTGATTGTAAATATGAGTTAGGTATGCCTTGTTGTTTGGACCGCCTATTGATTTTGATGTTGATTTTAAATAAAAAGTTTCATTTAATTTTGTTTCGTTTCGTCAGTCCCTAGACCGTCAGGCCCTAGTCGTAATAGTGACTAGGGGCTGATGCTACATCTAGGGCCTGATGGACATACTTTGTAACGCGTAGTTTCAAACGTAATACCAATGTATTTGTTGTGGAATATGGCGCCTAAAAAGAAAAACACATTGTTTAACGAGGAAATTGCAAGAAAAAGTCTGAACAGGTAAAGTTGCAAGTAAAAAAAAGACACTGTTTTACTCGCAGAGTATTTGCGGTTATTGAAAATGAGCTCTATATCAATAACTAATACTTCGATCTCGTTTCAAACTAATTTTCCTGGAAAGCCTTTGTCAACATCTACATCATGTATTTTTTCGCTTAGTTTAAAAGTTAGATGGGTAGGGACGCCCATTATACCATTTTGGAAGCGTCTATCTCTCAAACGTAAGACTTTTAGAGAAAATAGTTTTAGGAAGCTCTATGTTATTTTAAAAGACCTATCCAAAGACGAAAGTCTTCAACCAGTGTGTGTTACCAGTGATGACATACGGATCCAAAACATGGTCTCTTACTATAGGCCTTATAATGAAGCTCAAAATCACACAACGAGCGATGGAGAGGGCTATGCTGGGTGTTTCTCTACGGGATCGAATCAGAAATGAGGAGATACGTAGTAGAACTAAGGTAACGGACATAGCCTTGAGAATCAGTAAGCTCAAGTGGCAGTGGGCAGGGCACATAGCGCGAAGAACTCATGGCCGTTGGGGCAGGAAAGTTCTAGATTGGAGACCCTTCGACCAGAGACGCAGCGTGGGACGTCCACCAACAAGATGGACAGACGACCTTAAAAAGATCGCAGGATCAAACTGGTTGCAGACCGCTAGTGATCGGTCGCTAAGGAAAGCCGTGGGGAGGCCTACGTTCAGCAGTGGACGTCCTTTGGCTGATAATGATGATGATGATAATGATCCAAAGACACGCATAGGTTTGACAAAAAACAATTTAGGAATTAATTTTATGTATGGGAGCGCCCTCCCTTAAATATCATGATCTTTTATTTTTTGTATTAGAATCGTATAGCAGAATACATCTACCTACTCAAATTCAACTGTGTAATATTAATCATCAAAAGACGAATTTATTGCTGAGGTTCCTTTGTTAAATAATGAAAAAGACGTTGAAGCTAGAAGGAGGAGTATAGTTCAACGTAAAAAAGAAGTATTATACTGAATAAGAAGAACTTACTCTTAGGAAGTTTAAAGAAAAACCTGCCTGTCCAGCGCACAACAAAGAAACAGAAGACTGAAACAAAGAATGACGATGATGGAGAGCTGACAGTTTCATTCTTTAAAGTTAACAATGAAGGTTGCCACCTTCATTGTTAACAAGAAACAGAAACTCAAAAAAATGATAATGATATCGCCGACGTTCTTTACGAAGACAAGAAAATCTGCCAGTCCCTAATCTAATCGTCAAGAGAAATACAGTATTTTACTAAGTTAAAAGCCCGTTAATGTTTCTTAATAATTAGAAGAAGTCTGAATTTTGTGTTCATTTGGTTACTTAGAACTTAAGAAGGCTAATAGTTTAAAAAATGATAATTACTTAAAGACTATTAGTTTGTTAGTATTAAACTGAAAGAAAAAAATTGAATTGTTAAGAAATGTTGATTTATTATTGTCATGCGCATAAATATAAATAGATCCTGTTATTTTAGTTCATTGAATATGTAAACTTAAATGATAATTTGTTTTTTCAGTTAATTTTGCTATAAAAATGTGAATTGACATAATGACCGTGTTTGTGCGTCAGTCCCTATCACGTCTCGTCAGTCCCTAGAACACTGATTTTACAAAATCATTAATATCTCTAAAAATATCAAATAAAGTGACTGGCCCTTTTAGATGCTGCAAAGTAGATGATATACACACATCATAGAATATAAACTGTCCTGATTTTTAACGAAAACCACAACTTTCAAAATAAAGTCAGAAGTTAACCAAATTTCAGATAATCACCCATATATTTAAATAACTATCTTAATTCGTAACATCGGCCAATGACAAGTTATTAGATTGGGAATCGAACCCAACGATATTAATCCTCGTTGTCCTCGTTTAACTTTTATCTAGAATAATACTAACCGTAGTCTGGACACGTGGACTTGTCATCTAAATAGAAAATATCTGGTTAGCTAAATAATTAAGAGTAACTATCCTACTACCTAAGCCGTAAAAAAAAATGTCTATCAGATCGTTTTAGCATTAGCTACGGTGGATACTTGTGTTAATCGTCATGAATTTAAGACTATTAGGCAAAGATTATTCGCTCTTCACATGTTCCGGGTTCCGAAAATGGTTACTGTTTCAACCAATCCTGTCCTGCATAAAAAAATGGTTTGAAACATACATACTTGATTCACATCTTGACTGTACATTTCAGTCAAACATACATACATACATACACTCATGTTTTGTGATTTATTTAGGAATCGAACCCAATACATTACAACAAGTATCGAACATCGACAAATCGACATACACACAAACCACTAGAAAATGAAAGTTTGCAATAAACAATATGAGGGCGCGATTTCAACCCATACAATATTCAGTGGATTTAACCTTTTGTAAGCACGAAAACTTCTAACACTAACAATAGTGACTGAGTTTGTTGCGCTGCTTCTTCTCAGCACAGCCCACAATTGTCCCGAATCTGTGGTAGGGTCTTTGTTGGAACGTCTTTAATTGCTAGCAATAGCCTATGTATTGTTTTTACAATTTTTTGTATAAGTACCTGCGTGTGCGCCATTCGTAGCGGGAGCAGGCGCGGGCGGCATGTCCACGTCACAGTTGCTCGGTTCTTCCGCTGGGGTCTCTTGTACACCTGAAAGTTTACGAAATTTACATTACAAAGAAATAATACAAGGTTTAATGATACCTTTCTGATGATAATATTAGTATTTGTAACTACTTTAAAGTGCAATAAGTGTACGTAATATACTATGTATATCATGTATGTATTTACAAACAAAAAGTATTTAAGTATTATATCCGTTGTCTGGCACCCATAACACAAGCTTTGAGTAGCTAACTTTGGGACTAGATGGCGATGTGTGGGAATGTCCAAAGGATATTTATTTATTTATTTATAGCATTCTTCGTTCGTTCGGTCCAGCGGTCGGGAAATGTAGTCCGTTTAATTGTTGGCTTAACGAGATTTCAGTATATAGAGCTGTTAAAGTTATAGCTGCTGTTATAGCCTCGACTGAACCTCTTTTTATGGACCCCTAGCGGTTACTGAACAGTTAAAAAAACAGAAAAAAACATAGGCCATCGAGGCAATCTTTTAATCAATGAGCACATGCACATGCGCAGTGGGTGGAAAAAAAATGAGAACATCTAGTTCAAATCAGAAAACAATAAAGAAACTGTAAAAAGAGCGAATGAATAATTCTTAATAAATTTCAAAGCAACCTCTTGGCTGACCGAGCCAAACGTTCTACCAATTGAGCTACCGTGCTGTCAGTCTGACAAATTTCGCAGTCCGATCTTGCGAAATTTGTGGTCTCTTATGGATACGTCATTGTGTGACGCTTGGCCCACAGATTTTGCAAGGTCGGACTGACAGCACGGTAGCTCAATTAGTAGAGCATTTGGCCCGGTCAGCCGGTTGCTGTTTCAAGTCCCGTCCGTGCGCAAATTTTTGGTTTCTTATTTCATCTTTATGAATATAAAATATGACACTGTGAGTGTTAAAAACATTCTAAACCATTAAATAATTCTTAATAACTTTCAAACGTGTAATACTAATAGTTTCAGAATAAAGTGGCATACGGACAGACAGACATATTTGACGAAACTATAATTATTTCGTTTGCCATTCGGCTACGGAACGCTAAAACAAAAACTAATAAAATAAATTAAAAAACCACGCATTTAAAACTGATTGAATCAAAAAAATAAAAATAAAACTAAAAACTAGAAATCGGTCAAATTACATACATACATAGATACAACCCAAGCTAATAAAAGCGTGGTAAAAATTCGTGAAGTATAATGCACGTACCGTTTGCGCGGGGCGCGTGCGCTATGACGGAGGCTGCGCGCGCGCACGCCGCGCCGCACGAGCTCGCGCACGCGGCCGCGCCCACGCCGCTCACCTGACAACACAAAGGAAAAACAATTTTCATTTGTTCTGTTCGGAAAATTGAACTTTCATGTGAAGATCGACGGATGGCAAATAGTCCATCCCTAAGGTGGAAAGTAATTTAGTTTTAATTGCTACGATCACACATGGAATTAAAGATTAAGATTTACATCATATTGTTAAAATAAAAGAGCTTTCCATATTTTTTGGCTTAGCTAAAAAATAAGAAACGTTCACTATGATTGTTGATTTAAAATTTTATATGACAATTATTTAAACACTTGATCTAAATTTTAACAATTTAAAATCTATAATCTAAATATTCAGTTGCCCGCCATTGTAACACTTTTTTTATATTTTTAACTGTCACATAAATATTTCTTTTAAATAGGCCCATACTGGACCTATTTGAAAAAAATCCAGAGATAAACGAGTTAAAGCTCAATTTCTAACACTCTTCAATTTTACAACATGAATATAAATTCGCATAAATAAAACATTCGTGACTCAAATAGCGAATTCTTGCTTTGGGAACCTTGTTTTACATCATATCATTTGAATGTAAAAAACAAAACGATGACATCATGATAACATTATCATCAAGTAGTAGAATGAATGTTAAGACAAGTGTCAATGCCGCTATTAGTCTTTAATGGTTTGTTACTCGAGTAGGCCGAAGTTAAGCCTGTTCATCCCTGCCACGTTACGCAGCAGCGCGCATACCTCGGAGTCGGAGCCGTTGACCATCTCGACGAACTGGCGACACTTGAGCAGGAACAGCTGGTTCTGTAGGCCTAACATGCACGCCTTGATACCGTTTATCGCGTCGATAAAATAATTTTATTTCCTAAACAACATGTTTTCTCACATAGTTTTCACTTGTAAAGCAATCCTTATTGCTTTTAAAAACAAACGAGTACATTAAAGTTACTAAAAACTGTTTGAATATGGTTTAAATGATAATAATGAGTGATAAATGATAAATAGGCGCGCATCTTAGGCCCGCTGGTCGCAACTCCAGCATATAGCCTCGGCCTGGTCGCCCCTGCCACGTTACACTGTAGCCCGCGTACCTCGGAGTCGGAGCCGTTGACCATCTCGACGAACTGGCGACACTTGAGCAGGAACAGCAGGTCCTGGTCGCGCTCCAGCAGGCCGGGGTACAGCCGCCGCGTCAGCTCGATCGCCTCGCCGATGCGCCCCGCCAGCACCAATTTCGACACCCCTGCAAATACACCACTCGTTTTCACAGTCTGCTTGTGAATAAACAGACTAGCGGACCCAGCGAACTTTATTTCGCCCCGGCCCCGTCCCGCCTCGGCCCCGTCCTGCCCCGGCTCCGTAATTTTAAAAGTAAAAGCGGTCCCAGCAAACACTGTTTCGCCCCTATTCCGTCCCGCCCAAGCCCCGGATAAAAACCGTTCTATGTCCCTCTCCTGGTTCTAAGCTACCTCCCACCGTTTCGGCCCGGCCCCGTCCCACTCCAGCCCCGGCCCCGTCTAATGGGATAAAAAGTATCCTATGTCCATCTCCTGGTTATAAGCTACCTCCCACCAAATGTTCAGCCAAATCGGTTCAGCCGTTCTTGAATGATAAATGTAACTAACACGATTTTCTTTTACATATACAACATATTATGTTAAATCTGCAAAACCTCAAACACCCTTATAATTTTTAATTAAATTATCCTAAATCTGAGAGAAAAATAATAATTTAGAAATTGTTAAAGGTTTAACGTGGTGTTTTAGTTTTTTTGGCACTTCTGATCATTTTTTCGTCTGCCGACGGAACCCTCTATCAAGAGAGGAGTCGGTAGTGAGGCATAGGTATATCACCGAGCCGACACTATTATTGTTACTATCTACGCTCATAAAGAACTATTGTTATTTTGGCAGGTTTGCGCATGTGATGGCTTGAATTAATAATAAATAGACAGGGCAACAAATAACTGAAGAAGTTTTAAATCCCGGGTTTTTAGACGGGGACGGAGGGAAACGGTGGGAAAGTAGCTTAGAACCAGGAGAAGGTCAAAGGATTCTTTTTATCCCGTTCGACTGGGCCGGGGCCAGGGAGGGACGGGGCTGGGGGCGAAACAATATTCGCTGGGTCCGCTAGTCAGAATAACACTATGCATCCGAGCAATATCTGCCATATGAAATGATTGACAGTATTACGTACCTACGCCCGGATAGCTAAGACACGGGGTTCGATTTCTCGTCAGTCACACAGCCAAAGTAGCTTTTTACAAGCGCAATTTATATTATTAAGTTTGTATAGTGACAAAACACTATAAAAACGAAAATGTAATTATAAATTGGCTTCCTTCATCTTAACCGATTGTTAAATATTTGTAAAAAACACCATACACAAGCTTTGAGTAGCTTACTTTGGGACAAGATGATGCGATGTATGGGAATGTCCAAAGGACAAAGAAAAATATTTCCTTCGGGTATTGTAAGGGCAATCTCGCAACATTGATGACGTCACGCAGCCTACGCGTTAAAGTAAGCGCTTGCAAAATTCAACAGGCTTGCTAATACTAATCAACACACGGGATTTAATGCAACGATACACTTATTTATAAGGTAAACATCGTATTTACCTTCCCGACGTTTCGACTCTGTTACACGAGTCATGGTCCCGGGGTGTGACAGTCACGACAAATCCCGTGTGTTGATTAGTAAAGTACAAAATGCAACAAAGTTTTAAATCATATACAGGCTTGCTAATGTGACTGTGTAGGCATACGCCCGGATAGCACAAGTCACGGTGTTCGATTCTTCGTCTGTCAGACAACCGTAGTTGCTTTTTACAAGTGCAATTTATAGTATTACGTAGTGCAAGTTTAGAGTATTGGCACAGATAGACTCACGTTGTCTGTTCTTGATGGAGGCGATGTCCTCCGCGATGGGCTGGCCGGTGCTGCGCGAGAACGCCTGCGCCGTGCCGCAGTAGCCGTGGTGCACCAGGTACGTCGACACCATCCTGGAGGCACACACTCACATGATCACTCGTCGCAAACGTGGGTGCGATGGACACGGATGTTGGTACCTAAGTCTTGGATGTTTATATTTACATCTCTTAAACGTTAGACTTTTAGAAAATTCAATGTCATTTTAAAAGACCTATCCAAAGACACCCCACACGCATAGGTTAGACAAAAAAAAAATAGTTTTAGTTTTATGTATGGGAATATAAATAAATATTAAATTAAATATCAGTAAAATTACTAGCCCTTAAATATCATTATTATTAATTTTTGTATAAGAATCATCATAAAGCGGATAACAGGATACTAATTTCTTCTTTCTTCCTACCAAATTTCAACAGTGTGATGCTTATAATTACAGTGGCTGTGACATACGGACGGACGAACGGACAGACAGACAAACATACAGACTTGACAAAACTATAAAGGTTCCGTTTTTTGCCATTCGACTACGGAACCCTGAAAAATAGGTAATCAGAGCTTATGAAATGTTTAAAAAAGAAATGAAATGAAAATGAAAATGAAATGAAATGAAAATGAAATGAAAATTATTTATTTGCTCAAAACATGGTGATACAACGATGTTATTGTCAAGTAAGCAACGATCGTGCCCTATACCAGTGTAAAGTCCGTTTCTCTTTGACTGACTTTCGGCATGTATGCAACTAAAATAACTTAAATAAACACGAAAGACGGAGGTGGCCACCCATCACCCACCATCTCAGAGGTTAGTACATGGAAGGTAAGCCCAAGATACCAAGTGAAACGAGAAAGCCCGGGGTATTGGTGAACACGATCGCCGCGAGTGTCACACTTTCTAACGAAAATCATTCGCACGCACGCCACAAAAACTGGCGTCACCACAAACGAATGCTGACGCTATAATTATCCGTGCAATAATCAGTTGGCTACGTAACCGACCTGTGCAGCACCTGTTGCCAGCGCGCCTCGTCGGGCAGCGGGAACTCGTCTATGGCGAGGCGGGTGCGCGCGCGCAGCTCGCGCAGCATGTCCTCGATGTCGAACACGAACGGCTGCTGGCCGAAGTTCGCGTCCACCACCTCGCCAGGCGTCTGGAGGCCCACCGTGGGGTACAGGTTCGGCTGTGGATTACGATATTATACGTTACTAGCGGACTCCCTCGAATTCACCCGCGCGTTTTGAGTTTGCTCGGGATCCCCTACCGTCGCAGCGTGATGTGCTATAAGCATTAAGCTTTCCTCGAAAAATAAGCTATCCAACATTTTCAAATCGGTCCAGTAGTAGTCCTGAGATTTGCACATTTGTTTGTTTGAATGCGGCTTCAGCTTTATAATATTAGTAAAGATAAACATGGTAATCAATAGGCTAGTTTCCTTTAAGAACAAATCACAATGTTGGTAGTTCTAGGGATTCATTGTGGAATGGAGATATCAAAAAACTAATTTATTTCTGTATTTAAATGAGTTTAATATTATAAATAAAATATAATATAAAATAATTAAGTTTGTCCAAAACAAAAATTTGGTCACGTGACCGTAAGCGCCTATCAATAGATGTGACGTCAAGCCTTGCACGAAGGCGGTTTTTTTGCTGTCATAGACAACTCTTCATAGTATTATGCTGTCAAGGAGAGTTTCGATTGTAAGCAGTCACGTCATTAACGACGCCATGACAGTTCGAGCGTTTTTAAGGCCCATTATAAATTGTTTTTTTTAATTAGAATTAAATCATGTAAATGTTGAATATTTTTAAAATACGACAATAGATTTGATTAATATATTTCCTACCATTAAGTATTATCTACTTTTTAAAATTAGGTAAACCAGCCTATTGCGATACTGGTCAAACACAACAGAGATTTGATAGCTCTCTTATTTAATTAAAACTTAATGATATTGTATTTAGAAGTAGATGACGCCTCGCGAACTAAAAGAGTACACAAAACAAATATGGCACCGTCTGATTAATGGATGTCAATGGATTTACATCCATCACATCACACATCAGTTTCAGAACATAGTCATAATAGAGTAGCTTTCTTAATATATATTTTTAATGTAGGTACATTACAATAGACTCGTTGACCTAATTTTAAAAACGAGTTCACACTGTAGGTCGGTAGTATATTAGTCAACAAAATCATTTTATTTTTAAATTATTTAACATTTACAATATTGAATAATGATCTAATTATTGCAATTTAAATGTGTCACACGAATGCTTGGAATGTCATGGCGCCAATATCAGAGTCACGGTCACTGCATTCACCATCACGTGATGACCACATGTATATTCTTTTACAAATTAAATTAATGGAACATTTTCAGTCCTTATTTTAATAAATAGAAAAATATTTATTAATACATAGTCATAGTACATAGCCATCTGGCATCATGTGAACGATGGTTCCTTCAAATAACATGCTAATAGTTAGCGTACATTTTTTTTCCTACAATGGTAAGTAACATCGTTCACGGATGTGTTTATCAACAGTCTTTTGTTATACTTTTGTTTACGCGAGCGCCGGCGACTTTTTGATCCGTGAGCGTCTACGCTGTTACTTTAAAGAAATTAAAGGTTTACTTTACATTTATATAACACAGAAACGGATATGACCATACATGTTCATTGTCCATAGACATATGTGTTGGGTCGTGCGGGCGGGATTCGAACCCACGACTGAAAAATATTGGTACCAAACTACTCCATGTATGGCACTGTCATAGAAATTCGACTTTTGACGGCAAAATATCGACCATGTTGGTGCCTGGATTTGCTAAAAACAAAACTAGCTAATTTTATAAAAAAATACTTTAATTATGAATGATAGGCATCATCAAACAAAATTTACTTAACAAAAATATGATATTCTAACTGAATCATTTTTATTTAGTTAGTTGTTTCCGCAGTTTTTAAAGGCGCACTGAGGCATTGAGACACATATGAACACTGACGCCATCAAAACAGACTAAGTCAAAGTTAAGACCTCACTTCGACGTGAGGTGGTGTTTGCTTGACTATCTTTTAGCGTCTCACCGGTGATCCAGTTCTTAATACAATATCATTGTTAAAACTATTAAATTTTAAAGAGCGCCACATAAGTGCATTCAGTTCTAAAAGGGATGCTTGCGTTATATCTCAAATCCTAAACTTCGATGTCCTAGTAATATTAAGATAAGAGTAGTTTTAAAAACTACTTTAAGCCCGATGTAATCAAATCTCTGTACATCATAACTTTCATAGACTCAAGTTAGTACAGCAGAAGTTGGCTTTCACTAACCCTTATGTGTTTCAGAATCTTGGGAAAATATGATAACTCCACCGGTGGGCTTCACGCTATAATTTTTTAGATCTTGCAACTACCTAATCAAAAAATACATGGGAAGTACCAAACAATACATACCGGCAAGCCTCTGAACGCGATGCCTAGATGGTGCCCGTTCTTCGTGTAGAAACATGTGTTGTCGACCAAGTTGACCCCGCACCCTATGACGTCGCCAGTCGTGAAAGTCGGCCCGTACGGCTGGCCGGTGCCGGAGGAGCAGAACGAGTGCCCGTCGTCGCCATGGTAACCGTACGAGTGTTTATCCCAGCCTGGAAATGGGGAACCTTCGATCAGTGAAACAGCGACTACGACGTGTTAAGGGAACGCTATGCTGGACATAGACCTCTTGACGCTTGATGTACTTATCTTTCTAAGAGTCGATATTATCAACGTCAGAGGAGTACATATTACAATGCCGAATTTGAAAATACCGAATTTTATAAGCCCTATGAATATTTATCATCTGACGGTGGTAAAAGATAAGTTAATGCATTTTCAATAAATGAAACAACTTTGATGACTTATTCTAGCTAGTACATTAAAAACAGTAGTTTTTCATAGTCTTAAAAAAGGAGTTTTATGAATATTTGACACTCACGGTGTTATTTTTATTAATAATAAGATAGAAAAATTTGCGCAGAAACTAGATTCGAACCAGCAACCTTTTAACCGCACTAATAACACGCGTAATGCCGTATTCATAAGAGAATTTCGCGGGTATCGGCACTGTAGCTCGATTGGAAAGAGCGTTGGCCCGGTTAGACAAAAATTGCCGGTTTGAATCCAGCTCTTGCACAATTTTTTTAATTTCTTATTTTATCTAGTTCGAAAAAGAAAGTAATTTAGTCCAATTACTAGATTTTCTATTTGCAAATAAAATAGAGTTCAATACCATTTTTTCATTATTATTAACATAAATTGCACTTGTAAAAAGTAAAAATATAAATTGCCTTACTTCATGTTAAGCGATCGTTAAATATTTGTAAAAATATTTCCCTCGGATGTTGAGAGAGCAATCTCGCAACATTGATGACGTTACGCAGCATACGCGTTAAAGAAAGCACTTGCAAAATTCAACAGGCTTGCCAATGTGTCGGTGGCCGAGTGCTATAGGCATGCGCCTGAATATCGTAAGACACAAGGTTCGATTCCTTGTCTGTCTTAGATGCTTTTTACAAGTGCAATTCATGTTATTACATTCACAAAAATTAAGTTTTTAAGCCTTTTGTTTGTAGTTGTAATTGAATTAATTTGTATTATTTGCGTAGGTACTTGTATTATCTGACCTATCCCAAAAATACATATGTATACACAGTATCAACACACAGGGTTCAGTGACAAGGACAATACAGTAATACACAAGTTCACAGGCCTTTTCAGCTAACAAAGGCTCGCATAATAGCACAATGTGAACCATTTACATGCTCCCTTTACTATTGGACTTGCTTTATTAATTACCACTTGTCCGCACATACGTGGTTCAAGTTATAGTTGCAATAAAACGTAGCACATATTTATGTATAATCTTATTTTTAATAAGATAGACCAAAATGACATTTATATACTTTTACGAAATTTAAAACTAGTAATGATCCTAAATAATCGATAATATCAATTTTATCAATTGTGGTTTATAATCGATTATAAAATATTAAAATAAAATCTGTTTTCTTTTTTTTAAATCATGTTTCCTACAAAGATCATCATTATTTCTAATATTTTAATGGAAAGTATTAGAAAGGCAAAATACGTAAAATCATACAAAAATATTGTTTTTAATTACTATTATAGTATTATTTTTATATAAAGCCATAACGTTGTACATACATTATTATTCCTAATGAATGTAACCGCATTATTGATTAAATGTATCAGGAGTTCAGTTAATCGCGTATAATTGAATAGTTACATCACTATTAGTAAACCTTAAAAAATAAAAAGTTCGATTGAAGCTGTCATTCTAGTCTATCTAATTAAATGTCAGAGTAGAGTAAAGTTACCTGCAACCAGCAGGATTACAGTACACTTATGTAATTGAGAACTATTGACTTTGTTCCCTTCGTTACCATCGATATAATATTAGAATTAAGGCAATTTCATTTATTCCGTGTTGAAAGAAGTCGTACAAACAGATGATTCAAAAAGCAAAATTAAAAAGACAGTGATGAAATGCGTCGCAATTTATACACAATTACGCACAATTTCAAGTAAGAGTTTACGTATTCGAATACACGTTACGACGACGTCCCACATCAAAATAACAAAGTGCGAACGACAGCACGTCAGGGTAAACACTGCGGTCTCTTATGCCGTTGTAATAGGGGATAGATTGCAATAAAAGTGGGTAACCTGGTGTGCTGGCGACTGTACCAATAAAATAAAAAGAAAGATACCATGAAAGGAGTGATGTATCGTTAATACCCCTCTCCTATTGAGTGATCAGTGATCCAGGACTTTACGTTCATTAAGTTAATAAATGCGCAACGTTTGCGCATTTTCTTTCTATTATTATACAGGGTGTTGTTTTAGTCAGCGACTTGCGACTCAGGGGTGGCTGCCAAACGATACTGATGCCAAAAAAATATTAATCAAATATATATTTTTTGAAATGGAAAAAACCCACAAAATCATTTTTTATGCGGTACAGCAATCGAGTTATAACTACCAACACCAGGTAGCCTCTTCGTAGCTTACTAGCTACAGCGTAGTATTTCGTAGATAAGCGCTACTAGATAAACGCTACGCGGTAGCGTGCGAGATTTCCCATTAGTTTTGTTTTTTTTTTTAATGTTGTAAAGAGGTTTTCTTGTATAATACTTGCTCAGAATTTAAAGAATTTTTTTTTTAGAATAAGCATAACTCATATTATCATCCCTGAGTTGGATGTCACTGACCAAAACAACACCCTGTATATTATATATAATAAAGAACAAAATGCTGAACTGGAACCGTGATCTTTAAAAGTATCCGGAAAGTATATTTTATCACACACGATGAGAAAACTTTACCTCCGTTACACCGCTTCGTATTGGAACAATACGTTTAGCGGTATAAGGAGATAGATATGTCTCCCGCTATTACAATTTATTTATAAGACAGCTAGCATACTTTTGACTCCACAAGAGTAACGGCGCTGTATTTTCTTTTTGATAGCTATATCATCATCATCATTATCAGCCAAAGGACGTCCACTATGAACATAGGCCTCCCCCACGGCTTTCCACAGCGACCGATTACTAGCGGTCTGCATCCAGTTTGATCCTGCAATCTTTATAAGGTCGTCTGTCCATCTTGTTGGTGGACGTCCTACGCTGCGTCTCTGGTCGAAGGGTCTCCAATCTAGAACTTTCCTGCCCCAACGGCCATCAGTTCTTCGCGCTATGTGCCCTGCCCATTGCCACTTGAGCTTACTGATTCTCAAGGCTATGTCCGTTACCTTAGTTCTTCTACGTATCTCCTCATTTCTGATTCGATCACGTAGAGAAACACCCAGCATAGCCTTCTCCATCGCTCGTTGTGTGACTTTGAGCTTCCTTATAAGGCCCATAGTTAGAGACCATGTTTCGGATCCGTATGTCATCACTGGTAACACACACTGGTTGAAGACTTTCGTCTTCAACCAGTGTGTATAGCTATCGCCTCAGTGTCTGAAGACGATAGCTATATGAACTTGACGATTAGTTTACCGCTCTATAAATAACAAACCTATGAGAATTCATTACGAGTAAAGGAGTGTGGGATGATCTATCTAATGTCCTTAAGTGGCTTGTTCTAGTTATAACATCATCAAAGATTATTATAATCAGTGGCGTACTCTCCGACTAGATTGAACTCTATAAACAAGGACAGTTCTTCTAGTTGAAAGACGCGAAATTAAATAAATAAAAAAACAGATGTGATAATGATAGTGTTCGCGTTGAGAGGGATCAGAGAGATTATATAGATAAATCAAATGATATTTTTAGGAAAACTTAATTTTTTTCTTCATTGTAAAAAGAAAAATAACAAAATATAAATGTGTAAAAAAATGATTAACAAGAAAGACTCAAAAACAATATTATTAAAATAGAGATTGCTTTGCCATAGATGGAATGTTCGAAATTGGCTACATAATAGCTGTGACCTATGCTAATCCGGCTCGAAGGACCAATTCTTAAAAGGTTGATCATTTTATCGAAATCTTTCGTTTTATCCCCAGCCTAACGCTAATTTGAGGTAATCCTTACCAGGTAAGCGGTTCATATTGACGCCGTGAGCGGAAAGTCCGATGCCCATGTATCCATCTCTCCCCTTGGACACTATGCGGACCTCGAAATAGTACAAGCCGCACGACGCGGGTATTGGATGCGTGGCCCGCACACTCGCCGCGTCCTTATGAGTCTTGCCATGACCTGGAAAGTGACATACAACCATATTAAACGATAGCCGGTGAAAAAATAGAAGATACAAGAACAATTTCATTACCAGGAGCAATAAAAGCTGATCGCAAGATTAACATAGAAAACAAACACTTTAGTAATGATACAGATGATGAAAACGGTACTTCTATACAGGAAAATAAGTATTATGATGTTGAAAAGAATTGCAATTCACAAAATTATAAACTGTACAAAGCTTGCTTTTATCTAAAGATTCAAAATGATAATGTAAGTTCCATAAATTTAGTCAGATAGTAGTAATAAGGTGAAATCTACCGATGCAGATCATGCAAAACGCTTTAAAATCGTTATAAATAAGGAAGTACTAAAGGCCTTTAATTGTTGTAATACATAGATCGTTTATCGTGCGCACGCAGTGAGCAGATTGCAGATGGATGTCTGTGAAGTGGTAACCGAAGCATAACTGCATTGGTCCCTTACTTAATGGAAATTCGGAATAGCCGATACGTGAGTCAGTAAAATAAAAATAATTAATGCGATTATTCTATCCTTGAACGAAATTTTTCTAAAGAAAATATCCTTGTGAGAATATCGAAATAGTTAATAACGTAAAGAAAGTCGCAGCTATCCAAAGGCCCTGTAAGAAATTGCGGGCTGCGGACAGTGCGACATTGGCCCGACATTGCGACACACAGCGGACCAATGTCGGGCCTACGTAACGTAAACGCAGAACCCACGCTCTCGTCCCAAAGAAATTCCAATTCTACAAGCAGTCCATCTGCGACGCACTAGCTAGATAAATTGCTGAGAAGCTACGTCTTGACGTTACGATGCAAAGCTTTGTGTAGAACTGTACGGGCGACCTACCGAACCTAATTATGGTAGACGTTTCTTGAACTTTTATAGTATGTTTTGTTTGGGCCGTAAGATATGAATTTTGTGATTCTAATAAAGACACCGAACCATAAATACCACCAATGACACATGAGAAACATAAATATCATGTTTCCTAAACAAATTCGTTTACAAATAGCTTTTCCGTCGATCCTTCGAGAAAGTCCCATAATCTTGAAGGATATCAGAACCTGAGCCAAATGGAGGCAGGGGCATCAAAAAGCAAGGTCGAGTTGACGACCTCTTTCGCGGCAAAAACAATTACACCCAAACACTTCACGAGCTCTACATAAATACAATTCTACCGGACCACCTAAAAGATAACATGTGCTGATTTAGACTCAAAACCGTAACCCGTAGGTCGATTGTTTGATAACAATATCAAACGTCACTGGCGCGAAACAGTCTATCACAAGGACAAACGTTACTGCGTTACAAATACCTAGTTGTTTGGCACATAAATTAAAAATACTCAACGCGGTAACGAATGCGATATCTTACAAATTGAACCATTTATTTCGCGGATAATGTTGTTTTTCTACGAATCAAGCGTCCCCGCTATGATACGCAGTTGGTGCTTATCATAATGTTGTTCAGTCTTGCTGCTTGGGCATAGTGGTCATAATTGGATATAAAGTGGCGCGAATGTGCGTGGCACACACTCACAGTGCGCGTACGCACGACAACACACAGGTTAACGAACCGCGTGAGTTTACACAACAACGCTAGATAAATGGGACTGTGAGTGTGGGTGGATTACCTCGATAGCCTTATAGATGTCGGATATTTAAAAAAATCTCGAAAACTAATCAATCAAGATGTTGACATAACAAAAGAAATATAAACTGAAAGACATGTAAGCGAATTTTAGAATATTGAAAACAATTGGCATTTCAAACGGTACAATATCTTTCACTCCTAACTAGGCATGTACTCATACGCACATGGATAAAATAGTATTATACCGGCCATAGCGCAATGAAGTAAAAAATTTTGAAAAATTAAAAAAACTACGCAGCACACCAAATGACTTTATAACTCTAATACAATACACGATGATAAGGAAAAAGAAACCATCAAGCAACTTTCCAAAGTGAATCTCGAAAGAAAACAAACGAGAGATTCAGTTCATTGACCTATTCCAGTCGGGATCTCTTGACCTTCGATAATGTGAAAGGTTCGTGTCATTATCTCTAATAGCAATGCCTGTTTTTAATGCACAATGTTGTGCAATTTTGTTAAAGCCATAAGTTGTCGGTCATGCTTTGCTCTATTAAAGTCAGCGAATTTTTTTTAAAAACAAAAACACTGCTTGCTATTCCGCTGTTATTATTAGAATCGCTATCATACGCAAGTCGAGGAAACCTAAGTAAGATTAAGATTTGACACTATTTTGCGGTATTTTTTAACGTAAATGAAAAATGAAGTAATCGATTTCAAGTCTCATCAGAAAATTCTTAACAGATAACAAACACAGCTGCATTTACCAATTTTAATCCATCAACGTTGCTATCAAAATAACAGTCAACATCTGGACGGATTGCTTTCTGTAACACCGGATGGCTAATTTGGACGCGATCCCTTCCTCGCCGATCTGATTCTGTTGAATTGAAATCGTCAAGAGAACGGAACTGCATCAGTGCTCTGAACAATAGCAGTACGGCAGTGCACGGACATTCGCGTACGGACCGAATTAGCCACAATCGTTACTGGACCGTTGCCCCCTGCACCTGCACACCGCACGCGGAAACACATGACTCACGGTATCAAGTCAAGTGCTAGTTCAGACTGGCGAATAAGAACACCTTAAGCGGAGATCTCAACATTGTCACCTGACGAAACTACCTAGTGATCTCCGGCACTTAAAAATAAAGCTCATATCAACAATTTACTAAAAGCACATAAGAATAACCGGAGAAAAGTGGTGCATCACTAAAATGGCTGACATCACGATCAAGAAACGGTAAAATAATCTATGTTTTCAATAGATCAGGTCACTGGATCTCCAATAACTTATCAAATCGAATCATCGAAGACCTTATCAGAGAACTTTTGACACCGTGACTCAACCTGATTGTGAACTTGGCCTGCTTTAATATCTACTGTAGTGTTATCGTCTGTTCTAAGCTATATGTCAATATAATTGCAATTATTATTTCATCTAGAGAAGGACGGAATCAGCGGTGCATCCTAAGCTTTAGTGTTATAACATCCAGACACACTGAAAAGCAACATTTACCAGAGACACTCCATTATCCGCATCTAATAACAGCACGGTACCTTAATGCATGCAAATTGTAGTTTATCTGGGACAACTAGCAACGTTGGTAGAAAATAACAGTTACTTTTTGTGCGGTTACAGAGACCAGTGATTTTTAATACTTAATCCAAACTTTAATTATGTTAGGAAGTATTACTAGCCAGAAAAGAGACGAGGAAAACAGATATAATAGTGAGGAAGCTCTAGGCAACGCAAAGATAATATTGTTAATTAGCACTCAGCGTGTTAGTTCTAACCACACAACAGCTAATAGAGGGTTTAAGAAATCAAGACATGCGCATCAACACATTACGCAAAGTTTGGAGCATTTACAGGAGATAATTAAGGACGATATATGAATCACGTGGGTTAATTAATTGTATTTCGCAAATGCAGACTTCGACAAGTGGCATGTTTAGTGAAGCAGTAGGCCGTAAGATGCCCTATCTCACAGCGCAGAAAACACAAGCCGACTTCTCATTTCGACGAAATACAATCAACAACACAAAAACAGAAACCCCAAAACAGAGGCACTTATTTTTACGGAAATAAATTTAACATATAACACTGTACTTGTTATTATACTCATTGCCAATAAACAGAGCATCAAATCGGATCGTTGATAAAGTAGTGAGGAAGAAACTCATGTATATTTCGATGAGCGAGTTCACGGGCGATGCGATCACGCAACGTAACGCCCTCATGTTTTTATTCACGAGTAATAAACAAGTATTAAAATACACAGGTGGACAACGACCAGCCCTGTTTATTAGCACGGTGGTGTTAGGTGTCGTGTACACGTACGATACATCCAGAGGCGTAAGTGGAGGTAGGGCAGGTGGGGTCGTCGGCCCGGGCCCTGCGTCCCACCTTCCAACAAATAGAGAAAACATCCATGTCTATTAAACAGATCCAGAGTCGGGCCCCATACACCACTTACGCATCTGGCTGCTCGGAGATACGATCTTGGATTCCATGAAAGGCCGCATGTGCAAGCTTGGGTGGTTCGCGACGGTTGGCAGCATAGCCCGGGCCCCGGTGGCAAGTGGCAGAAGCAGCAGCAATGCTTTAATGAACACGTCATGCACACCCTCACTACCGATACCACGCGAGCATTAAGAGCATAGTGGTGCTATGGAGCCGGATAAAACTATTCTTACTATGGTATAAAAAGCTTAGTCTATTCAAAGGTTACACAAACACCAATGCTCTCTACTATTCTGATGTGATTACTTTATTGTTGCAGTAATAAATGTAAAATCTGAGATATTTATGATGATATGATCTCCCCTTCTATTTTATATGGCTTGGCTGTAAATGTCGCAAATCAAAGATTTGATACATACTTCATTCACTCTCTTGAAACTTCTGACAGGGCTGATAAATAATATCTCTCAACGTGCGAAAACTTCTCTTATATCGTTAGCAAACAAGTTTTTGGCATCGGCGAGTCTTTTGCAACGTAGATCAGACACACGCGTCGTTTGGTTGGACCAGTTGTTTGTCACGTTCAGTAAACGTTATGAAAAAGTCGGAATGCCAAATCAGCAAAATTCTCCTAACGTCTGACTCATATGGAAGCCTTATAGCGCGTTAACTTCCATATCTAGGACTGTATTAGT
The DNA here is from genome assembly GCA_963924145.1 of Pyrausta purpuralis. NCBI lineage: Eukaryota > Metazoa > Arthropoda > Insecta > Lepidoptera > Crambidae > Pyrausta > Pyrausta purpuralis. Next base: position 2,548,795 of record OZ001657.1, on the reverse strand, counting down.
TATATTCCGGCGATAAAAGGTAGTGTGTAATAAATAAGGTTTTACAAGTTTTAAGATCTCCATCCTTCTACTTTTTATTAAATACACACAAGTACTGTGACTAAAAACTTAGTTAAGGAAAGTTAAGCATTCTCTGTATATTGTAAAACAAGTCGCTTTAATTAAATCCGTCATATTTGCTGTAGCTAACTGGAATTTTATAAAATCAATAACAAAATATATTTAAATCGGTTGCTGTATCGAAGTCGTTCTTGGATTTATTTATTCACTGCTTTAGATTCATTCAACGTTGTGCTTGACACAACGACAAAGCATCAACATTATAATTGATGTTATTGTGACTATGGAACATAACATAAGTAGAATTTATAAGGGGCTGCAGGTCTGAATAAAAATAATCCAAAGTATGTAATAATTTATAAGTTATAATTTTTAAATTATTAAGTTGTGAAAACGACGATTAGTAATTCCCAAGAATACCCAAGGGCCCTTCCAGCATACTTCTTAAAAACATCCACAATCGAACTAATTTCTATTTCAAGATTATTCGGCCCGAACAGGGACATTGAAATGCCACCTGCCATGGGTCGAGGCGACAGGCGAGCGTTAGCAACTCACTCTCAACAAAATTAAAATTGCAAATCGCCTTCACTTCAGCGGCCGTCATTTCACATACAGTTCACAACTTGTATGAGACTAACAAATCATAAACGACAACTTTGTCTATCTAGTATCTCATCACATCTGTCTAATATAACTTTTGACAAACCCTTAAAAAGGGTCTAGCGATCGGTTTGACTCATGCAGTAAGGTAGTTGTTCATCAAAAAATCATAGTCAAAATTGAAGAGTTGGCTTCGTATTAGGAAGAAAACGCTTCATGACATGTCCGAACAGGCAATGAGACATAAACTCGAACAACTGTGAAAATGGTAACGATGACAGCCATAATAAACGGTAAATATACAACACCGAATAAGTCAAACACGATGAAACCGATTCCGAGAACGCATAGATGTCGCTCGACGATAACATATTTATATTCTGCGCCACATCGCGGGCATCGATGACAGTAACGGAATACACGACCTCGCCGAAGAGACAAAGTGTCGCTACTCGCTACGTAATGCAATACGCATGTAATCGCTAATACAACTGCCATGCGAATTCGAGCTGATCCAACCCTAGCTGAAAGTCAATCGACACCAATGACATCATAGTAAATAAACGTCATTAATATTATGGAGGAAAAATTCTATACGATCTCCATCTATTTCAATAGATCTAAGAGCAATTAACGAAAGTCTTGGTTGAACTAATCCATATAATTAGTTAAAAATGAAAATCTGCAAGAATTAACATATAACATCGCAACTGTCAACGTACAAGCCCAGAACCGTCTTTAATAATCACGGAATTGGTCATTCATGACCCGGAAACAAACGGTCGATTTGTGTATGAAAAGTTAAATCGCCTCCAGATCCGACTGCCGTGACTGAAGGCAGTAAAAAAAAACGAGAAAAAACTTAGCAAATCACGGAGTAATGTTCGCCAGCCAAGAGAGACCCTGGCAACCACAGAGTTGCTATCCCACAAACAGGCAAGTTCGATAACACACAGTTCTGCTCATTTGGTCGACATAACCTGTTCCAGGGACCTCTGCAGACTGCTTTAGTTCGTATATCTTTTAGACGTAGAAATTATTGAATTGCTCGACAGAAAAAAGGAATGAGTTAGCGTGTCGAACTTGACCTGCCATTGGCAGAGTATAACCCTATTGTTAGGGCAGACGATTACAGACTAATGCAAATCGAATCATGGTCGTTTTAAAGTAGAACAGCATTGATAGGGGAAAAGATATATCGAGCGGATAGATACGTTATATCAGAATCAATAAGGTCACAGTATTTATTTATACCGTTCCATTGAATGCGTTGGGTTTATTTCGATGTGTGTTCGCTTTATGGATGCGGAAGCTATAGATAACATCCCACGGGTTGCGTCCCCCTATTTACAGTAGGCAAGGGTCCTCGTAACTAAGGTTACAAGGATGCTCTTGAGCGAGGGAGTAGCAGGGCAAGACGTATAAAGACGCAGAGTACCGCCAGTAAACTCAATGGTAAACAAATGGAAATCGTATTCAGACGGTAAGTCGGTCACGATCCCAAAACAAACTTTCGCTGCTGATTCTATTAGTGCTACTCACATCTTTATTTATGTTTTGTTCGGTGATATTCATTAAGTGGTGTGAATACCTTTAATTTGTTATTGATTGTGAAACAATCTTCAGGTCTATAGAATGCTTAGACATAAAATTGGATGTTATCTTCTGGAGACAAAGCTTCCACCATTACTTCCGCCTAAAATTTAAATTGCAAATAGGTATGCCATACTCCCACAAAATAAAACAACGTAGCCCAAAACAGCCTTCCACGCCATGAACGAGCCATTGTTAATTACAAGTGAGCAGTGCTGGGCTATTGTTGACTCTAACGTCAAAGCGTAGGGATCACAACCAACCAGCCAGCGCAAAAGATTTGTATACCAGTTCTTCCACAAGGTCGATTGTAGACATATTCCGCAACGCAATTTAAGCCTTGCTGCGTCAACATACGATATATTTGGCGATGAGGAATATCGCAACAAGGGGAATGGAAGCGGGGGGGAAGCACGTGGCGACCCAACGCAAGTGAGCTTGACCTAGTTAGAGATGCACCATTTCGGTACTCATTTCGAAAGCAAGGGCCGCCCTTCCTCTATGTTTAGGACCTCAGCGATATTTGGCCCTTTGTCCCTGACGATACGTACGACGCAAAAGATAAATCCATTTGCGTGGGTCCGTATTTTACAACGCACGATCGCAATACATCAGTGGCACGTGTAGAGTGAACTCCAATAGATATAAAATAATTCAGGAAACTATATACAGTTGCAGCCGTAGATTAACTGTGGCTTTCGATCTAAATGAGTGGCATTTGGCAGGGTGCCGTGACACTACTCCGCTCTGTCGTTCTTATCTAAGCGATAAACTAATAGAATTTGTATTAAACCTACCTACGGCCACGGAAACAATTGTTGTCAATAATAATAATAACCAACTTATCATATTTTGCTGCGTAATAAATGAAGTTGTTGAACTGTTTTTATTTCGCAATCGATTGGCAGACGCCTCAATTTGTGCATTTGCTTCTAGTGTGGACGTATGCGGCCTAGCAACGCGAGCTTTCTGAATATGCTAATGAGAAGCCATCGATACAAAACTTGTGGTAAATACAATGATGCAAGACAACAGAACAATGGCGGGGAATATTAACTGATTACCAAAGGGAGGAGGCAAATTGTGTTTCGATGCACGGTTCATCGATTGCACACAATGGAAAAGGTTTATAGATTTAATTACACAAAGGATTTAATGTAACGAAAACAGTTTGTTATGATAACGAACACCAAAACCCAATATCAAGTGAATATTTATTACGAATCAAACTTGGTTAAGTTTTCGGGGAACAAAGGTATTATCCTTCGACTGGGGTTTGTTGAAGAGAAACTAAGACAAAGGGAATTATCGCTGTACATTCACCCTTCGACGCGAGTGCCGTGACCTCATTAGTTATATGGATGCTTGCAGCCCCCGGGGTGCTATCATAACAGAAATGCCTGGCCAGAACGTCACACGCAATGTTTTGTAAACATCCAATTAGACGTACCGCCCAAATATTCGTAGGTATGAAGTTCCTTGCGAATACGAATGAAATAAAGTTACATGAAACAGGATTCCTATTCCGTTTTTTAAAAAAAAATGGGGAAAGTTAGCAGCGCATTACGCATCCTTCTACTAAGGGCCTATTATTACTGTCTGTGCAAATGGTTTAAAAAGCAGTTTTTGCAACTCTTGACAATTTATTTGCAGGTTCTGTTTACGACCAGTACATATTTTATAACGACATAAAAAATGATTCACGTGATCAAACAAAGAACACTGTTACAGACTTCCTCATTGACACGCGGAATAAATTAACACTAGGGTCAAATGAAAAGGTCCGCCGTGAATGGATAGGGGGTGACCCTTCATTCATAAACTGCAACCCATCAAAAGCCAACGTTCTGCACTCTAATACATGCGCACTTAGAAAATATCTAGGCAGGGAAGCGACACATTAAGCGTCTTTCAAAAGTTAACAATATTTAGAGAATTTTACTTTTTAATTCTAGTTAGTAAAAATCCCCTACAAAAAACTCGAAAGAAATAGTAACTAGAAAACATGAGAAAAAAATATTACAGATACATAGTGCTGTAAACGGAGATACGCATATAACCCTCACTTTGCAGAAATAAGTATGAGTAACGTATGTTGATGCTGGTTCTTGCTTGGCACACAATGTACGACATTTTCTCCGCTCTCCGAGTGTTTGTTTAGGGTAATGTCTGTATCACACCGTTCATCTATTTATTTTGCTTCCTTAGTAGAGTGTTGGGCGGTCGCGTAAATGTTTTTGCACAACCAAGCACAAGCTTCACAATTTATAGCAATTCTGTCTGACAGTCAAGCAAATATTAGGATATTGTTCAAAACATTAGTTATGAGAGTTCCGTCAAATGTTCTGGGTTTTGTTGGTGTGATGATTAATAATTTAATGACGACGATACTCATAAATAGATCGCAACTACAGGCAAGTCTCCAATAGACAGATCTCAGTCAGACGATGAACCGACCGTGAGCGTACTATAAATGCTCGTAAGGCATTTCGTCTCAAAATCCAAGATAAAATGCCGACGACGTGTACCTGCGGGTCTAAAAAGGCCAAATCACGCAATATTGCTGGAAAGAATTCATTTACTGAATTCTTTGCAATTCCGTAGCAATTCCTCTAATTTTCTTAAAATAGTCACTAAGTTAAGCAGAATTGCGGCAATTCAATTCATACGCAGATTCATATTTAGCGTATATGTTGCCGCATGCAAAAAATAAAAACCGTACTTTTACCGGTTATTAATCCTTCGTATTTATTACATTTTGCGAAGTGAATCTTGAAGAAATAACTTTAGAATAATATTTTTTCAGTGAAAGATATGACTTTACATCAAAACATCAATAGTAGAAGGCTAAATGTACATGATAAAATATTAGTCACAATTTCTTTTTGCGACTGGTAACAATTTGAAGTGTCGCCTCCGCCTACCTAACCAACATAAAAAAACAACAACATAACTTCTTAGAAGTGAATATTTTGTGGGATTTGAGTGTTATGAAGCACTTTAATGGATTCCAAGTTATGTTTTTGTGATCCCAATGAGAAGAAATATCCATCCACTGAGTCCATCACGTACGAACAATGAATTCATTAAGTTTAGGCACTTGTTTGTCAAATCAAGTCGAGATCACAAACTCTCCGTTTTTGTTATGATTCAGTGGAACTTAAGTAAGTACTTAGGGTAACAATTTACTTACAAGAACATAAAGTTCTTTACTATTACTGTGCTTCAGGATACAGGTTTTAAAAAATCATTTTTTTTCTTGCAGAAACTTAACCTAACCTCAATCTCAGTTGATCGCAAAATATATCCAATATGCTAAAATAAAGGATTCTTGATCACAAGTAAGTCACTAAAATGGTATTTTACTATGCGCATTTCAATATTATGAGTTATAGTAATTCAATTTTATATTTTCCATGTATACTGATACCAACTTCATTCTCCTTCTTTGTTGCAGTATCTATGTCTGTCAGCCAACTACAAGAAGAACACAGGATGTGGAATGAGAGGTTGGAAGTATTGAACACAAATCTTGTCTCGCACACACTAGGTGAAAAACCGGTGCGAGATATTACACTAAAGGCCTTCTAAAACCTATCAAAGTAATATGCAGTGCGTGTGATCCAAGAGCCTTTGCCATGGGACGCCTTCCTTGCTGATGTAGCTGAACATTAGTGTGCAATAATAACTAATCATTAGGTCACGTCGATAGCTATAAGTAGGTATATGAAATGATTTTGTTTTGTTATGTGAAATAAAAATACTGAATAATATCCATATCTTTCTTTTAAACCGAACCTCGTTGTGTAGTGTCTTAAAAACTAGCTTCTCTAGCAGCTAAGGTTCTTTTTTGCTGAAATTCCAGTTAGTCTCTCATTCAATACCTATGTAGTGACACCATAAATATAAATAAAATATAATTGTATCCATATCAAGTATTAATTAAACAACTGCACAATATTAAGGTTATATGGTACCTATATTTCACATACTCATTTTATTATGTATTTCATGTCCTAAGGCGCTTTCATAGTCCTCAACACCGAAATTCTTTAAAAAAATGCAACAAACATTCAATTCACGCAAAATAACCAAATAACCTTTGGCTGTGGCATTTTACAAACAAAAAAAACATTTTTTCTATGTAAAAAAATCTTGTCGTAACATGGCATGCTCCAAAAAGGTTTCATACAGTCCTAAATCTATCATTTTTAACTAATTTTACTTAAAAACAGGAAAGCTGAATTGTTAGATGTTGCTCATGAGTAACTTTTTATGAATCTGCTAATTGACATATTTTCGTGCTCTAGCAATTCTCATTTAGTGGACCATTTTAGGATTTCTCATAGCAAATTGTCAAATGAATCAATTGCCGAATATGAATCCTATCTGAATCATAATATGAATTGTCCAGGAAGTGGCCATTTTGCGATTTCTAATCCAATTCATAATACGAATCTCAGAAGAATTGTTCAAAGCGGCCTTTTTAGACCCGCTGATGTAATCAGAATTCTGCTTCTGTTTGAGAAATCCGAGGAACTCCATTTTCTAACATTGTCTAGCTTTTGTTTGGCTTGTAACCGTCAGATTGCCCTGTTTAACTCGAATTCGAGTTTGGGATTTCATAAAGATGTTTATCAGGGAGTATTTTACTAAACTAATAGTAAGGTCATTTCATTATTATAACAAAGCTAATTTATTTCATTGCAAAACACGATCAATTTAGATTCGTATCTACTTCTATCGAATTCACAAATTGTTCCCACATCAAAGCAGCTGTTTTATGTGGGTTTGTACAAGAGTAGGCAAGCGTGTTCTCGATATGATCAGCACGCTAGCCCTCGGGCGACGCACAAACTGCTACCGGAGGGAAACCGACGCGTTTATGGTGGAATGGGCGGAAATTCGACGTGAAAGCTTTAGATTCGCCACAGATTACGATCATCGCTGACACATCTTTCGGCAACGATTCTAATCATCTCGATTGGATGGTTCGCCGATTACATTACGCAAACGAGTCTTTGGGACGAAGAGCCTGTGTTTTAATGGATGTCAGAAACGAGCAACCCTCAAACATCGTGGACTCGCAGCAAGAACAGTATAAAGTTAGAGTAAGGTCCGATATGGAGCAATTCATGAAAACAAAGTTTTACAAAGGCCAGAAAACTTCTTTGATAAGAACATCATCTAAAATTTAGTACCGTAAAATGCTGCAACTTTGCCTGGATTTTGACGTTTTTTCTTAATAGCATTGAACGTAATAATTTTTATACATTCTAAAATGTTTAAGTAGGAAAACAGACTTTATGCGATGCCAAATAAGCGCCAAATTTTCTTAAATCAAGTACATTTTTCGTATTACAGCCGTACAAAATCGTAGGCAATGTTTAATCTCAAGGACACAACTTTGCCTAGAAGAATATCTCTGTAGGTTATCTATTAATCGTGTAGTTATTTTTTTCTGTTTATCACAAAAGACCGTTCTTGTTTCTAATAGTCAAATCACGGGCATAAATGTAATAGTTTTTTTTTTAGTGAGTGACAGGCAAAGTTGTAGCAGGTACTGCAGAATTCCCATACAAAAAGAAGTTGGATGTAGGGTTGTGCCAAAAATACACAAAAGATATATTTCAAATTCTTTAGTGAGAATATTGTTATATCAAAATAATAGAATGCAATGCTTATCCCAAATCATAAGTACCTACCTAGTTACTTATATAATAAAAATATTATTAACAACATAAAAAAAAACAGTACCACTTATAGATTGACGACCCGACTGTTGTAGTGGTTGAGAAATCGTCTACCCGCACAATACAAATATTTGTGTGCATGAACATGTCTGTTTGTATCGGTCTGGGTGTTTTCTATGTATATCATGTATGTATTTACAAACAAAAAGTATTTAAGTATTATATCCGTTGTCTGGCACCCATAACACAAGCTTTGAGTAGCTTACTTTGGGACATCTAGTCCCAAAGTAAGCGGCAATGTCCAAAGGAAAGGAAAGGATCAAGGATAGACAATTATTATTTGGCGACGGTAAATAGGTATGTATAAAAAAAATGCAAACAGTACTTTTCATAGATTAATAGTTATTTGGCGACGGTAGGTAGATATATAAAATAAAAATAATCTTCTGTCTTAAAATCGTGTGCTTCATACTACGAAATAACTTTATCACGCAGTAGGTCTGGAGCAACTTCTAAAGATTCCTGAGAATAATCAGAATATTTACGAGGTCTTGGTTTTATTCTTTTTCTATTTTTGTCAAACCCCATTTTTATATAAGTAATTGAAATAAAAGTAAGGTTTATTTACTAATGCCCCGTTCCTATATTCAACGAACCGTTATAAGTAACGGTAGATTTATACAAAAAGATGGATGTCACAACGGACGACATTAATAGAATTACTTTGGTTTTAATTAGTTCATCTTCGGATTGGGTCTAGGTATAAGAATTTTTATAAGTAAAAAAATTTATATCATTTAAGCGTGTAGAAAAATATATATATTTGCATAAGAAAAAAATAAGTTGCTTATTTTAGGTAAGTAGCCTAACAAACTAGCTTCGCCCGGGACTTCATTCTCTTCGTAAATTTATAATTACGATTACTAATGAATAAGCACAAAAACAAACAACCAATCTTTTATATGATAGGGAAATAATCACATTTGCTTATTATTATTTACCAAAGGATAATTTAAGTATTCATTTTTGATTATAATATTTGACAACCCTAGACCCAGGCAAAGATGTGTCACTTGAGTTTTCAAAACACTGCCCAACATTGCCTAGTGAGAACATTTGATAAAACCATGAGATTTTATCAAAACATAAAACCATACATCAAAAAGAACATATTTTCTTACCCTGGGACGTTATCACAGCACGAAAACACTGTCTTTTGGCGACAAAACCCCAAAAGTTTTGAGACACCGTAAAATTTTTCGCTCACACAATTTCAATTTCTGCGCTGCTAACGGATAAATCCGTGTAGTTACCATAAAATAAAAAAATAAAATGTGTTGCCATACTAATGTAAATTTACTAACAAATGGTAGAAAGAAACAACAAATTAAGCAGACTGAGATATAAAGAACGGAAAAAATTTGCGCTTACTTGGCAAAGTTGCAGCATTTTACGGTAATGATGACAACGACCTTTATGAATCACTATTCGCTTGAACGACCCTAATAAAGGTAAGTGCACACAATGCATTTGGCTGCAGCATAATCCTCCTGTAGACAGACAATGAGAATCGTGTTTCAGCTCCAATCGAGAAGCGAGACGCTAGACAAGCAGCCGTTAGGCTTAGGCATCTTGCGATCTCGTCTTAACAATAGTTCGTGCATTGTATCATAGAAACTCCATCTACTGACTTACGATTGGACGCAGGTTTGTGGTAGGTACTTCGAATTGTAAAATACGTTCATTCCTTCAAACCGTCGAAAATATTGAATTCGAAATGATCTATGACAGCGACATTTCATGAAATTAAAGTATTTTAGCCTCCACGCCAAAAAAGAGGTGTTATACTTTTAATGTGTCTGTGTCTGTGTATCTGTCAGTAGTAGCTCTCAAACGGATAAAGCGATTTTCTTTGTGTTTTTTATGTCAGTCAAATTTTCCCGAGTGTGCCATGTTTCATGAACATCTGTTCAGAGTTTTTTTTATTTGCGACAGGTTTTTATTTATTTAAAATGATTCTTGGTGCAGTCGTATTGTGGCGATACCCACAATACGACTGCATCAAGAATCATTTCATGACGGAAATTGGCACAGCGCAGCGTGGTGAAAACGATAGAGCCCATTCGAAAGCGCCACTTTTCTGCAGACTGATGATCATGAGAACTAGCAAACAATCGAAAATAACAAATTACTTTTATATGGATTTTGTATCATAAAAATAGGACAGAATTGTCTCAGTTGGATATTTTTTAAGTCATCGCTTATTTGTCAATCTTTGGGTGAGGCATATTAGCATACCGCAAACAAAGTGTTACTAGAAAAACAGTTCATCAACAATGGATTTTTGGCTCCAGATGCCTGATGTTGATCTATCCAACCAACATAAAATTTTAATCCACGAGCAGATATAAACGAAAAAGGAACCTGGAATAAATAGTTAAGAGGGCAAGTTCATTAGTATTCCGCCGTTTCGCGAAGAAATCCCCGAAGGTTGCGGCGAGCCACACGCCGTATATTCAGATATTAGACCGGTGTAATGTAACGTTACACATAGAGTAACAGAACGCAATCACTCGTCATATTTACGACCACAGCAGTGATAGTAAGTTCAATCAGTTTTGTCACTAGTACACACACACAGGTTGTGATTGTAAAATAGGCATGGAAAAAAAACTTGTAAACAATAGATTGCGGGACTTAACAAGAAAGTCTAAACCAACGGGCAACTTTTTAAGAAAACCTTAGCTATCTAAAAGAAATACCAGTTTTAAGACCTTCTGAAGTCCTTAGCCGTACATGACCTAAAAAGATCCAACCAAGACGAGACAAAAAGCAGTCCATCCAGCATTGTTCAAGTCAAAACTAGTCCGTCAACTGCACTAGGTCGTCGTCATCATTGTTTCAAGGTTTAATAATAAACTGACAGTAATTAAAAATCCTTACTCGTTAAATATCAACAACTGATACGATCAATATCGGTCCAGGAGGTTCTTTCTCGATTCAAAAGCATGAACGAATCAAACGTCAGTTACTTCCATAATAACATACACAATAAGCAAAGGAGGAAACGAGAGGCATTGCGGAGAGCATTTAATTAAGCGAAGAGTCTCCACGAGCGATACTATTCTTGATACGGCGGGGCTCCAGTCTCGAGCACCCCGACGACAAAAGGGTTGCACAAATTGCGTCCAGGTCCTTCACCCAGGGCCCAGGTCTAGACTGGAATTAGAAGGGCAACAACCTTGTTACATCGCGGGACAAGGACCGACGAAAAGCTATAAAACATCTCGGCAACCCGAAAAGGTTAAGCATGCTAATTGATGCATTTAATATGACAGTAGACAGTAAATAAATATGAGAAATTGTTCGTTGCAATTGAGACTTACTTCATCAAGCACAGCAATGCAGTAGATATGAGAGCGAACACAACCATTAATTATGATTTATAAATCTTGTTTTTCCTACATGGTTTTATATGTTTCGATTTCGAACTAATATTCTAAAGACAGTTTTTCAAGTACCAGAGTAGACGGTCAACAGCCGCGCCGTATCGTAGTCCGGTCGATACGTAGATTGACTTCGGAGAATTTCGCATTTTAAATTCTATGACTGTGACATTATGTATACTGTCGTCAATAACCAAGAGAGTTCAAGTATCATCAGATACATTTTCAGGCGTCATTTTCTTAATGAAATATGTAAGCAACCAGACTACTGCCTCTTCTCCCAAAAAAAAATGATAAAAATTAAAGTATACTCAAATAAACATTCACTGATATAATGCCAACGGACCGAAACACACAACTATGCCTAAATCCGTCATCTACCTTGCCTAATCTTTGCACCAGTAAGAAAATTAAGACAGTCAGGTGAGATGTCCATGGTGAGATGCCCAGCGCAGCGACCACGCGACGGTCAACAACCGGAGCGGTTAGTGCCCGACCCTTGATTTGTGAGTTGCCAGTCAAATCGGCTATAGCAAGGTGCTATATACATACTAGCGGACCCAGCGAAGTTTGCTTCGCCCCTAGCACCGTCCCGCCCCGGCCCCGTCTCGCCCCCGTCTCGCCCAGCCTCATAATTTTAAAAGTTAAGAAAAACACTATAATTGACAACATTTCATTTTTTTAAAGATATGAAAATTAGAAAACCATTTCAAGACTTAGCGATTCTAAACACGACAAACATTTATTTCAGATTTTTTTGCGCTTTATTTTTAAAGTTAAATGAAAAAGACTGAAAGGAACATGGAAGTTGGCATTTCACAGGTTACGCCTTTGCAATGACATTTCTGCAGAAAAAAAATGCTTTTGAACATATGACCTTACTGTCACCTGTCACTTTGACATTAAGTGTTGTTATTGTTTCCGGTGTTGTATTGGACATCTATACTAATATTATAAAGCTGAAGAGTTTGTTTGTTTGTTTGTTTGTTTGTTTGTTTGAACGCGCTAATATCAGAAACTACTGGCCCGATTTGAAAAATTATTTTTACGTTGGATAGTCCATTTATCGAGGAAGGCTTTAGGCTATATAACATAAAGATACGACTCATAAGACCACAGCAGCAATGAAAAATGTTGCGAAAACTGGAGAAAGATATTGCTTTTGAGAGCTCCCGCTGCGTACGCTGCGAAAACCGCTTAAGTTACACAAAAATCATGTGTGACAGGATTGTTCAGCATTAAGAGTTCTATAATAAAGTCCGCGACAGCATATGTCTATCCTTTATGGTTGACTTACTACAACCTATTTTATGTTAATAAATTTGAAAAAAAATAATGCATTATTTTAAGAGGTGTATTATACACACAGGTATTTATTCTTATCAAAATAAATACATTCATCATCACGAGCATTTCATTAAGAACAAAGTTGCCCTTTATATCATTTAAATTCAATAAATATCTTAGGAGCTATCACAGTTTTAACATAACTCCGCACCAAAATAATGTTAGCAGCTTAAGTACGACGTGCGCTTGCGCTAATAATATTATAAAGGTGAAGGGTTTGTTTGTTTGAACGCGCTTATCTCAGGAACTGCTGGACCGATTTGAAAAAATATTTCGGTTTTGGATAGCTTATTTATCGAGAAAGGCTTAAGGGTATAAAACATCACGCTGCGACGGGAGGGGAGGGAGCAAACTGAAAACGCGCGGACGAAGTCGCGGGGGACCGCTAGTTATAGATAAATTACGATATGCTAAATTGAAGATTATTTAAAAAAATACATTTTGCATTCAAATTATTTTTTTAGTTTAGATACGAAATAATCATCATGATTCCTCATTCGAAATATGATTGATATTTGTAGATATGAGAAAATAATTGAGTTATTTTCAGGCATCATTCTAATATTAATTAAGAAGGGATGCTACGTTAGCTTTGTTTAGTTACTGTTTGCGTAACTTAAATCAGATGTCACATAATAAAGTTAAAATTAAATAGTTAATGGATACACCATTAATATCGATATAGACATCTTAATTCTACAATTGATACAGACCACAACACTATTAACGTCAGTTTTTTTTAAAATGGAATATAGCAAAGACATGACCTCGTGACATCCAATCTCATATGCTTACGCTCTTTTAGAATGGAGTTTTTAAACAATTATTATTAGGGTAAATACTGAAAAGAAATGAAAATGAAAAAATACAGGTGCCTTCATTTTCGAAGTTCTTTCAGGAAAAAAATAAAAATGTGTATACAAAAATTTTGAAATGTTGTCAATTGATCAGTTATCGAGCGGGATGAAAAACCGGCCAAGTGCGAGTCGGACTCGCGCACTGAGGGTTCCGTGCCAACTTTAACTGAATAAGGGAATCCACTTACTTCTACTTAGTAAAATACCACAATATTTTGTTGACTGCAAATATAACTTTGTTTTTCATAGTGTTTGAATGAAGTACAAAGTTATGTTTGCGGTTGTTGAAAACATGCTATATCTCAAAAACTACTCGTTCGATCTCGTCCAAACCAATTTTCGTTGAAAGTATTTGTTACCGTCTATATTACATATTTTTTTCAAAATTTACATTCTCATGGTTTAGAAGTTAGATAGGGGGGGACGCCCATTTTACCACTTTAGAAGCGGATAGCTATGAAACGTTAGACTTTAAAAGGAAATGGTTTTAGGAACCGCAATATCATTTTCAAAGACCTACCTTTAGACACCCCACATGCATAGGTTTGACTAAATTTTTTTTTTATGGTTTTAGTTTCATGTATGGGAGCCCCCCTTAAATGACATTATTTTTTATTTTATGTATGAGAATCGGTAAGCGGTTAACAGGATACATCTTCCTACCAAATTTCAACAGTGTAATGCTTATAGTTACAGAATAAAATAGCTGTGACATACGGACGGACATTCAGACAGACAGACAGACAGACAGACAGACAGACAGACAGACAGACAGACAGACAGACAGACAGACAGACAGACTTGACGAAACTATAAGGGTTCCGTTTTTTGCCATTCGGCTACGGAACCCTAAAAATGATCAAACGAAGCGACTTCGTGCGCGCGTTTTTTGATATTTTCTTGCCTTTTAAACCTTCCCTAGAACATCAAGACTAAGATAAGATAAATCCGTTCAGCCGTTCTCGAGTTTTAGTGAGACTAAAGAACAGCAATTCATTTATATATATATATATAGATAGAATATAAGAGATCATGCGAGGAATATGAGCATGGAATACTGAACCCAATTACAATCAGATTTTAACATTAACGCAAAAAGTTAAAGCTAGGCATTTTGCAGACAGAGTTCGCTACGTTTTTGTGTAATATGCTTTTTCAGACAGATTACTGATGCTGTTCAATTTCTGGGAATTGGGCTTCAAATTACCAAGAAATAGAAGTACCTACATCTTTACTTGAATTTCTTGCAATTGGGAATACCGTTCAACGAACAGGCAATATAATTGTGTCAGATTACAGAGGCGCAGCGGAATCACGTAGAATAAGCAAAGTTTTTTTGAGGTGTAAGATTTTTAGTTGAAGTTTATATATAAACTAATGATAACGCTCATGAATTCTACAATGAAAATATACTACAAGAACGTAATTTACAGAACACGTTGTTGAAGTAAAATAAAAGCGGAATATTCGTGAAAATAAGACCGTTAAATAGGGCAAGAAGAGTTAAAACGATCGAGATTGAGATTAAGGGACGCGTTAATTATAAAGGTCAATTTCTTTGCAAGTAATTGCTCATAAACCATAATGAGGTATAATTATCAGATTATGTGCGTCACGACAGCAGATAATTTGATTGATACCATTGATCATGATATTCAGGATTAATTTAACCTGGATCTAACAAGATCATTATCTAATAAATTAATTAGACAATAGAATTAAAGAGTGTTCTTGCCTGATCCAGGCCTGATCATTCAAACAATAAAAAATAAATATGCGCCTGACCAGACACCAATTGTCTTGGTTTTGAACTAGGAATTTTCTTCCTTGTGCTACGAATACCAGACAATGCTAAATGACTGGAGCGATTTTGATGCAGTGCTAGTCTAGTTGTGTGGTAGGTTTTATTAAGGGAAGATAAACACATTCTCTAGTCATATATATTCAAACTAGCATCATATATAAAATATATTCAAAGTAGCCGTGCCTTGTCGATAATCGGTACTGTGTTTAATTAAAGAACGATGCGATACGCAATGTATTTTAGTATGACTATGACATAAATGTCTGCTCATGCATTGCGCATAAAACGTGTAAGCGTTTCAAAATTGCGTGTAATTGCGTTTGTCCCGGCTAATATCGGTTGATATTAGTCGGTAAGCCTAGTCAGAGGCCTTATGAGCGGCTTGATAACATCTGACAGCAGGGTTAGTCCCAGCAGGGGTAGTTAGCTTGCCTTGCAAACACCCCTCCACGAATCCGCACTGAGCCCGCGTGGTGGAGTATGGCCCCGACTAGCTCATAGTTGAGGTAAGGCCTTTACTCAGCAGTGGATAGTTACAGGCTTACTTTACTTTACCACCTAACCGATTTCGACTACGGTGGCCAGTTACAACGAACTTACCGACTGCGTGGGACATATTATAGTGCACAAGTGTGTGCACAAACACGAGTCTCTCTCAAACTCTGACGCGACCGGATAGATCAGGCACATAGGACCAAAGGCTTTACGTGCTGACCCAAACACGGAGGTGAAACACCGCCAACTTCCAAACTCCGGGTCAGGCTGAGAATTTCTAAACAGAAAAACCCGGGTACATTTTTTTTTCGCCCGACCCTGGCATTGAATCTTTCAGCATTTGGCATCGAACCAGGACCTCAGGCGCAGCCGTCGCTTTAAAGTGCGACGGCGACCCTCTAACCGCTGCGCCACCGAGGCAGCCGTATAATTATCGACCATTTAACTACATTAAAATAGTTAAAGGGCATGAAAATGACGGGAACGCCGGAACTTTATTGGCTCAACTTACGACAGCGCCGACGCACCTCTGTCTACAAATACTGTTAATAAAACAACACAACAAAGTATGAGTCAGTACAAATTTCCTATAAGTATGAAGCTAAGTTTTATTATTATTTTATGATGTATTTTCTTTTAATATTTTAATTTTATTTTATTCTTATTTATGGAAAAAATCCGGTAATTACACTTAATATTAAATGGTCTTAAAATAAATATTAAACAATCTGAAACAACTAAAAGAATGTAAGGAATTTAGTAAGATTAATTATTGACCTGTGATAATTACTTTACTTATTTTATCTGTCTACAGTAAATCATTCAGATCAAAACAAAATTCATCATTGAAAAAAAAATATGAAGGACATCTTGCTCTACAGTCACAAGGGCTGTTTAAATTGCTTTCGTTTTGTGGTGACTATAATATTTTATCATACATCTTATCTATTAATTGTTAAAAAAATAAAGCATTCAATTCTTGAGTGGGGGTTTGAGCACTCTGGCCATGTAAAATAAAAGTATAAAATCAGAATGAACTTATTTTCAAATACAATAAGTGAGTTGCTTCCAATGCATTTGTTTATGTGAGTAGGCTAGTGGGAATTTCTTATAAGCTGAGGAGTGACTACATAAACAATGAGAGCTCTTGCATTTTATGCACAGCAATACTTTATTGAACTACCAAAATTGATGAATAAGTAATAACCATACATAATTTTAAACTTAAATAAATTCAGTATATATAATATCTTACAGGCTACTGCAAGTATTGCAATTGATAACTGAACTTTACTTTCATGAAACTTTTAGTGTATAACGTTAATAAAAAGTTTTGAAGCTGTAAGATATATCAAGAACTGATGTGACCATTGGACACCGTATCAGGTGTTAAAATTTTTGCTTTGCGCCCTAATGACCCGTCATTGGGTAATCGTCGGGCCGGGGTCTTTAGTTTCAGCTTTTGTGTTTTGTCATCCAGGAAATAGGTGATTTGTGTTTTTCTTTTGGCTAGGCTTGAAGAGTTAAGAACCTGTTTCTCTATAGACATGTAAATACTGACCAAAAAATAATTCAAAATGGAACAGCTTTTGGTATAAAGTATTGTATACATACAGAACACTAAATAGAACTTATTAGGACATTGTGAAGCAGGCCGTAAGTAGCATACATACCTAATATGTGTTGGAATTATTATGACAGGTAATAAAAATTAAAATACCTATAAATAAATTACACATCCACACCACTTAGTTGTTTTGGTTGATAATTCTCTTGTGGGGAATTGTATATGTTTTCAATAAACTACAAACACATTGTAAACTTACCGGTTAGTACATTTTAATCTGTCATTAAAGAAACCCTAATGATGAAAGGGTATTATACCAAATACCCTATTCAATACCTCAAACTTTAACCTGAATGTCAATAAATTTAGTACTCCTTAACCAAGTGCCATGCTGATAGGGATTTTTGAGAGATTTCTACCATTTTATTCATATTGTCTGCCATTTTATAGAAGAGGAGACCTTGTACAAATTATATCAAGCCAATGAATCTCAGTCTAAATAATTATAAAACTCTACATATTTACGGTGTATTACGATAGCACAAAGCCCATACGCATATTCATCATAAAATTTTGCTTGTTGTTACAAAATAAACGATCAGCTGATTTCTTTGTTTGACGCTGAAGGCAGTAGCACCATGTTTCATGTTAAATTCTGACGCGCCAGATCACTACCAAATCACATACGTTAACCAACAACTCTCTAGATTGCTTCTTAATTGTTCTAATGGCAAGTGATAAAGAGTTTTGCGAGTAACTTATGCATAAACAAACCTTGAAAGTTCTTACCTTTGTAATGGACTCGAAGATTATTTTGCGATAAACCGATGTAGCTGAATTTGTCCTTAGTACTCCATGCTCTTGGTAAAGGTGTCTCATCTTCATTTACGTTAGGATAAAGTAATTTTAAACGATCTACAGTATCACTTTGCACTTGATTTTGGGAATCCATCGTTCCCCGTCCACTACCCATCGCAGCCATTTCTAATTTCCTAAATCATGTCTTCTGTCAATGACGTCACATCCACTTGCTGATGCTGACTTTTCTGACAAATCATAGCATAGGCAT
Organism: Pyrausta purpuralis; assembly: GCA_963924145.1. Classification (NCBI taxonomy): domain Eukaryota; kingdom Metazoa; phylum Arthropoda; class Insecta; order Lepidoptera; family Crambidae; genus Pyrausta; species Pyrausta purpuralis. Next base: position 2,530,261 of record OZ001657.1, on the reverse strand, counting down.
ATCATAGGTGGCAACACTGAACCAGACCATAGAGAACTGGACGTATGAGTAATGGTGTATCCACACCACCCGGTGGCATGGGCAGTAGCCCGTGCCGCTTATGCCACAACGGTAGCCGCTGAAGTGTATACACACCGCCCGGCAACATGTGACGGCGGCCATTCCGCTCGTGCCACAGCGGCATTTTCCATAGTATCTGATAGTTAATTGACGTACAGCACCGGTACGACCGATTTAGCAAGACCACCGGTCAATATTGATATACCCTTAAAATCCATGATATTACACAAGCGCGCACTTTTAACATAACCAAAATAATGTTTTTGACGACCTCCTTGGTGTAGTCGCTAAGCACACTAGTTTCAAGGCGTCGCCGCTCCGAGGTGCCGGGTTCGATTCCCGGTCGGGTCAATGTAAAAATCATATTTTTGTTTCGGGTCTGGGTATTGTGGTACCACCGTTGTTTCTGATCTGCATAACACAAGTTCATCTATTTACTTTGGGATCAGAGCAATGTATGTGATTGGTTTCAATATATTTATGTCAATGTTTTATTCAAAAGGAATTGAAACCATTAAGGAACGCACAAAGGAACGACACGATTGATTACATATATTGATTTCACGGACAACACTCTGCTGGATATGATTAATTTAGATAAGGACTGAATTATTATCTTATGTTTGAAACTCTTTAGATAATCACTACAGTAACAAACAGTAACAGTATATTTAACAGTATACGTATAACAGTTTATTTCTCAGTTTTATTAGATAAGTCTTTCAAAGTTATGTCAACTAAACATTTTCCAAAGCATTTAAAAGTTATTCATGGCGTAGTTTCTAATAAGCTGAAGTTCATAAATAAGCCGATGAATGATTTATTAGAAACACAACAACTTTACCACGATGAAGTCCTTGAGGTAAATATATTTAATTTTAAAATATCTCTTATACTAAATTCTTAATTCTTCATTCATAAAGTACACAAACTAAAAGGGCCTATTTTCAGATATTTCGTGATGCGTTTGTGAACATTATTACTAGTTCTGTAACTTATTCGGGTATACTTGGAGAAATCAAACAAGCATATGAAAATGCTCTTAATGTTAGAGATAATCGAATCTCACAGTTCATTATAGAAGATGTAAGTAATGTGTATTTGTTCGTCCGCTACCCCAGCCAGGAAACAGTTACAGTTTAATATTCAGCATCCAGCAAAAGTCCAGCAATCAATATCATGTATGTAGCTCAGTCTTTATTTGTCGCGCTGGTTGTGCCTGTGGTAGGGGTGGGTCGTTGACGGTTTTTGTGTTAACGAAATGAAACTGTTAATTGCAATCAAATAACCTGTTAAAAAAGCAGTTAACGTTATTAACTGGTTTGCAGTAATGTCAACAGATTTGGACGTAGCAGTTTATTAGTCGAAACAGTTAAAATTTAAAAAAGAAGTTGACGTGAATACACAACTGAAACAACTTTTCCGTTTAAAACATACCTGTCTTTTAGGTAGTCTGTTTGAGTGAGCAGTTGATTTTAAAAATCTAAATACTAGAGTTATTTCGTGCCGCTGCCGACATTTTGCAAATATTTTTATTTTATTTTACGTACCTAAAACTATTTATTTACACTTATTATACAAGAACTAAATATTACAACTTAAAACTAGAAAACAAACAGTCACTACAAAATCAATATACTTTCGCGAAGAAACAAATAAGCGTTGACCTCAACGTGTCAGTCAAACAGACTAATTCGATTGTTTACAAAACAAATGCACGACACAAACCTGTTCATATTGGTAAGACGGCTCGATGCGCCGAGCCATGGAACGAGCAAACATACAAAGATCTCTCTCACTCTCGTACAACTTTGAGCTATTGGCGTCTCGCTCGCTCGTATAGACGTCTCGCGTCTGCTCGGTGTATTCCGTTTGTAAGTCGTTAAGAGAAACAGCTAATAAATTCAACTGGTTTTACGTTACGAAAAAGCAGCTTCGGATAATGTTTAGCGACTGCGCGTTGAATGTTCGTTGAGTTAATCCACGCGTTGCGTTCGGAAATCGTTGAATAAAACAGTTGATAAATTTAACTGGTTTTGCAGTAGACGAAAAGCAGTTAATTCGTTAACATTACAAAAGCGGTTTAAAAAAACAGTTTGTTGAATTAACGCCCACTCCTAGCCTGTGGGCTAGCTAGAACCGATTGGGACCGCCCAATTTTTGATATGACAGCTGTCATTCTGCCTCCCTCCCCCCTCCTTTTCCTCATGTTTGTTCTTCTTGTACTTCCCTCTCTTTCTTGTGCATGTGTTGTTGTTGACTTGTTGTTATCATTTCGAAACTTTTACGCTGACCACTGCACATACATATTTTATTCTGTTGTAATATATCGAATCAAATCTACCGTGTTAACGGATGGTTAGAATTGTATCAAAATGGATACCCAGGTAGTACCCAGCGCAAGCGAGATTCCAACTGTTCTCGTATTAGATGGAGGGTTTTCCTCACAGCTTTCTCGTCACGTCGCCACCACCGCTGACGGCGATCCGCTTTGGAGCGCTCGCTTTCTACAAACGCACCCTGAAGCGGTATATAACACGCACTTGGACTTCCTGCGAGCCGGTGCCGATGTTATTTCGACAAACACGTATCAAGCATCGGTTGGCGGATTTGTCAAACACCTCGGAGTGACGTCTGATGAAGGCCTCGCCATCATACGACGCTCCGTTGAGCTGGCCAAGCGCGCTCGGGACACTTACCTGAAAGCAAGCAAAGAGCATGGTACCCCAGTCCGTACGCCGCTCGTGGCAGGCTCAGTTGGACCTTACGGCGCCCACCTACACGACGGGTCAGAGTACGACGGCCACTACGCGGACCGGACGTCTCCGGGGACTATGCGTGAATGGCATGCCCCACGCATCAAAGCCCTGGTCGAAGCAGGGGTAGACCTTCTAGCCTTGGAAACCATACCATGCCAAATTGAAGCTGAAGTACTCATAGAAATGTTGAAAGAATATCCAAACACAAAAGCCTGGCTATCTTTCAGTGTTATGGACGGGAATAGGCTTGCACATGGAGAAAATTTTCAAATGACCGCTAAAAAATGCTGGGATATGAGTCCACACCAATTAGTTGGTGTTGGAGTCAACTGCTGCTCTCCCAAGATTGTAGCCAAGCTCTTTGAGGGTATTAATAATGACAGGCCAGAGAGTCCAATTCCCCTCATAACATATCCAAATTCAGGGGAGAAATACAACCCTGAAAAAGGTTGGATTGATGGAGACAAGTGTGAATCAATAGAGACATTTGTGCACCGCTGGTTAGACTTGGGTGTTCGCTTTGTTGGCGGATGCTGCCGCACATATGAAGCAGATATATCTCAAATATATGCAAAAGTGCACAGCTGGTTGGACTTAAAGAAATTAAACAAAAATACGAACTGATTATTATTACTAGTCTTAGTGAAGCAACTAAGTTTTGGTTTCAATTATCTATAAGATTTTTTAATTGATATTTTTCTTCTTGGAAATGTGTTTCCGCACATATTGTTCCGCCAATGTCACGTGAAGCTTTTGTAAGGGAGCAGAATAAATATTTAAGTAATTGTTTTCAATTGTTGGACCTTAAATGTAACCTGTTATTTTGTTCCTAGTCAAAGTACCATAAATTCCAAATTTCTATAATACTTGTATAGTGACAAGTGTTTATTTCAGAGAGTATTTGGGTTGTCAGTCAAGAAGAAAAAAAGGGATGATAAATTAAGAAACCTGATCAAAGAAAATGAAGAGTTAAAGGCTCAAAATATGCTGCTTTCACTTGATGTGTCCAAGCTGAAGAAAGATATAGGGAAGGTTTGTTATGGGAGCTTTAAATGTTGTAAGAAGGGTATAGTGGTAAAAGGTATTAAGTGATAAGTCAACATCGACGACATCCGGTAATGGCCAAGCACGCTGGGTTTCAAGGCGTCACCGCTCCGAGGTCCCGGGTTCGATTACCGGTTAGGTCAATGTAGGAGTCATAATTGTTTATATTGTCTCGGTTCTGGGTGTTGTGGTACCTCCGTTGTTTCAAATTTCCATAACACCAGTAAATATGATCTACTTACTTTGGTATCGGCGTTTACAAAAATATATATTTCTGATGCTAACATATTTACCACATTTTGTATGTCACTGCAAGTGTATACTGTCCTGTGTGTATTTTTCTGTACGGTCAACAGCACATCAAGGTAAACATTGTGGTGTCTTATGCCATTGTAATAAGGGAAAGTTTGCAACAATAGTGGATAACCTGATGTGCTGTCGACTATACATGTTTGAGGTTTCCATCTTATTAATTAGTTAATTCAATTTTCAATTATCCTCAACTACCTATATATATTTTGCTAATTACAGACAGACAATAATTAAAGTAATGGGTGCTCAAATAAAATATCTTATTTGTGTAAATAATATTTGGTGTTTTATTAAACTGTCACATAATAATATAACAGACTCATGGTTGATTATTGACTATTTAAATATCTATTATACTCGTACATAGGTTTCAAATGCTCAAGTACCATCTATAGTGTAATATTGATAACACTGTGATGTAGTATGTGTAGGTAGTTAAAAGATTGCACGAGCAATGTACGGACGGCAGCACGTCAAGGTAAACACTGCGGTATCGTATTCAGTTGTAATAAGGGCTATTTTGCACCAAAAGTGGGTAACCTGATGTGCTAGCCACTATACATAGCTCGTGCAATCTTCTAATTTATTACGGGAATGAGGGAAAGATGTTATGTTATCGCATTGCTTACTTACGTATTGAAGAAATATTCAATAATAGCGGTCCCCCACGACTTCGTCCGCGCGTTTTGATTTTGCTTCCTTTCGTCCTGTCTATTCCTCGATAAATAAGTTATCCAACACAAAACAACATTCATAATCAGTCCAGTAGTTCTTGTGATTAGCGCGTTCAAACAAACAAACTCTCCAGCTTTATAATATTAGTATTGATGATAAGATCTGCATAGAATATTATGTGTTGTACATTCGACCTATTCAATGGTTTAAGAAAGTTCATTAATAATTTAACAAACTTATTAAGCTAATCAACTTACTTACGTAACAACACATATTTACAGTTTTCGGCACTGATTGATAGGTAACTACTTTCCAGGGAAAGTACTATAGCTGAACGCACACTTATCCGAGCCGAACGCGCCCAACGAAACGAATTTTAGAATCTTAATATGAAATCTAATGAAACCTCGCACACTTATCCCCGTCGAATCGTCCGAATCTGGAAGAACCCTAAAAATCCTAGACGAATTCGGATGATGATCAGATTCGGCGCGCCTAATGCGGTTGACTAGACGATTCGGACGACTCGCCGGATAAAATCTTCATACTCACTCCCACCCTTGATGTCACTCATAGCGCTATCTCATAAATTCTTCGACGCGGTCGATTCGACCGAATCGTTCGAAGGTGTGCAAGGCCTGCTTGACTTCGATTCGTTCTGATCCTTATTTAATCACATCACTTCATAATCGTCTACCCATTTCCTAACTTATTAAGTGCCCAAAAATCATAATACTGCTAACCATCATTCGATATCGGCACGTCGGTTACCGTGGTTTGATTTGACGGTTTGATTTTTGACAAAACTACCCTCTGATCCAAAACGAATGGAGGCGTTGTTTATCTTTGGCAAAAGGTAACACAAATGTTCCCAACAGCTAAAGGACGACAAATTTTCGGAGTACGTAGCGCTGATGCGCGAGCGAGACGCGAGATACACGCTATATTTCGAGAACCAGGAGTTGCAGAAGAAGCTGAAAGAGCTGAATGGCAGCGCGAAACCGGCGGACGACGCGTACGGCGACCCGATGGTGCTGAGGATTGCACTTGACCGCTGCAGGTAATTAACCTCGCCAGCAGCGCGGAACAGACGTTGCCCAAGCCCAAGGGCACTTTAAAGGCTAAAAAAGCACTGCGTTGTGTGATTATCACAGAAGCCCGCACTGCGGAAGTCGCGTGCAATCAGTTTATTTCAGGCCAATAACACTATAATCTGAAAAAATTGCGAAGTTGAATTTCTTATTGACTAATGTAAAGGAGCGCTTACACCAGGCTTGACAAAAGTAGAACGTATATGGCTGTTATATGTAGGCAACATTTAAGTAACCTCCGATTGAAACTCACAGAGAGCTACTCTCCACAACGCAGCGAGAGCTGAAAAAGATGGCGGACCAGTACGAAGACACAGTCCCGCGGCGGGAACATGACAGCCTGATGGCGCAGCTGCACGACAGGACCCGGGAAACCGACGTCTTGAAGGCCGAGCTGAACACTATCCATGACTCCTACAAACGAGTTTTGGGTAAGTCATCAGAAATATATTTTTTATGTCAGATAATTTCTAACAAGGTTCCCAAAATGATCAGCTGCTTATATTAGTTTTACAATTAACTAACTAATCAGTAAACCCTGCAAGGTAAAAGAGGTTTGAGGCCATGTCATGTTGACAAGACAATATCTTGTATGATCTTTAAGGGCAAGCCCTTGTATGACCATTTGTCACTGCACATCTTCGAACCTACAAAATAATCTGTATTGATGATCTATGTGGAAAGATTTGTCAACAGCCCTGAAAAAGAGCGTGGAAGAGGAGCTGGTGGAGGTAAAGGACCGGTGTAGCGAGCTGGAGAGGGCAGGCACCCCGCGCCCTCAGTGGGAACTCTGCGCTGACTTCATAGGGGGTGGACGAGACAGGTAAGGAGTCTAGACCCCTAAAAATCAAGGGAATAACTCAAATATGAACACTGTGTTTACCTACTCTCATTTAATAGGTTTTTGTTTAGAAAACTTTCCTACCTACTGTGTGTGATCATTAATGGTTCTCAATTTTGCTTCCATAAATACAGATGGTGGCAGTTGGCTAGTGGTCTATCATCACGTGACATTCTGCGCGTACTGCTTAAGGAGCTCGGACCAGCGGCTGAGAGTGAACAGCTGGAACACTTCGATGGACTTGTGAGTCAGAAGCTCATAATATCTACCTAAGAATCTATAAGTAAGTACCTATGCAACAATAGTTAGAAGTCCTCTCTTTTCAGGGTACGGACCCGATGATTCCGCCATACTTGCGCTACGAAGGCAAAGTGCGCAACTTGAGGCTGTCCAGACGAGAGATCAGCGTTATCATCAATGACATTTGGCTGGGGAAGTTGGAGCACGGCCAAGGGTTGTCTATGCAGGATTATGTCACCAAGTACTTTGAGGATAGGTAAGTAGATTGCCAGAGAGGAACTGTAATAAATAAAATCAATTTGTAAAGATAACCATTGTGAATTTTATACATATATCCAATCAACCACAACAATGTTATCTTGTATCACAGACTCACTTATTTTCTGCTGTAGTGCTCTAATATCCTAGCAATAGCGGTATAATACCTACTAAAACTTTCTGTATGACCTAAAGGTATGACTTAGTGCAATTTTAGCAGTAAGTTCGCCTTTTGTACACAATAGAGTTTTTAAAATAAAAAATAGTGCCAGAAAACTACTACTAACGAGGTAGTTAGAACCACTTTACTTTTATAGGTCTATACTGCTGCCGTAACTTAGGGGAAAACATTATTATGTGCCCAGATACCAACAGCCCTCAGTGCGCGCAGAATGGGCGTACAATCTATGCGCCGGCGCAGAGCAGATGCTGGACGAGCCGCAAGTGAAGCTGTTCTGGGGCGTGCTGCACGGCCACCTCAGCGAGCATATCTACCTGAGCCACCGGAGGCAGTGGCAGACGTTGAGAGACCAGCTGTATCGGCAGAGCAAGGTTAAAGAGGTAAATATCCACAGCTGGAGAAGGTATCACCATTATTTTACTAGCACTGAGCTTCAGTTGAAAACACAGCAGTTATGCTTCAATTTATTAGGTACTTTTTATCGCAAAACTCCGAAATGTTAGTTGGTCCATTTATCTCACCTCCTATGGTATCAGCTACTAGTTTGGCTGGTGACCGCTAAAATAATGAAGAAACTTTTTTTTTTCAACAGAACATAACATTGGAGGAATTCGAGAAAGTTGCCAAGTCTGTGTTCCCGCTGAAGAGTGACGTAGACATCAAGAATATGATAGACGTGGTCCGCAAGCAGCTCAAACTCAAGATCAACTGCAATGACGTCAATTTGGACAAGCTGTTTCAAGAGGTAAGTCTGTTAAGTAGGTATGCCAACTCACAGATAAAACTAAATGAGAGGTATCAGAAAACGTTTAAAAAGTCCACTGGCCTTCAGTAGTTGCTAGCATCATTCAGAAGAGGTAAGTACTTGCTTTTTATCAGTGGTGCTGGTGACTGCATTGTCATCGTTAGATCTTTAAATATGAAATACTATTTTACAGCTTTTACCAATAAATATTTTGGGTCAATCAACTTTTCTTTGTCTTTTCCTGTCCCAAGTGTTTAAAAGCAATTTTCACAAAAAACACACCTACTCAAATTTAATTTATTTTATGAATTAAACGTACTTAGATCAATAATAAATACGAAAATTAATTTAGTATATATTTTTATTTAACAATTTTTAGTTTTTGGCTAGGTAACCCAGGAGACTATTCCAGGCTCCCATACAAAAATCTGCTGTCCCCACAGCAAGTTTCTTCGAATTTTTAGGCCTGGTGTGAGAAAAATGTATGACAGCAGGTAAATCTTATATTGCATCTTAATCAACAAAGCCCTTATTTTCACATGTTTTAAGAAACATCCGATTAATTTTACGATTTATTAGGTATTTAGAATTTTGATATTGTGTCCCTCGTTGTGCAGTTATTTTGTTGTCCCCAGACTTACTCATCTTATACATAGTATTATGTCTTAAAACGGCTCAACTAAAGCTTGCAACTATCTCAACACGGTCTAGGTCTCATGTGATCGTGTCCGTTATTCTCGCGACTGATAATTTACTCAGCCATTTCATACGCCGTCAGAGGTGACGCTGAGTGTACGTTTACTGTTCCACTGGCATCCACGCATTTTCCCAAGTATTTATTTTCTTTTTCATGCTTTGAACTTTAATGCAGTAAGCAATGTGGTCTTATATCACGTGAGAATATTAATGGAGGTGATTTGGGAGTAAATGGCGTGTATACATTTTTTTAAAGGCTAAATGTCTCTGGAGTCACTGATTCCCCTTCCTCACTATTTAGGTGACCTAAGAGACAATTGAGGTGACTTCAGAGACAAAACGTGGTAATTGTATCATTAAAGTTCATTTAATTATATAATAATCAGTTTTTGGTGTATTAGCTTATAGTCTTACTAGCGGTCCCCCGCGACTTCGTCCGCGCGTTTTGAGTTTGCTCCCTCCCCTCCCGTCGCAGCGTCATGTTTTATATCCTAAAGCCTTTCTCGATAAATGAGCTATCCAACACAGAAATATTTTTTCAAATCGGTTCAGCAGTTCCTGAGATAAGCGCGTTTAAACAAACAAACTCTTCAGCTTTATAATATACTAGCGGTCCCCCGCGACTTCGTCCGCGCGTTTTGAGTTTTGCTCCCTCCCCTCCCGTCGCAGCGTGATGATTTATATCCTGAAGCCTTTCTCAATAAATAAGCTATCTAACACAGAAATATTTTTTCAAATTAGTTCAGCAGTTCCTGAGATAAGCGCGTTCAAACCAACAAACTCTTCAGCTTTATAATATAAATTAGCGCAAGCGCACGTTGTACTTAAGTTGCGAACATTATTTTGGTGCGGAGTTATGTTAAAACTGTGATAGCTCCTAAGATATTTATTGGAATCAAATGATATAAAGGGCAACTTTGTTCTAAATGAAATGCTCGTGATAATGAATCTATTTATTTTGATAAACATAAATACCTGTGTGTATAATACACCTCTAAAAATGATGCATTATTTTTTTACAAATTTATTAACATAAAAAAGGTTGTAGTAAGTCAACCATAAAAGATAGACTTATGCTGTCGCGGACTTTATTATAAAACTCTTAATGCTGAACAATCTTGTCATACATGATTTATGTGTAACTTTAGCGGTTTCCGCAGCGTACGCAGCGGAAGCTCTCAAAAGGAATATCTTTCTCCCGTTTTCGCAACATTTTTCATTGCTGCTGTGGTCTTGTGAGTCGTTTCTTTATGTTATATAGCTTAAAGCCTTCCTTGATAAATGGACTATCTAACATAAAAATAATTTTTCAAATCGGGCCAGTAGTTTCTGAGATTAGCGCGTTCAAACAAACAAACAAACAAACAAACAAACAAACTCTTCAGCTTTATAATATTAGTATAGATTATTAGCGCAAGCGCACGTTGTACTTAAGCTGCGAACATTATTTTGGTGCGGAGTTATGTTAAAACTGTGATAGCTCCTAAGATATTTATTGAAATCAAATTATATAAAGGGCAACTTGGTTCTAAATGAAATGCCCGTGATGATGAATGTATTTATTTTGATAAGAATAAATACCTGTGTGTATAATACACCTCTAAAAATAATGCATTATTTTTTTACAAATTTATTAACATAAAAAAGGTTGTAGGAAGTAAACCATAAAAGATAGACATATGCTGTCGCGGACTTTATTATAGAACTCTTAATGCTGAACAATCCTGTCATACATGATTTTTGTGTAACTTAAGCGGTTTCCGCAGCGTATGCAGCGGAAGCTCTCAAAAGGAATATCTTTCTCCCGTTTTCGCAACATTTTTCATTTCTGCTGTGGTCTTATGAGTCGTATCTTTATGTTATATGGCCTAAAGCCTTCCTCGATAAATGGACTATCCAACGTAAAAATATTTTTTCAAATCGGGCCAGTAGTTTTAGAGATTAGCGCGTTCAAACAAACAAACAAACAAACAAACAAACAAACTCTTCAGCTTTATAATATTAGTATAGATATTGTTTTAACAATATAAAGACTTATTATAGTTATTTCTCTTATCCCATCTTACCGTCTCGTTATGAGTTAAGTCCAACGTATAACTTCGCTAAAAGATATCTATTTACAGTATTTTACTATTATATCTCGTAATATAGACCAAATAAATGATTTGAAACCTACAAAAACTATACATGTTACAATAAATATACTAAGTAATTTAAATAATTTTGTCAATTTTTGATCACACTTAAGGAATGCAATGAAATCTGTTACGTTGAAAAATTATATCATTCACCCGTGCCAAAAAACAATGGCGCGGTAAGTGAAAACTTACAAAAAGATCTTAAAAAACAAAATTTACATAAGAATAAACGTGGTACCTAATAATAATTCAGACGAAGATAGACCATGCCTTTCTTGGTCTTGGTCCTTTGTAGTAGTCCGTCATCGAGAACAACCTTACGATGTCCACTGCTAAAAATAAATATAGTTTTCTATAGCGACCGTTTGCAAGTACTCTGCACCCAGTTCTGATTCTGCCATCTTTACTAGATATTCTTCATATCTCGCCAGTAGACTTCAGCGCTACTCAATTGATAAAAGGTCTTCAATCAAACTATCTATCTCGAGTTTAGGCCCACCCAGTCGGATCATTTGTCTCAGCTAGACTCGACGAAGCACTTGTCACCTACTTCAAGAGTTGGTTTCGTTAGCTTTACGTATCAGAAATATAGATCGATAACATTTGGTGCTTAAATCTGGTATGATTATGATATATGGATGGCAACCGCGTCCACTTCTTTTATCCCGATGCTGGAAAGGCGCCGGATTGGCTTTAAAATGCACTAAACTGAGCAGCTTCTGCTGACTAAGTTTAGCATCCCCCTAACTATTGTTGCTCTGAATCGAATCCACACAGTCAGTTGGTATTTGGGAGACCCAAAATCCTAAAGATCACAGAGAATTTCATGCAAGATCAAGCCTAAGCTGAAAGAGTTGAAGAATTTGCTTTGGAATAAAGTATTGCCTGACTTTTGGGGGAGTATTAAGTAACTAAGCTGATATTTGGGCTATGGATTTGATTAAACGTCTGTGGTTCAGATTGGATGTCAGCTGAAAGTTCATCCAATCTCAACTTTCATGAAACAGAAGGTATTCAGAAACTGAGACAGATAAAGTTTGATCAGATTGTAGAACATACCGGTGATCAAGCAGAGGGAGAACTCCTTTAAATGCCTTTTAAGCGGTAGGTGTTACTTCCCAGACTCTGCAGCCCGAGCTGTTTGTGGCCAGTTAGAAGACTGAAACCCCCAGAAACTCTTGATCTTACCTGCATTTCCAAAATAATTAAGAGCCTCTTAGATACCTAGTTGCTAGCAGAATAGCTAAAGCAGTTTCAAATTTTACAACTTAATTTAACTGACAACTTAATTTAACTGCCTCGGTGGCGCAGTGGTTAGAGCGTCGCGCTTTATGCCACTACGGTGCCAGAGGTCCCGGGTTCGAACCCTGGGTATATCGGTTTTGAAATTCTCAGGGTAGCCCGAAGTTTGGAATTTGGTGGTGTTAAACCCCCCATGCCTCGGAAAGCACGTAAAGCCGTTGATCTTGTGCCTGATTTCTCTACAGTCGTATCAGATTGCTGTTCAACCGGGCAATGACAGTTAAAGGAATAGAAAGTGCACCTGTGTTTGCGCACACACTTGTGCACTATAATATGTCCCGCGCAGTCGGTATGTCGTTTCGTTGTGTCTGGCCATCGTGGTTGAAATCGGCTAGGAAGACTCTATTACTACTATTTTGAAGTAGACTTTTGTGGGATGGGGGAAAAATGTGAAACTCGCGTCAGGACACGTGGGCTGATCGAAAAACCGTAAGACGGTTGGCGAAATTATGGATGTAAGTTGATTTTTCTGAGAGATAAACTTTTTAATGTAATTAAATATAATATAAATTGTAATGTTTGTGTACGATAGCGCAATAAATAAATATTGTATTCTATAAAAATATATTATTATTATTATTATTATTATTATTATTATTATTATTATTATTTTTTATCTATTGCAGATTCTCTCTTATGTTATGAGGTTTTATTTCCATGTTCAGACGGGTATCAACCAAGCCTGACATGATGAAAATATTTTAGTTAGTTGAATCGGTGACACGTGACGAAGATAAAAATTTACGGGTTATCCTACAAGTGTTCAAAATTACTACCTTTTGAATCAAGTGTTGTATACTATGGTGGATTTGCAGAGTGTCTAAACTTTTTAATAATGACTTGGGTATTACGCCTGTAGCAGAGAGGACTATTGGTACAATATGAACAGTTTGGACATTCCATTGTGTTTTAATATGTATTGCTAGGTCGGTATATTTACTAAGTTTTTCGTTTATTGTACTTTGTATATTATGAGTGTTCGGAACAGCTATGTCAATTAAGTATACAGTATTTTTGTGTTTGTCGAATAATGTGATATCTGGCCTGTTATAATGAGTGGTCTTGTCTGTTATAATTGTTCGGTCCCAATATAGTTTGAATAAATTATTGTCTAATACTGGATTGGGAGTGTATTTATAGTATGGTGATTTTTCATGTATGAACTTACATCTGTGTGCTAAATATTGATGGATGACAGCTGATACCTGGTCGTGACGGTGTTTATAATCCGTGTTAGCTAATAATTTACAGGCACTGGTTATGTGTTGGATTGTTTCGCTGGCACTATTGCAATGACGGCAGAGGTCAGTAGGTAAGTGGTGGTCTTTTAATATGAACTTTTGATAGTTACGCGTTGCAATAATCTGGTCTTGAATGGCAAGCATAAATCCTTCAGTTTCTGGGAATAATTCTCCTCGGACAAGCCATGCGTTGGAAGCAGTTTTATCTATGTGTTCCTGGTGTAGATCTGATTTATGCCTGCCGTGTAAAGGTTTTTGCGCCCAAATATGTAACTTCTGGTCCTTGTTAGTAATGTGTTCGTTCTGTTGAGTGTTCCTGTTTTTTAAGTTGAGTGGTGTATATTTGTCGTCTGCTTCAACTGAGGATTTGTGTAATGTAGAGTGCTCTGATTTTCGGTAAAAATATTGTCGTAGAGTAGTAATTTGTTTGTTGTGCATATTTTGAATATCGATAAGGCCTCTCCCTCCTTCCTGGCGTGGTAATGTTAATCTTTGTGTGCATGATTTCGGGTGATGCTTACGGTATTTTGTGAGTTTAGTGTTTATAGTTCGCTGTAACTTCTTTAAATCGCTTTGTGACCAATTAATGATTCCGAATGAATAAGACAGAACCGGGATGGCGTAAGTATTTATAGCTTTTACAGTGTTTCTAGAATTAAGTTCAGATTTGAGTACCTGGTCTAATCTTTTGTTGAATTTTACTGTTAAGTCTGCCTTAGTTTCTTTTTGTTGTATTTGTATTGATTGTTGGAATCCTAGATACTTATAAGTGTTATTTACTTCTAGAGCTTCTATGACCTGGCCGGTTTCTAAAGTGTAGGTATTTGGTTCTATTTTTCCTCTATTAACTGAAAATATTTTGCATTTATCGATGCCAAAATCCATTTTAATATCATTAGAAAATTGCTCCGTAATTGTAGCTAGTTTATTGATCTCATTTTTATTAGATGCAAATAATTTTATATCGTCCATATATAGTAAATGTGTTAGTGTATGGTGTGTGCTGCTAGTTTTAAGTTTAAAACCACCCTCAGCGTCGCTAAGCAATTTTGACAGTGGATTAAGAGCCAGGCAGAACCATAGAGGGCTCAACGCGTCACCTTGAAATATACCTCGTCGGATTTTGATGGGTTCAGTTGTCACAAACGCGCTCTTTATGTTTAGGACTGTTCTCCATTGCTGCATGGTGGTTCCTAAGAAATTCACTAACAGTGGATGGATTTTGTAAATTTTCAGAACATCAATAAGCCATGTGTGGGGAACTGAATCGAATGCCTTCCTATAGTCTATGTACATAGTATGAATATTTCTTTTTTGTTTGTGTGCCTGTCTCATAGCTATGGAATCTATAACTAATTGCTCCTTACAACCCTGGCTTTTTTTGCGTGACCCTTTTTGTTCTTCGGCTAAAATGTTGTGTTCCTCTAGGTGAGTGTAAATAGTTTCACTTACGCAACCTGTAATAATTTTATATAGTGTCTGAAGGCAGGTAATCGGTCGATATTTTGCCGGGTTTGTAGTATCTTTGTCTTTGGGTAGCATATATGTGATACCCTGGGTTAGGTATCTAGGCATAGTTTGCGGTGACTCTATAAATTTGTTGATAAAGTTGTGAATGTATGGATGTGTGCAAGTAAGTTTTTTTAGCCAGTAATTATGAATATTGTCAGTGCCGGGTGATTTCCAGTTATGTGATCGGGTGATTACTTTAATAAATATTTCAACTGATATGTGTTCAAATTGCATGTCAGGTGTTTGTGTAGAAAATTTGAGGTTGTGTATCCATTCAGCATTATCGTTGTGTACTATTGGGTTTTCCCATATATTTGACCAGAACTGATGTAGTGCTTGTGGTGTTGGGCTAATAAAACTGTTATCTTTTGCAAGTGTTTCGCTATCTACTTGTAAGTTCCTATAAAATGCTCTTTCATTATTTTGGAATTGTATATTCTGCTTTTTACGAATGGTGCACTTAACATACCTTTTTAATCTGCTTGCTGTAGCACTAAGTTTTTGTTTGAGGGTGTCTAAATATTGCGATAAATCATTATTAAGGTTTTCGTGCTGAGCATGACATTTGTACTTTTCTCTGATGATGTCTACAGTGGCAACTACTTTTGGGTTTCGATTTCCTTTGATATATTCAGTAAGGTGACCTATTTCTCTTCTCAGTCTACGAACCTTTTCCTCTAGCCTCCTCTGCCAAGGGGGCTTGTTTAGAGTTTGGCTTCTGTTTGCCGTCTGATTATTGTTTTTAATACGAGTTCCGTTACAGATTGCTGCCGTGTACGCCGCGCAGTAGATCAAAGTTTGAAGCAAGGTAAAAGTTATTTCTGGCTTTAAGTGTTTCGGAATAATACTAGTATTTAACTTCTCTACTACAAATCTGAAAACTTTAGTCTCTTTTTGTTTCGGCAGGAATGGTCTTTCAGTGGGTTCAGTGTCCTTAAATAACTCTAATGCATTACAAAATTCTTGTTCAATTTTTTCAAGGTCTATACTTGGGGTTTTATTTGTGTAGTTTTGGTTGCGTGTTTCGTGAATGTCTTCATGGCTATTAGAAATATGTTGCGATGTCAACTGTGGAGAGTCATTTAAACTTTCGGTGCTTAGATCTCCCATGTTACCAGTATTGATCACTTTGTCAGCCACCTCTGCTGGTATACTATTATCGCAAGGTTCGTTAATATTATTTAAGTTAAGTTCTTCGGTTATTTCAGCTTTGATTACTTTGAGCCTCTCAGGGTTAATCCATTTATTGATCATTATCAGTCGTCTTTGGTCTGCAATACGTTGTTCGGAAATGTAGCTGAGGTTCGGAAACGTTTCAACGAAGTCTTGGTGTATTTTCTTTCGGTATGCTGTTTTATCTCTTTCCAGTCTGGTTGCTTTTAAATATGACCTGATTATAGTTTCATTATGTACATCTGTCCATCTCTTTTGTGTTTGTGAGTCTGGTATGTTTTCACTTAGATTTTGTGAGGTGTGTGTGTAGGGATGTCCTGGATGTATTTTATTTATTTCTGCTTGAACTTCAATATAAATATTGTCAATCGTGTTTTGTGGTAGAAGCTTGTTATTAATTATGGCTCTTCGTTGGTCACCAAGTCTCTGTCTTGTGACATCTACATTTGGGAATTGTTCTGCAAACAAAGTGTGGAGAGTTATTATTATTATTATTATTATTATTATTATTATTATTATTATTATTGTATTCTATCACAAAAATGATAGTACTTTTATATTGATAATAAGAGCAATTCATTCAAAACTATTCCCTAACTATTCCAAAAAATCAAAAATGCACAACGTTGATATTCAAGTTTTCACTTCTGCCGGCACTCCCGGAGTGCATTTTTTTTTTATTGTACTGTTTCCAAAGAACGAAGAAGGTTTCGACCGAGTGGATTTCGCCCGCGAGCTGTACCGACAAAGACAGCTGGCACAGGACAAGTACATCCGTGAGGTGGTAGCCGAGCTGGGCGGGAAGCATGCTGCGAACAAACCCGTCACCAGGGAGCAACTCAAGCGGGCTTTCGCGATCGTCGACCCGGCTATAGGTGAGGGTTGTCGTTGATAGCATACAGCATGTTAGTGGACATTCTCAAATAATAAAAACACACAAGATATTTTTGTTCTTATAGTTCTAAACATGTGCCTAAAAATCACAAAACTAATCAGATTGGAAGAGAACGTCTCTTCCAATCTAAGATCTAAACCATGCGGTGAATGTCGTTGATGAAAGTTGATTAAAACTTACCATCAGCTCAGTTTGTGTCCAGGGGGTTAGGGTTTAAGATGAAAAAAAATGGCGCTGCGACGCTGAGAGTGCCATACGCCCCTCAAGAGTAGTAGAGCTTTAGAGTAGTCACTTTCTAAGTCCAAGGCCTGAACTTCAAAATCTGCAGCATCAACATGAAATTTTAGTGCAACCTGTACTTATTATTCCAACAATCCCGTAGATCATATCCGCATGGAGCGTTACGTGCGGTGGGCGTTCAGCGAGGGCGAAGGCGCGGGCGCGGGCGAGGCGTGGGGCGACGCGAGACCGCTGCCTCTGCGCAGCCTGGCCGCTCGTCTTGCTGCTGGGGACCTCGAGCGCGCAGGCGCGAGATACAGAGATAAGAGACGTGCACGGTTGTAGATGTTGTACTTTCTTTGACGAAGATTATATGCACACAAAGTGATTAATATATTCATATTCCAAAGCTTTTGTTGTTTAAATGTGTCTAAAAATGTAATGTTGAATAACTGAATACCATTGGACTTTACGAGGATGTTATTTTCGTCGAACTCAAATACTTTAACTATTTTGTACATATTAAAGTTTTTGTATTTTATTGAAGTGAAAACTTCTTTAGCGGCGTTGAGCACTTTTGTGGGATGGGGGAAAAATGTTAAACTCGCGTCAGGAAACGTGGGCTGATCGAAAAACCGTAAGACGGTTGGCGAAATTATGGATGTAAGTTGATTTTTCTGAGAGATAAACTTTTTAATGTAATTTAATATAATATAAATTGTAATGTTTGTGTACGATAGCGCAATAAATAAATATTGTATTCTATAAAAATATTATTTTATTATTATTATTGTATTATTATTATTATTGTATTATTATTATTTTTTATTTTTTATACTTCTGTATCTCAGCATTTTATAGCTGGGGATTTTAGAATTACACGGGCCTAAGCCAAGTGTAAGTCCAAGTATTTTTTTAATTTATTGCATTAATATAAATATATCATATTGTATTAATTCATTGCTGTTTCGGATGTATTGATTATGTTATGGTTGCTGGTTTCATGATTTAAAGAAGAAGTAAGTTGTAGTGGATTGTATGTATGTGTAGACTGAGGGTCTTCTACCTGTAGAAACTTGCGGACAAGTCTACAGGTATTCAAAATAACTGCTTTCTGTAGTTGAGTATATATGTATTTTGGTAAGTTAAGTGATTGAATGGATTGGTGCAACTGATTCGGTATTACTCCTGTAGTAGACAGAACTATGGGTATGACTGTAACTTTATTCAGTTTCCACATTCGCTTGACTTCATCCTTAAGGTCTGTATATTTAGAGAGTTTTTCTGCTATGGTAGATATTAGATTTCATATTATTATAATTATTATTATTATTGTATTATTATTATTATTATTATTATTGTTGTATTCTATCACAAAAATGATAGTACTTTTATATTGATAATAACTATTCCAAAAATCAAAAATGCACAACGTTGATATTCAAGTTTTCACTTCTGCCGGCACTCCCGGAGTGCTTTCACAGTTTTTTTTTTTTATTCGAAATGGGTTTGCTCTTGACTCTAGCCTACACCTAATTGGGCTTAGACAGAGTCGACGATGGAGCGAGCTCACCCAGAAGAAGCCTGTTCACTCTGTTTTTAAAAGTTTTCGAGTTATATTCTCTTGGAAAAACACCGATGCAGGCAAAGAGTTCCACTCTTTGGCTGTGCGCATTATAAAAGATGTTGCGAAGCGCTTAGTTCGCAACAGTGGAATATCTACACAGTATAGGTGGTAACCCGCGGTGCGTCTAGACGTGCGGTGGTAAAAAGGGGATGGAGGAATGAGCTCATGGAGTTCCTGTGCACACTCCCAACTTATTTAACCAAATTTAACATAAAATAAAAGGGGACAGAATAAAATAACAATAAAAAGGTTTAGCCAGTATTTTACGGCGGGGGAAAACGAAAAAAAAAACAATTATTTCCCCATCGCGCAAAGTTTTCATCAGCAAGTGCATTGGCGCTAATAAGAAATCGGAAAAGGAAATATTTTTTTTATAAATAAACTAGTGTTGTGTCACTTTCGTTATTTAGCTCAGCTAATAAATGTGATATGATTACCGGTTGATTGTTTTTTTAAAAAATATAGCTCATCTTGCGAGACTGTGGCGCTGAAACCATGGCATGTACTTGCTTTAAAGAAGCAACGTTAGGTACTTTTTCATCTGTCAAAACAAAATAGCCCATGTGGGTTTTGTTTTTATTCGGGAAAATTATTAGAAATCTTTTATTTATCACTAAAATTTAATCGGGAAAATGACGGATATTATTGAAAATGAAGAGTTCGATAAAGACACTGTAAATCCTGAAACATTAGAACAGCTATTCAGTCGGAATTACAATTTATTGACTGAAACAACAGTGTCTGCTAAGAAATCTTATGTCAACAAATTACACGGGACCAAGTAAGTAAATTCCAATAGTAAATCTTAATTTTATACATATATTATACATACAGCAACTTTTTCCTATTTTTCTTCTAAATTATACTAAGAACTCATAATTTGTATTCAAATTTGCAGCAACTTTCAAGATAGGTTATACGTTATCATCAGATCAAATCCTTAGTGAACTTCGGTTTGCTGATTACTAGTGCTTTAATGTATTGTTTTACGTATATTTAATAGGTCCCTAAAATTAGCAGTAGGCGTATCGAACAACAATGGAATAGAAGTGTATGAATTGAACAAGAGTTCACTTACGCAAAGTTGTCGACTCAGTGGGCATCAGAAGGGCATAACCGAAGTGGTTTTCAGTCCCCGCGAGGACCACTTAGTGTATTCATCTGGTTTAGACGGCCTTGTGAAGCTCTGGGACCTGAGAGCTAGTGGAAGCTGTGTTCAGGAATATAAAGGTACTATTTTTTTGTGTACCCACGTCTGTTATTACTAGCGGTCCCCAGCAACTGCGTCCGCGCGTTTTGAGTTTTATAGCCTAAAGCCTTCCTTGATAAATAAACTATCTACAATTTTATGAAAAGTATAGTAGTTACTGTTATTAGTGCCATCAAACAAACAAACAAACTCTTCAGCTTTATAATATTAAGTATATGTTTACAATGCAATGAATTTAGGAGGTGGCAATGAAAAACCCAAAAGTTGAAGGACCTTAATACCTGCCATATGTGGTTGTGTAGTGATTAACTTTTTGTCAGTAATTATTATGATATTTTAGCTTTATTTGTCTGTTTGTAATTTACATTAAACAATGAGCCTCATATTTATCCTGTCTCCTTTTAACACTTTTGGTGACAGTGAACAGCTATAGCTGTAAAACAATAAAAGTTTTAAGTGTTTGGGACACTGCCCTGGAAAGTTTTAATCATTATTCCTCAATATTTTCCAGATGAAGAGGAACAGATCACCAGGCCCTATGAGTGCATGGATGTGTCTTGCAATGGGCGAGTGATGTGTGCAGGCAGTCAGCTGGTGGAAGATGATGCCTACCTTGTGTTCTGGGACTCGAGGATGCCTAAGCCACTTGGGGGCTACTGGAATTCACATACAGATGATATAACTCAGGTAAGTTGACAGTTTGGGATGTTTACATTCAGTAGCAAACATCCTTTGCCTGATAAGTGTGTCTAATTATTGTCTATGTGTTTACGAGTAAGTGTTTTGTATGTGTCTGTGAGTTGAATAAATGTATTTTCTTTATTCATTTCTCTAATGATGACAATCAAGTAGACCATGATATTTATAAAAGTGATTATGATGCTTATACTTGTAAGAAAATGCAATGATAACAATTTCTAATTCAAAAACTCCTGGGAAACAAAAACCCATGCAATGAAAACAATTTTGTTCTTCTATTTACCAAAAAAAAAGAACTTACCATTTTGGTAACCTAAAATATGAATACCTTTGCTTACTTAAAATATGAATACCTACTGCTAATAAAAAGGTAAATATTCTTTTTTTTTTTTGCATTTCAGGTCAAATTCCATAAAGACAAGACAGAAATACTAGCAACAGGATCAATAGATGGGTTACTAAACATTTTCAATGTCTTGGAGCAGACAGAGGATGATGCACTTATATACTCTTTGAATGTAGAGAATTCTGTGGAGAAAATATCTTGGTTGGATAGCAAAAACGTAGCATGTACCACACAGTCCAACGATTTACAGCTTTGGGACACTGAGACAGGTGATCAGATAAAAAGTTACAGCAGAGACAAAATCTCTAGAAGCATAAAGGTAAAAACTATTCAATTTTCGTTTATTAAAATTATGACAACACTACTATATAATTGTATAATTATAAATTACAATTATTATAATTTATTAAAACAAACAATCTATAAGGAATTATATTCTGAAATTTAATGAGAGTTGTGTCATTAGGTTTCTAAGTTCAATATTGATTTTTTCAGAGAACCAAAGAAGATGATTGTTATTTAGTAGATATTTATAAGTCTATTGATGACACACCTGTGCTACTGGCTGGATCAAATGCAGGAAATGGGTAAGATTAAAAATTTCTTTCCTTAAATTTCAATCACTTTTGTAATTAAAAATTATATGTATATAATAATAACATCATCCTTTTACTAGATTGCCTATAGTGTGATTGCTTACATGTTTTGTTTGACATTGCAGAGATGTTCTTAGGTCACTCACAATAACAGAAAGGAAACTTCAGCCATGCACAAACTTCTCACAAAACAAGCAGATTGTTAGGTGCTGTTGGTACGAAAAAGACGTAAGTTTACATTGTATTCTATTTTTATTGCATTTTGAGCTACATAAGTTTTTACAATGTGTGTGATTGTAGTTATATTATAATACTTACTTATTTAGTAAATAGTTGAAAAAGCTTCAAAAGCAATTTTTTTTTCAAAAAAGATGTAAAATCACTTTATTTTTATACATAAATAGTTTTCTTTATTTCTTTAAACTTTATTGAACTGTAAATTGTACAATTGGCGGACTAAATGCCTTATGGCATTCTCTAACAGTCAACCGCTTGAGGAATGAAGATAGTTTAATCAGAGAAATAATCCTCCAGAATATTTAAACATATTAAGAAGGACCAAAAAATATATTTTCTATTTCTTACGGTTTTTGGCGTACATGGCTTTTTCTTTCTTTCTAAGCACAGAATTGTCCTTATAGTGTGCTTGAGTGTTTTAGTTAAGATACCTACAAGTGGTGTCATTGAGCACCTGCAGAAGTTATATCAATATGCGTTATATTATGCTTATATGACCATGTCTTATGCATTACAGAGAGACATTCTGGTGATAACGGGCGAGTCAGGGCTGATCAGCGTGTGGAGCGCTGCCGCGCGCGCCGATCAAGACTCCCACAAGATAACCAGCTCGCTCAACAAGCTGCACGTCAATAGATTTAAGCCCTATTAACATTTATAATTGTAAATAAAAGGTTTTTAAAATCAATGATTGATGAAGATTTTTACCTTGAGGACACTGACTAAGAAAGGAAACATCTAAAAATCTGCGTGAGTATGGCAATTTATTGAGTAGTTTAAAAAATATTACATTGACGTATTCATTAGAAATTTCGCGGGTGGAGTATCGGCGCAGTAGAGCTCGATTGAGCATTGGACCGGTTAGTCAAAGGTAGCTGTATTTATTTCTTATTCCATTTTGTGAAGTAGTTTAAATCTTGGAAGGCCTTCCAAGAAAGCCCCCATTTGAAGTTCGGTTTATAGGCAGAAACAAAACAACTATAATATACTTATTTTATTTATTTTCAAGACCCAAAATAAATCTAACAAATGTAGAAAAAATAATTAGCTAATTCAATATAATAATATGTGAACATGTGCACAGTATGCACAATAATAATATAATAATGTTTGTTACTAAATCACACACATACAGACTACACATAAACAAGGAACACACAGAGTGACAATTATATTTACAGTTAAGCTTATGTTATAACTTTTCAAGGATGAGAGAGAAATTTCGCATAATTCTTGCATAAATTCGAGTTATCTCAAAACAATTTTAACATGTTATCCAAGTTTGAAACATATAATTTTAAATATTCTCTTCGAAGAAGCATGTTTAATCAATTACACGCAAAACCAGACTCTCCAAACTATAACTAATCAATCATAATATATTAATAATCCAGATTTTTTAATTTGTACTCATAAAATTCTCCAACACTCTTTTTTGGATTTCACATTGAACTATGAAATTCCTATAACATACAAAAATTGCTTGGCTATTAAAAAAAATAATGACTTGTGAGCTATAAATGAAATAGCAATTCTTTGTTAAAATAAAGCAATATTATGCTAAATGAGCATGCATTTTTTTAAATGTGTTGATATAAAAATAAAAAATAAAAAAAAAAAAAAAAGTAAAAAAATAAATAAAAAAATAAATGACATGATAATCTCTTAAAAATATACAGTCAATAAAATAAATATGGTTAGTATTTTTTCAAGTTTTCAAAAAAGCGCTCAGGCAAAGGAATGTACAAGACATGATAAAAAATATTTTCTTCTTGTTTATAAAACTGCGAAACAATGGATGGGCAAGTTTATAATTTAAGTAAGGAAACATTTTTTTATTTAAATAATACAATATAATCAGTAGAGAATGCCAGATTAAGGATAGACATCAGCCAATGGTAAACAAAGTGTATCTAAATAAATAATACATTTTAAATGTTCATAAAAATCCGGAGGACGTAAAACAAGTCCCATAAATCTCTTTTTTTATTTTTGATATTAGAATGGGGAAGCCTTTCATGTAAGTCAAACCCTATTATTTATGGAAATATCTCATGGCATGGATCGTCTTTATTCTAAAATTAAAAAAAAAGGTTAATAAAACAGGTAAAACTAACATTTTACTCAACACGATATTCGTTAAAAATTGTCATAGATGAGTAAATAAGAAAATTTGTAAAAGTAATATGAAGGGAATAAAGGGAGTTCATTTGAAAGTACCAGCAGAGAGGGGTGCCTTCAAGCGAAGTCTTTGGAAGTCGCGCGCAGATTACTTTATCGCCAGGAACATTATTAGCCTGGAACAAGAAAAAAATATTGTCTATATTGAAATAAAAAACCGGCCAAGTGCGAGTCGGACTTGTGCACGGAGGGTTCCGTGCCAACTTTAACTAAATTAGGGAATCCACTTACTTTCACTTAGTAAATTACCACAATATTTTGTTGACAGCAAATATTACTTTGTTTTTCATAGTGTTTGTGTTTGTTGAATAAGGGCTACATCTCAAAAACTTCTAGTTCGATCACGTCCAAACTAATTTTAGTTGAAAGTATTTGTTACGATCTACAATATATGTATTTTTCAAAATTTACACTCGCTTAGTTTAGAAGTTAGATAGGGGGTGACGCCCATTTTTCCACTTTGGAAGCGTCTAGCTATGAAATGTTAGACTTTAGAAGAAAATGGTTTTAGAAACCTCTATGTCATTTTAAAAGACCTATCCATAGATAGGTAAATCCCCGCAAGCATAGGTTTGACATAAAAAAAATCGGTAATAGTTTCATGTATAGGAGCCCCCTCTTAATTAATTATTATTTATTATTTTGTGTATAAGAATCGTAAAGCAGTTAACATAATACATCTTACTACCAAATTTCAACAGTGTGATGCTTATAGTTACATAATAAAATGGCTGTGACATACGGACTACAGACAGACAGACTTGACGAAACTATAAGGGTTCCGTTTTTGCCATTCGGCTACGGAACCCTAAAAATGAGTTCGGAGTTATATTTTGTGTTATCTTGTGTGAATAATTTTAAGCAATGTGTGGTTTTCACCGTTGTCCTTTTATTGTCTTGTTGAATATTTTGTATTATGTTGTTGCAAGTTATGTCTCGTCTTTCAGGAGTGTAGTCTTGCTGATTCCTACATTGTATTTGTCATAGTATAGTTTTCAGAAGTAAATATTGCATCGTGTAAGTATAGTCCGTTTTCCTTTGTTAGTCGAATGACAATCATTTTATAATTTTTAAACTAATATCAGTTCATAAAATTCATGTCCTATTTTATATAAATAGATCTCAGTGCTAAACGATGAATTACCTATGCATTCGATATGAGTTTTGTGTTTATCTTATTATAAAACGAATTATTTCCGTAAAAGGATTGTCAAGATTGTTTACAATATTCAACAAGCAAAAAGAAACGGAAGATAGTCAAATACTTAAGCCTGATTGTTCCAACGACCGATAAGTAATATTTGTCGAATAAAATACAAAACGCCTAATTAGAAAACGTCACCTATTTGTCAGCAATCATTTATGTAAATGACATTTTAAAGTCGGTCGTTTTATACTTATTCAGTTGGATAAGTCCTATCTAACATTGGTAAAATCGTCCCTTAGTCGCGTTATCATCCTACTCACCGGAACTGTATCGCCTTGTTGAGCAGCAGGCGGTTAGCGTCAGCGGCATCGGCGAGCGGTAGCGGGAGCGGAGGCGAATCGGGTGCGTCCTCACTGAAAGCGTGCGAGCGCGCGCGCGGGGAGATGGCCGCCTCGCCGTACGGGCCGCGGAGCCACACCCACTGCAGTTGGAGGGGGGCGGACGGCTTGCTCTTTAGGATTATCTGGAATTACATACTTATTAAACACTATGCCAACGATTTTGTTACTGCTAGTCTAATCTATCAACACATTTTCAAATGAGATACCATAAAAACTGAGACAGATTCGGCGAAGAATCTCCACCAAGACAAGCCAACTACGCGGAACGTTCAGGGTTCGAATTTATCAAGATTATTACGCTCCTTGATAATTATCAAGATTATTATCACAAGTACATATAAGAAATTAATTTGTAATATTGTTTAAAAATAAATTTATAAGGTCTTATGTAGCGAGTCGAGTTATACGTTGCGAATGTTGCTAAAGTTTTTGGTGCTGATTGTTGTCAAGTTTTCAATTTGTAGTCACTTATATAGTGTTGTGGAAAGTAAAAAGTTATTTTGGCGTAATAACTAGTGATCGTTGTCGAGCTAAACAGATAGTTTTATAACTACCTATGCTGAATTACAGCTACCACTAGACGTGTGAGCTGAAATACACGTTCAAACACTTCTAATACAGTTCACTTTCCCGAGCGCATTTTTTTGCATTATTAATTGATAATATCCATATCATGACGTTATCACACGATAATTATCATGATATTTATCGTGATAATTATCCTTTAGAACCCTAGGGATGTTAGTTCTCAAGTGTGTGCACAAATGTACTGACTGTTTCCACCCTGCAGCCCGACATGACCGGACAGAGATTGTGGTTTTCGTAGACACCCTAGTTGGGCAATTGTATTAATAAACTATTGTTGAAGAACTAGAAAGATGGGCAGACATATTTATAAAAGATCGGAATATCGCGCTCGATGCGGGCTCCTAACTAATGATCAGAATGTTCCTGAAGGAGACCTATATCTTGTTTGGCTTAAATGAATTCAATGTATCAGAATGACCGATTTACGATTATTTTTACAGGCGAGTTTAGATTTTGTTTTTCGTACAAAAGGCCGCAGTTGTTTACAACATTGAAGAGATAAAAAAATAAAAATATGCATTGACATAGAATACAGCAAAACACATCAGTTATCTGTATCTAAATATTCACAAGCTCCACAAAGCAGCAATGTCAGACGATTGACCCGAAGTATTGTTTGCAAGACAATGGCCTTAGCATCGGATCTTACGAGGTTATTACCTATTGTAAGAGGAATTTCGTAATCCGAGCATCAAATTGTTTGATGCTTGCATCTTATCTGATCATCTACAAATAATACATAGTAACGAGTGTTTCACTTCGAGGTATTTTTTATTATTATTTTATACAAGATTAATTCTTGACATAGACTCTTCTATCGTTCTAATTTTCGAAAATATTTTTCTATCGATGAGGCACATTTCTAGCTTAGTTGTTGCCACACAGCACGTGAAACCATGTCTTTTTTTCGTGAACAACTATGAATAGTTAATTTCGAGGTTTAGACCGGTGAGTTAGCCGCCTGATCCTGTGACAACACACCCTTAGACTTTTTCTTTTGGGGCTTTGTTAAGTCCATTTTTACTCACATTATTCACCAAATACCAATCGAAATGTTCGGACACTTCATCGAAAGTTGGATCTGCAGAATGGACAATGTTAACCGGAGTTACGGCCAACATTTGAAAGAATTAATCTTTACATAATAAATGTCAAATATAGGTCTTCGTATAACAATATTAATTAGTAAAAATAAATAAAGTTAGTCTGTAACATCCCACTGCTGGGCAAAGGCCTTACCTCAACTATGAGGTAGTTTGTGCTATACTCTACCACGCGGGCTCAGCGCGGGTTGGTGGAGGGGTGTTTGCAATGCAAGCGACTAACCCTGCTGTCACATCTTATCAAGCTGCCCATAAGGCCTTTGACTAGGCTTTACGATAATAACCGATATTAGCCGGGACCAATGGCTTAACGTGCCATACGAAGCACGGAGATGCTCGTGATATACGACATGTTACACGATGATTCCCGATCCTAGTCTGCCCCACATATTTATTTAGTTCTGTAATAGTAGACTTATGCGCTAAACCACATACTCACTGTGTGTTACTTATGTAACCCCACTGTATTCACTAAATTACACATTCTCTTCGACATATTATGTTTAATACATCATAATTTATACACCTATTTAGGTGTCAAACCTATTTAACGTTTGTTATGGAAATGCCGGAAGTGTCCACCATGTTGAATGTAACTCGGCTATGATATAAGAATATTTTGGATTAATCTTTAGATTATCTTATTATTATAATAATATTTCATTTATTATAAATTGATTATTTAAAGATTATTGGGACACTTATTAGATGACAAATGTTCATTTTGCCGCCAAAAGGAAGTTGACTCTGATTGGTTGGTGGAGGTTAGATTTATTTTAAATATTGTAACTTTTTAAATAATAATCTAAAAGACTTACTTAATTCAGTACGATGAATAACTCAATAATTAATGAATTTATATATTTATTTAGCAGATTGTTTTATCCCTACGTATAAATATTATAGTTCATATATGGAAACGGATGTCGTCCCCACTGTTTTCCTACCGTTGTTCAGGGTTTTGATTTGTATAAAAGCGAGCTGCATGCCAGAATATGGGCTCTAATTTGTACTTTCTCTGACTTTGTCCCTTTGTGCTATTTTGTTGAAATAAAACTATTGGAGAAGAACCTGGAGATTTATACTACGCGTTTATTATTCAAGCACCCCACACGCTGTCACAAACACTTATATGGTCGGAATGGTCACCCATCCAAACACGACCGCGCCGTAGGTTGCTTCACTTCGGTATCACTATCAAAGCGCTGCTACCACTGCGCTACGAGTACCTTATAATATTTCCTAAAGTTATGTTTGCGGTTGTTGAAATTGTGACATATCTATCTCAAAAACTTATAGTTCGAGATCTCATTCAAACCATTTCGATTTTCTCGATTTTCGTTGAGTCTTTGTCAAGATCTACATTTTTTTTTATTTCACAATTTACACTCGCTTAGCTAATGGGGGGGGGGGGAGGGAATTTACCACTTTGAAAGCGTCTATCTCGGAAACGTTAGTCTTTTAGAACTTCGATGTCATTTTAAAAGATCTATCTGTAGACAGCCTCCACACATAAGTTTGACAAAAAAAAGTTTTAGTTTCATGTATGCCCTGCAAAAATAATTGGCAATGAAATTTCACATGTGATTTCTTATGAAAAAAAAAAACATTTCATGAAATGACAATTAATTAAAAGCAGTAATCATTTTAAAGCCTAATGTAAGTTAACAGATTATGTACGTCGGGGTCTCTGGCGTCTAAACACATGACGCAAAAACAGGCTTTACTTCAAAAGAAAAACCGGCCAAGTGCGAGTCGGACTCGCGCACTGAGGGTTCCGTGCCAACTTTAACTGAATTAGGGAATCCATTTATTTCTACTTAGTAAAATACCACAATTTTTGTTAACTACAAATATAACTTTGTTTTTCATAGTGTTTGTATGAAGTACAAAGTTATGTTTGCGGTTGTTGAAAATGTGCTATATCTCAAAAACTAATTGTTCGATCCTGTCCGAACCAATTTTCATTGAAAGTATTTATTATGATCTACATCACATATTTTTTTCAAAATTTACACTTGCTTGGTTTACAAATTAGATGGGGGGGGGGGGGGGACGCCCATTTTACCACTTTGGAAGCGTCTAGCTATGAAACGTTAGACTTTTAAAGAAAATGGTTTTAGGAACCTCTATGTTATTTTAAAAGACCTATCTAAAGACACCCCACACGCATAGGTTTGACAAAAAAATATTTTTTTGGTTTTAGTTTCATGTATGAGAGCCCATAACTGTCATTATTTTTTATTTTTTGTATGAGAATCGGTAAGCGGTTAACAAGATACATCTTCCTACCAAATTTCAATTGTGTAATGCTTATAGTTACAGAATAAAAAGGGTGTGACATACGGACGGACAGACAGACAGACAGACTTGACGAAACTATAAGGGTTCCGTTTTTTGCCATTCGGCTACGGAACCCTAAAAAAGTCGACGCGACTTGCGAGCGATATCGGTTCCTCACACACTTGCAGTACCTGATAAGTGATCTCCCTCTCGGAGCTCTGCGTGGGGTCGCGCTGGTTCTTGTTGACGAACGCCTTCACCACCCACTGGTGGCCGAACGCGGAGAAGCGCGACGTCTCGTAGTACAGCTTGTGGACGTACTCCTCGGTGCGGTACGGCTTGAGTTGCAGGTCTGGAGAGCAGAGAAATTGAGTTTTCTTCAGAGTATAATTACATCTTTGATACGTTGACATAAGGTATCTCATGGTTTAGTTACAATGTTTTTTTAAACATTCACAGTGTCATCTATACTAATATTATAAAGCTGAAGAGTTTGTTTGTTTGTTTGTTTGTTTGAACGCGCTAATCTCAAAAACTACTGGCCCGATTTGAAAAAATATTTTTACGTTAGATAGTCCATTTATCGAGGAAGGCTTTAGGCTATATAACATAAAGATACGACTCATAAGACCACAGCAGAAATGAAAAATGTTGCGAAAACGGGAGAAAGATATTCCTTTTGAGAGCTTCCGCTGCGTACGCTGCGGAAACCGCTTAAGTTACACAAAAATCATGTATGACAGGATTGTTCAGCATTAAGAGTTCTATAATAAAGTCCGCGACAGCATATGTCTATCTTTTATGGTTGACTTACTACAACCTTTTTTATGTTAATAAATTTGTAAAAAAATAATGCTTTATTTTTAGAGGTGTATTATACACACAGGTATTTATTCTTATCAAAATAAATACATTCATCATCACGAGCATTTCATTTAGAACCAAGTTGCCCTTTATATCATTTGATTTCAATAAATATCTTAGGAGCTATCACAGTTTTAACATAACTCCGCACCAAAATAATGTTCGCAGCTTAAGTACAACATGCGCTTGCACTAATATATTATAAAGCTGAAGAGTTTCTTTGTTTGAACGCGCTTTTCTCAGGAACTGCTGGACCGATTTAAAAAAATATTTCTGTGTTGGATAGCTTATTTATCGAGAAAGGCTTTAGGATATAAAACATGACGCTGCGACGGGAGGGGAGGGAGCAAACTCAAAACGCGCGGACGAAGTCGCGGGGGACCGCTAGTATTTTTATATTCGCAAGGTCGCGCAGACAGCACGGTAACTCTAACGCTAACTTAATTGGTTGAGCGTATGGCCCGGTTACCCAGAAGTTGCTGGTTCTAGTCCCGCCCGTGCGTAAATTTTTGGTTTCTTATTTCATCTTTAAGGTATCTCCCCAATGCGCCGTGCCATGACCGAGTAGGGCGCGAATAGCAACACGATACACTCTACCGTGCCCACTGAACGGATTGACAGCATTCTATCACAGCGTTATAGCGAGAGAGAGCGAGAACGTATTTTGCCGGTGCCAATACGCTCCGTGCATGGCACGCTTCGCCGCGTGCCGCGGTGACGGAACGGTCTAAGTATTTTTTTTTTACCGTTCACATTCACAGCACGGTTATGGTATGCTACGGTGTACTGGGCAAAGAGCTTTGAGGTCTAAATAAATGAAAATACAGACAGAGTTTTAGCCTTCTTTTACATAAATTGTTTTACAGAAGTGAAGCTATTGGTCATTGCTGCTATCATTTAGCGTGAGGGAAAGTTTCCTATTTACCTAAATATAATTAAATGCACTGTAATTAGTGCATTTATGTAAACTGGCCTCAATGCTTATAACAGGATAATTTGTTAAAGCAGTGACTAAAGAATATTTCTTACCCATGAAGACAGCGCTGTTCACATCTGGTCCTCCGACGCATGCCTGTAGTGCTTTATCGATCCTCTGCCAGCCGCGCAGCGCAGGACCGTCCCCCTCTTTCAACATACGATCATAAAGGGCCAATTCAAATTCCCAATTATTTTCCATGACAAAAACGTCCATATTTTTTTTACACTTAAACACACCGTGCACAGTTGCGTCTGATTAAACAAATGTTTAAAACCCACGCCAAATGATCAGTTTGCCCTTTACGACCGCATGCTCAAAGTCAAGAGCTGTTCCATCATGCGATCACTTTACTAACCTGGATTCTAGCTATCTTAACCTATATAACAATTACAAGCCCCGTCATCTATAGACACGTGCTTTCAACAAGTCTGTAATCAAAGCCGGACAGTTTGATGATCATGAAGAACTTGTTCTAGCTAGACTCAAGCTATCAAAAAACAGATTTTCTCATGATCAGAAAACGTCAACAAAAAACCTGCTGTTTGGTATACTTTCAGTCCCTTACTGTAACTGTCAGATTAATTGAGACTGGCTTACGGTTTCTGGCGAAATAAACATAGCGCATGCAAACAGAATTCTATGTTCCAGATCAGTATTTCCAGCTTCCCAACGGCATCGGAGGCAAAACTAACAACTGGAACACGACTCACCATTAAACGTGATCTTCTCGTAAGACAGCAGGTCCAAAACCTGGTTGTAGACAGCGTCATGGTCTTTCGCAGCGCGCTCCCTCTCCGCCAACACGTCGACGACGTCCGCGGCGGGTTTACGCGGGTGCGCGCACGCAGCTTCGTGTGCGGCCGACTCGTGCGCGGGCCCGCGCCACGGGCACCCGATGCACTCGTACCGGCAGCCAGTCAGCCTGGTGACAATCAGGATTATCTCACTCAGCCTGGCGATAACCGGCTTATGTCACTGACTGAACAGTACAGAACTGCACGCTACATGACATATTATGCGTTTAAGTCCTTTCCAAGGTTACTGGTAATCGCTCCTTGCTAGAGATCGGTGGTAGGTACCTTTTTCTCACGGATGTGTCTATTAACATAATTTTGTTATGCCTTTGTTAATGCGACCGCCGGCGGCCTTTTGATCCGTGAGCGTCTACGAGAGCATGCGTTGAGGTCAGCGTGGTGCCGCGTGTGTTTTTAGAATAGGGACAGAGGGTATGTATATGTGTGATGATGGGTGCGGAAAGAAATAAAAAAAATCATAAAAATGAAAAATATAATTATTTCCCCACATCTGAAGTTTCTAGAGTACTCCAGTCAGAGATTTTTATTACTACCGAGAGATTTATTGATGTACCGCGAAAGTTCAAATGTGAAACCACCTGAGAATATAACGAAAGTTTTTAATCGACGACAAGATTCGCAATAGTGTTAGTGATTAGTATGAAAATGAGTACGATAAAGTTACCACATCCGAAGCCAACAGCTTAGCAATAGAAAAGATAGACTCCAACACTTACAAGTTAAGTCATCCCGCAGGATAATCCGCAGACACCGAATCAGTGTTAGTATTAGTATTTTAGACAAAGCCTGGCAAAGTTTGGTCCGCACCGCAGCGTTACTGTTAGCAAGCACACACCTGCGGTAGACGCGGCGGCCCGGGGCGCGCTCGGGCGCCGCGGACACGAGGTACGCGCGCCGCAGTGCGCCCGCGCACAGCGCGTACAGCCCGGCCGCGATGCGGACCAAACTTTCCAGGTACCGCCGCCGGACCGGCGCCGACACTACGATTTGCGCGAACTTGTAATCCCTGAGGGAGAACGGAACTTGTCAGTCAGCTAGCTAGTGATGGTGACTCCTCCCTTAGTTCAGTATGTTTGTATGTTTTACCTACCCTCGAACAGCAGTCAAAGATGAGGCCGATCCTCATGATTCACGCAAACATATCAACTACCTAAGAGACGCGGAAAGCATTATGAAATATGATGATCAGAGAGACAGTGAATCAGTGAGTAGCCATATAACATATTTAAAACTAAAGCGTGTCTTCTAAGTATTTCCACATTATTACCTCTTCAAAAGTTAGTGTAAGATAAAGATCGAGAGCCTCGTTGAAGACAAATCCCTGTGAAAATTTGGGGCGGGGAATAGGGAAACTAATCAGGAAACACTTTGTGATGACCTCATTAGTAATTAATGACGTTGCGCATTGTGTGCATTACGACGCCTGTTTAAAAACGTGTTCATTGTTATCTGCCAAACGATAATATCATTTATTTAGGTACATAGTTGTAATAAAGTTCATGTCGATGCAAAGTGGATCACTGATGATTTCGACTGAATCTGGCTCCAAGGAATCCGTTTGGGTATTTGAAGAATGGCACTGGTAGTAATCCACATCTTAATGGTTTGTGAGAAGGCGCAGCTAGAATTGATACCGGGCTGATGTCTGTCGAAACATTAACATTCTTACAGCAGTCCTTACTTACCTATCCTCACAAGTTTTCTCCTCGTGATGCTGGAGTGAGTGGCGCGGGAACATTTGCGTGCAGTACTTGCATTCCGAGGGCAGCTCCGAGACTGTCTTCTCGACCGCCAGGTTCCTGGAGGCGAGGGTCTTGGATATGTCCACGCGGCAGTTGGGACATGTCGCAGACTCGTCACGGAGGCGGGCGTCCGCCAGCAAATGATTGAAGCAAGGGGCGCACATAAGGTGGCCATTGCTGCACTGCAATTGGAAACGGCGTTCAGAGAAGGCTTTTGTGTGTGGTCCTCGGTAATGCTTGACACATATTAACACCCTGTTCTAATAGATTTGAGTACATAAAATATTTTTTTATTGATCCTGTAATCTTCACCCATTACCTTGTTAAAGATTTTTTTTAAATACCTAACCATTAACTTGTGTCTGTTGAAAAAGAACAAACTGCCTTTATGATTAATAGTACCTAAATTCTGATTGATTCTTAAAGAGGTAGATACAAGGTTTTCAAGTGAATGTTGATATGTGTCAGTACATCAACCTGTAAAACTGAATGAAAATATTTATGCCGCCTGTCTACCTCAGCCCCATCAGTTGTGGCTCCTGTAAACAAACTACACAAAATTTACTGAAACAGAAAAAACAGGCTTATTTCTATGATTATTGTTTTCCAATTAGTGTGAAACATGCAGTTATTAAATACTTTATATTGTTTTTAAATATATCAAAAACTTGATTTCTTACTACCTTAGTCATCAAACTAAAAGTGTTTTAATCAATGTGTGACTCTAAAGTTTGTTGAAAATGTTTAATGTCAAAACTCTAATTAATCATAAGTTGATTTTTGTAAGCTAATGATAATTATGTTTCAAAATTATAGTTTTAAACTGCATTTTTAGTTAGGAAGGGGATTTTTAGGGGAACTCTGAATAAAGAAAGAACTACATCTCTGAAACATTTCTTTATTTAACGTGAAATGTTACAAGAGTCATACAGGCTATGTTTATGCTACAAATCATACAAACTAGACTATCCTATAAAATATCACAGGTGCTTATTACAATACTCCAATGTTGACAATACATAATAGCAGAATGTAGTACACAGAACAGATTTCTTTATCATCCACATACATTATAGAAGACACAGTTTGTACTATACAAAGAACTTACTAGCCACAACAGAGGCCATACATTTAAAATTATTTAGTTACAATTTCAACAATCTGTGTTGACACCCCATGATTGAATTAGTTAAAATGGTGCAACTGCGTCGTGTGGGCGTCTTCACGACACACTTAGGATTTCGCAAGCTGCGCTCTAGCTCAGTAGAGTTTAGCTTGTTACGTAATTAATAAAAAAAATAATCGAAACAGCTGATCAGAGCATTGTCCGTAATCAGCTGTTTTAGAATACCTGAAAAACGGCAGCAGGAGGCAGGTCGAGGCATACTGTGCAGCACAGGATGCCTCCGAGCCTGTGCTCAAGTTTCTCCGTCGTTTCTTTGTCAGCCAGCTTACGTTTCTTCAACAATGGCCCCTCGTCCTCTTTTGCATCGCATTCGGCTGCGATCTCGCTGGACGAGGGCACGGGCTCGCTCTCGGGAGCTTCAGCCATTGTGCGAAAATATAATTACCAAAACGAAAACAGACAGAGAGCCAAACAAAGATAATCAAGACAACTGACAACCACTGCTGACAACAACAACCGACGACTAACGAAAACAAAGCGATTAAGCGACCGTGTTTCCGAACAACAAAACACAGATTATTAAAAGAGTTAAGAGTATGATTACAACTAACAAAGGAAGGACGGAGAAAATAGTGATGTGGTGCCGCTGCTGACTGCGGTACGTTTACCGATAACGAAATTCTTATAATAAACTAGCGGTCCCCCGCGACTTCAGCCACGCGTTTTGGGTTAGCTCCCTCCCCTCCCGTTGCAGCGTGATGATTTGTAACCTAAAGCTTTCCTCGATAAGTAAGCTATTCAACACAAAAATAATATTTAAACCGTGGCTTCTGAGATTACACATTCAAACAACCAACTTCTTCAGCTTTAGGATATTAGTATAGATAAAGCAAATGCCAGATCAGTAAATTTGAGACTGTCGTTCGCACAGTCGTCGTTTGCATTAACCACAGCAAGAAACCATGATGTAATGGCAATAGATAGATAGAGCCAAATTATCACACCCTTTTTTAAAGCATAGCGTAATTTACTTTAAAACCGGTCAAGTGCGAGCCGGACTCGCGCACGAAGGGTTACGGAACCCTTCGTGCGCGAGTCCGGCTCGCATAGGTACATACACATAGGTACGGACCTATGTGTATGTAAGGACTTTTATTACCAATCACCTGTAAAACATGATAAAATTTTCCTTATAAGTAATAGGGATTCCTTTAAACAACAAAATAATTGATGGACAAAACAGCTTGTTTTGCTTCTGTTGTTGACGATGACTCACCACTTTGTTTTTTTTACAGCTATAATAGACAATCAATACCGATATTTAACTACAGTTTTAGTTTCATATTTTAATGCGTTTTTGAGGGAAAAAAATGAAACGAAAATTTATTTTCATATGCTTCACATCACTATATATTTTTTTTCCCGTGGATTATGAGTGGCATGGGCTTTGACTACTTTAGCCACAGATTTTTTATAAAAAAACAAAAACATTCCTCTTTTCTTCATTATAAGAATTCATGAAATTCGAAATAACTTCTGCTTCTACCAAGTTTTAAAATGCCATATCTTAAAAATTAGGAAAATTAACTTTTAAATATCCAAGCGGTTGCAGGCAACCAGATAACAATAAAATATCTATTGTGTCTCGTTCACATACACTTGAGGGGTTAAACAAAAAAAAGACATCACTAAATATATTTGTTACTGTTTTCAAACACATTCAATTAATCAACTACAGGTTATAAATATTATAACAAGTAGGTAAATTGCTTAACTGAAAATGAAAAACTGTTGCAGCATTTAGTAATTAGTATTGTTTTGCACAATTTATATATGAACTGAACAAACAACAATCTTGTACACAAATTGTCCATAGTTTAATAAAAGTCCTAAGGCTTAGACTTTCTATAAGCCTTGCTATCAAGTCACAACTTTGGTTTTTTAGGCAGGGAGCCAAATGCTGAGATGACAGTACTTTTGGTGCCAGTAACATTACTTGTCAAAGGTTGCTGCACAAGACCTGGCTGCTTGATAGTGGGCTTTGAACCAACATTCGGAGCAGCCTGATCCCATTTTGATTTCCTTTTCTTCTCATCATCACTCTCAGGCTTTTTAGCAACTCCTGTTATAAAATCAATTTTAGCAAATTTTTCCTTCTTTTCTTTTTCTCTTCTATCCATTTCCAATTTTTGAACACGTGATAATTCTTCAAAATAGGACTCTTTGCCCCACCGCAGTGGGTCATAGATTTCTGGTGGATAGTTGGTGTCTAATTCGTTAATGTCACAGAATTGGATGAGCTTCTCATATATACTGGGGTTTCTGAAGTTTTTCTTGTCTTGGATAATTCTGTTCATGTCCAATCCTTCTGTAAGCATTCTATTGTAGAATTTGGCTATGGACTCTTGGAGTTCCTTGGGACATTTCCCGGGGGGCTCGGGAGGAATGCTGACGCCGTCCTGTGAGTCGTCGGGATCCGAGCGCGGCACAGCCTCGTCCGTATCCGTCTCCATCGACAGGCGCCGCATATCATCTTGGTCTTCCGCGTTTGGCGATTGAGGCTCCTCGTCTGACACTATAGTGTCATCTACATATGAAACCAGGCGCCGCTTTGGTGACGGGGGAGCTGATGATGACTTTGTACTATCTTCAGCTTTCTTTGGACTCACGGGCGCAGAGTGGGTCACTTTTGGTTCCTCTTTTTCAGGGGTCTGTTCATCGACGATGCTTTCTTCTCCTTCGGAGTCTGTGTAGGTGGCTGTGAGAGAGGCTAAGGCTTGAGACGTCATTTTTAGCTGATGCGTTTTATTCACAAATTAGTGAGAATTTATCTAAAAAAATAATTACAGATAGATTCGTAACATAGGTTAGTTGTTACTGTCAATTGTTGCTTACTTGTCAATGTCATGTTATTGTCAATCTTTTCTTTTTATTTAATGTTTTGGACTTTGTCTATCTAGCCATATCATCTTCAAATCAAACAACCAGCAAAGCAAGCCGCACGCAGACAGTAAAGGACAGGAGGACGAAAGGAGTTTCGTTTCTCAAACTTTTAGTAGATAACAGTGGTCACAGTTTAAAGACCCTTTATTCAACCGAATAAGAATGTCTTCCGAGTAAGACAAGATTCTGAACGAAAACTGCAACGCACACAAATGGCGCTCGTTCCACGCAGTTATAGAATAGTGAATTTCGAAGGTTTAAACTAACTAATATAACATCATGCTATGATATGAAACATTTTGTTTTTTAATTCATAATACAATAAATTATTTTTTATTACAGGTTTTTCATCCCAAAATGTTTTTTAAAACTATAAATAATATCGTTACATTTTTTGGCTAAGTAGAAGGGGCAACGAAACATATTTTAGCTGTCAAAATATGACATTTTGATTTTGACGAAGAATGGGGGTGTTGGAAATCGTAAAAATCCAAAGAATACTCTTCTTGACTTTGTGATTACTATTTGTTTGTGATATGAAAAAGTAGTAGGCCAGTTCCAGTGCCATTGCAGGGATGGCGACGCAGCCCAGTGACTACACCGATTTTCCGCCCGAGATAATTCTGAAGCCATTAGCGTTGATCGGGCTTTCGGGATTGGACGCAGTGAATAATGCGGTGCACAAGGAGATTTGGGACGCGTTCTCGAACAACAGGAGGCCAGACCGCGCCGCCGTGCGATTCAAGTTGCTCAACAACACGTTCGAATTCCCTGTAGTAAAACCCAAACGAAACTCCTACGAATGGTACATTCCCAAGGGGATCTTAAAGAAGAACTGGATCCAGAAGCGAATCTCCTTGATCCCCGCAGTGGTCGTGCTGTTTTATGACATGGAATGGAACGACCCCCAGTGGAATGAGAAGATAATTGAATGCGCTTCAAAGGTGCAATCTATCCGGGCCGCGGTGGAGGGTCACGCCACACGGGTTGCCGTGGTCGTCATCCAGAGCGGGCAGTCACCGCCGCCCTCGGAGTACATGCTAGGTGCTGAGCGAGCCCAGGCTCTCTGTTCTGCTTGTGAGATACAGTCAAAATCCCTGTTTGTTTTACCTCACAGCGATCATCTCATGGGTTACATTATTCGCTTAGAAAATGCTTTTTATGACATTGCTCAAAATTATTATCATCATGAAACAAAAAACATCAAGCAGCATAGAGACCATCTGAATAAAACTACTCATCAGTATTTGTTTGTGAGACACCAGTTCAAGCTGGGATACCTTAATGAGCTAAAGCAGGATTTGAGCACAGCCCACAAGCACTACATGCATGCATACAACAATCTACTGGAGACCAGGACAGTGGACACCAACATGCATGAAGTCAGAACAGTTGCTGGTTATATCAACTACAAACTTTGCAAGCTGCTGTTTGCCCTGAACTTGCCCAGAGATGCAATTGCCCAGCTGAAATCTCACATAGAAAAGTACAAAAATAGAGTGGGATCCACAGAGCTACTCTTCGAACATTATGCCTGGATTGCCCGGCAGTACAGTGCCTTTGGTGAACTTTTTGATGAAGCCATTAGAGCAGGTCTTCCAGGAATTCAGTCACAGCACCCAGGGTTCTACTATCAGTATGCTGCACAGTTCACAGTAAAAAGAAGACAAGCTATGAGGTCAGTTTGTAGTGAGGCAACAAAATACCCTCCTCCACCTGACCCCATGGAGGGTATCGTTGAATATTATGGGCAGAGGCCTTGGCGGCCAGGGCGCCTCAGTGCAGACCCACATGACCCTCAAAAGGAACAGGCAGCTGTACTGGCTTTGCAGTACAATGAAAGAGTGTTCAACCACTCAGCTATGATCATTAGTTTCCTGGGATGTGCTATATCCCAATTTAAAACATTTCACTCACCCAGAATGAGAAAACAGTTGGTAGTAGAGATGGCCAATGAGTATTACTATTCAGCAGATTATGGGAAAGCCTTGACTCTGCTGAGTCACATGCTCTGGGATTATAGAAGAGAGAAATGGTGGTTCTTAGCCTCTCATGTTTTGAATAGAGCATTACAAAGTGCCTACTTGTCTGCTAAAATACAAGATTATGTACAGCTTTCAATAGAAGCATTATCTAAGCATATTCAAGTGCCAAACAAGGATAAAGGCAGAATATTTAAGAACATCATGTCAGTGCTCCACATGAACATACCAGGACCAGAGCCAGACGTTCCAATCAACTCACAAAACAAGGCACTAGAAATTTGGCAGATAGCTATAGAAAAAGATCCCTTTGTAATAACTGTAGAAATGGCTAATATATCCAGTTTTCTTGAAGTCAAACCCAAATTCAAACAACTGAGATATAGAATGGATGAAGTGATAGATGTAGAAATATATGTTAGATTAACCTATGAAACTGTTCTAGAAGGTGTAAAGGCCGTTGTCACTATAGCCAGTGCCTCAGAATCAATTGAAATTGCAATCACCCAGGAAGGAAATGATACAATAACTTTGGAAGGAGGCAAAGTAAAAAGATTCCTTTGCCAGTTTAAACCTAATCCCCATGACAATGGTTCTGAATTATACATCAAGAACATTTCATTTATTCTAGGCTCTGAGAAAAAAAGGAAAATCATCATGAATTTTAAAATGGAAGATAATAAAGCAATAGAGCCTGCTGTTCACCCAGAGTTGCTACATTTTATACTGAGCCCAAAAGCAGACTATGAATTTGATTGCATTGTGCCTTTGACTGTTGCCTCTATAACACCAAGAGAATGTAAATTGTCCATAAGTATAAATAATTCTAGTCCAGCACTACAGGGAGAGTGGTTTCCCACAACTTTCACCATCACAAACAATGAGGACAGTCCTGTGTATGATGTCAAGTTTGCACTATCATTGCTAGGTTCTCCTGATAATCCAAATCCTGAGTCAGTTACAGAATTGAGCTTAAAAAAAGGAGAGTCTCAAACTCAACCTTTGCAAATTAAAGGAGGAGCTATCCACAAGTCCTCTCAATACTCAGTTTCTTTCTATCTAAAAACAAACAGGACAGCAACTGCAACAGTACAGATAAAGGTGTCATACCTGATAGACCTACCTGAAATATCCAAACTGGAATGTGTTAAAGATTTCTCCACTAAAATAACAGTAATAAAACCATTTGAGGTCACAACTAACTTTGTAGCAATGAATTTTAAACCTATTTCTAAATGCTTTATTGATGATCCTTTTATAGTCATGCCACAGATTAAGATCCTGAGTCCATGGGATTTACTGATTGTAGACACAGAATTAGAGGTAATGGATTGTTTCAAGTATTCTGATGATTCAAAACCCCCATCCTGTATCAGTGATTTAGAGGTAGCTGAGAAGAACATAGCATCTGATGCAATTTGCATACAAGCAAAGTACAGGCCTAAAGATACTCCTACTAGAGTGGGTCTGTACAATATTAAGTGGAGACGAAAAGATAATGCTGATGGGCACTGTGTGATGAGCAGCACAGCCTTATCTGGGCTTCCTATAGATGACTGTCCTATTGCAATTGAAGTCAATTATCCTGAAGTAGTTGAAGTTCAGACATCTGTCCCCTTGAAGTGTACTTTGATTGGAAAGACCAACACCCCAATAAGACTGAGCCTGACAGTGGAGGGCACAGACTTTTACATGTTCTCAGGGTACAAGAAACTGGCTGTAACTGTGCCTCCCAATGACAAAGTAGAGCTCTGCTACAATATTCACCCGCTGCTGACTGGAAACACCACCCCTCCAAGATTAAAAGCCACTGTTTTGGGGGATACTGCACACCAAGAAGTAGTAAGAGAAATGTTTGAGAAAATCTTTCCACAGAATATATTTGTTATGCCTAAGTACAATAAATAAATTGTATAAAATGTTATACCTACTTTAATTCAGATTTGTAAATAATTATGAACAAAATGTATAAGTTATGTTGTAGTTACCTTGTAATTAATTTTAATAATAAATTCAGTTATTTGTTATTAATGTATTTTAATTTTTATGAATTATAGAAAAGGTTTTATTACTTATAAAAGATATATTTTTTATACATAAAAGTTTATTTTATTTAATCATTAAAATTACAGAATTTAATCCTTACGCAACTCAAACTTTTCTTCCTGAATACCATTGGCTGTGATGATCAATATGTAAATGCAGTCACCGGTATAGATATCTCTCTCAGCCGCACTGATGAACACATCTTTGATTAGAGCTAGAGCCTTTTCTCGCGGTAATGGTGCTTCTGTCACATTCTGCATGTTCTTCAGCCCAATCTGGTTGTCAAGCAGGGGCTGCAGCTGCGCGCCGGCTGAGCCTCCGGCGCGGTAATTGGATCTCTCGCAGTGACCGATCGGGTCGTAACTGTACACGCAGCCCTTACCGTCGCCGTCTAGACCCGCTAGCACGTTGGATACGTAGTAAGGGAAGAAGCGTTTGTAGTACAGCATGGTGGAGAGCATTTGCGCGACGGCGGGCGTCGTCATAGACTTGTTGTGGTCGTGCTCGTACATCTGCATGCGCGCCTGCAGCAGCCGCGTCAGCGTCAACGTGTCGCACCAGCAGCCCGTCGCACCCAGTACTGTCTTATCCGACAATTTGAAAAGCTTCTTCTGCTCCCTTGTGTAGATTGAAAAGCCCGTACTGAGCCTGGTGTCAGCGCCGATTACCGCGTA
Source organism: Pyrausta purpuralis (assembly GCA_963924145.1). NCBI lineage: Eukaryota > Metazoa > Arthropoda > Insecta > Lepidoptera > Crambidae > Pyrausta > Pyrausta purpuralis. The sequence continues at coordinate 2,487,290 of OZ001657.1, read as the reverse complement.
GTCGTCACCGGCGATGGCCACAACGCTGCCTCCGTTGTCGGCGTAGGGCTCGAAACGTACTTGCTTAGCGCCAGGTACGGCATATTCAGGGAAGTTTCCACTCACATTTAACATTTTGTTTAAGATTTAGTAACCAAAACGTCAATTTAATAACCAAAAGCACGAATGACAAGCAGTTTTGTAAAAATGCAAATCAACGTAAATTTGACAATGACGACGTAGGTACATACAATAAAGGACAGACAGACAATAGTTGTCACTTTGACAGTAGTAGTTGAATTTATAGGTACCATTCATACAGGAAAGGCAATGGGATAGAGCCATTCAGCCTGACCTTGATAAGTGTCACTTTGACAGAAAAACATTTTTATTACGGCGTGATGAATGCAAAGAAACAAACTAATATACAGCCGAGCTTGATCTGAGTATGAAAAATTTACTGTAAAAACTCTTTTACACAAGCTTTTATTCAAAAGATCTAAGATGAAATTATATTTTTTATTAAATCAAACTCATCAATTTGGTACCGTACTATGTACCTATAACACAATTTTAATTTTATTAAAGCATGTCGTGATATTAATTTGCCTATTTTCTAATGGTGTATCACAGAGATCACAGAGCCAGCATCTGCGCCAGCATATATACCGCCGTGATATATACAACAAACAAACAAACTCTTCAGCTTTATAATATTAGTATAGATAACCAGGTACAGGTGGGCCCGAGTAAAGTTCACTTTTGAAACCTATATAAAAAAAGACTGATAGATAATACTTGAAGAGTTTATTCAAAAAGTAACTTAATCTAACACTAATGCAATTGATTTCTTAAATATAACATCGTCTAGATGTTCCCCGTCTCGCCGCAAGCACTCTTCTAAGCGGAACTTAAAATTTTCAAAAACTCTTCGGCACGTTGCTGTTGATATAGCCGCCATTTCCGTTCGAATGTTCTCTTTTAAAGCAGAAATTGTCCTCGGTTTATTGGAGTAGACTTTATTCTTGAGGAATCCCCACAAAAAGAAATCCGATGGGGACAGATCTGGGCTTCGAGGTGGCCACTCGATGTTACCTCTCTTTGAGATGACTTTACCGGGGAACATTTCCTTTGTGACTTCCATGCTGGCATTAGATGTGTAGCAGGTGGCACCATCCTGCTGGAACCAGGTAAGGGAGATGTTCTCTTGCAGCCCAGCAAGGGTTGGCCTGAAAAAATTAGAAGAAAATTTTAGAATGAATAAGGCCCTATGGCCCTATGGGGCCTTTAGCTGAAATGGCTGCCCAAACCGTCACTTTCTCACAGCGAAGTGGCTTTTGATGCTTGCGCGAAGGGTATTCAGCGCTCCAATAACGGCAATTCTGTTTGTGACTAATCAGTTTAGGTGAAAGTGGGCTTAGTCCGAGAAGTTTGAAAATCTCTCTAAAATCGAGGTGGCAAATGAAGCCCTTTTTGTATGGTCATCATGGGAAAGTTCTTGCACCAGTTGGATCTTGCTGCTGAAGCTTGAAATAAAATTTCAAAATTCGCCTTAAACTGTTTCGTGAAATCTCCAAAGTTGCCGAACGACGCCGCGTAGAGAGTTCCGGATTTTCTTGAACAGATTGATTAACCTCCTGAATCGCTTGCTCTGTGCGTGAAGTTCAGGGTTGACCTTGACGTCTCAATGGTAGCATCGAACCAGTTTCTTCGAATCCTTTCAGCCATTGTTTAAGTAACTGAGTGCTTGGACACTGACGAATACTCCGCAAATTGAATCTAACTCTAAACATACGCCGCACAGTAATGAAAGATTTTCGTAAAACGCTCGAACTCTGCCTTGGACTGACTTATGGCGAATTGGCGACTAAAATTGCAGAGACACGTGACCCGATCGCATCCCCCGCACCCTGCTACCCCTCGCGATCACCAATCTATTTGCCAAAAAAAGTGAACTTTACTCGGGCCCACCCAGTAGAAATTCACAGGCACAACACCTGCTCTAAGCAGGCACAGCTCCCAACACGTTATTATAAAATTTTAATTGTGTAATAGATGGGTACAAAGTTAATTGATAAGTTGGATTAAGATTAGAGTTGGGCAGGTAAAAAAACAAAATGGTAAGTAATGAAAAATATGGTAATTTAAGGTAAAAATTGGTAAAATACTCGTAATTTACCAAATAGACCGTAAAATATTCAGTTGCTATATTTATTTATTTTATAATTTGTGCATGATTAAAGCTTTAATCCAAACGGTTGTTGGCGGTGTTGATGGTAGAAAACACTTCAAAAATTGATTATTTTTTAAGTTACTTGGGTCACCATATAAAACAGAAAACAAATATTCGTGCGCGTTGCGTAAATTATTCAATGGCATTTAACGTTCTCGCTCGCTTCTCGTCTGGTTATTGACGAAACGTTCGAGGAAATATTCGTGCACGAGAGCTGACGCGAGCTTGCTGTTCACATTGATGTTCACACATCATCATCATCATTATCAACCAAAAGACGTCCACTGCTGAACATATGCCTTTCCACAGCGACCGGTTGTGAGCGGTCTGCATCCAGTTTGGTCCTGTCGTCTGTCCATCTTGTCGGTGGACATCCCTCGCTGCGCTTTTGGTCGAAGGGTTTCCAATCTAGAACTTTTCTGCCCCAGCGGCCATCAGTTCCCTGCTATGTGCCCTGCCAAAGTGCCCACTGCAACTAGAGCTTACTGATTCGTAGGGATATGTCCGTTACCTTCGTTCTTCTACGTATCTCCTCGCTTCTGATTCGATCACCGAGCATAGCCCACTCCATTGCTCGTTGTGTGATTTTAAGCTTCTTTATGAGGCCCATAGTTAGAGACCACGTAACGGATCCGTATGTCTTCACTGGTGACATACACTGGTTGAAAACTTTCGTCTTCAGACACTGAGGTAATTGACACGAGAGGACGCTCTTATGCAGTTTCCCGAACGCTGCCTAGCCTAGTTGGATTCGTCAATTGACCTCTTTCTTAAAGTTGGACCTATCTAATTGGATCTTTCATCTAAGGTAGACGTACTCGTCAACAACTTCAAGAGTTGAGTTTCCAACGGATACTGGAGTAGGTATAACACGTGAACTTCACGTAATTTTTGTCTTTATCCATGTTTTTTTCAAAGATGGGATACTTGGTCGAGCATAGTGCATAGATCATTCAGCGTCTTGGTCACAACGACTATATCATCTGCGAACCGGAGGCGTGTTATTTATTCGCTATTGACGCAGATGCCCAATCCTTCTCATTCCAGGAGCTTAAAGGCGTCTTCCAATGCCGCTGTAAACAGTTTCGGAGATATAACGTCTCCCTGTCTTACACCTCTCCGCAATGGAATCGCCCTCGTATTTTGTTCCTGTACTCGGACCGACCATGGTGGCGTTGTTATACAGACACTTTAACACCTATCGTCTATGTGACACCACTGAAGAGGCCTAAGCACCGCCTAAGTTTTGATCGAATCAAAAGCCTTCTCATAGTCCACAAACGCTAAACATAGGAGCATATTATACTCGTACTTCTCGGACTTCTGTATAATTTGCCTTAATAGATGTGGTCTATGGTACTGTAGCCTTTTCAGAATTCGGCTTGTTCGGGAGGCTGGAAGTTATCAAACCTACGTGCGAGACGCTTCGTGATTCACACTTGCGCGAGATTAATCATAGCATTTGTTGTACATGAAGATGCCGAAGGTTGAATTAGTTGTGGCTTGCGCTCTGCAACTCGTTAGTTTAGTTAGTTATCTTGAGTAAGAAAGTGAAAAGGAACCGGCGACGCAGACGATGGTGAGGTGAACGATAAGCTTAGCTTTTAGGTCAGTATGATAAGGAGGCATTTTTTTCAAAAATTGTACCCTTTTTCGTCATTTTCAGTTATTAAATTAATAACATATAAAACGAAAACTACTGGTTTTGATGCAACTTACACTGTAGGTACCCTAACTAGCAATATATCTGATTGAACAAAAAATAATCATCTCGCTATGACTTCTCGTTTTATAGAAATCCGTGGTGAAAAAACATCAAAACACACATACACTTACGAAATTTTGAACACGTGTTTGGAACTTTGGAAGCCTTAAAAGATTACCCCACTCGAACATATAAAATTCTAACAATATCACATACCTTATAGGTCGAATTGATAACCTCATTTTTTAAAATAAACATGAATATGTTTATATTACAAACACAATATCACTTATAAATTACAAAGTACAAAACAAAAATAAACCTAATAAATATATTTTTGTGTGATGTGAATCCAGCTCAAAAGTTCGTGTTCGTATTGGCATGTAAAGAAGTATCATCATGATAAGACAGTAAAAATGAGTGAAATGTTATTAATGGTAATTTGGTTAAGGATTTAAGTATATTTATACATTAAGTTTTGTTAATTAAAATCATTTGAATATTTTCCCAGTCATCGGTAATTTTACCGAGTTAATTACATGTTTTTGGTAATTTACTCGAAATTGAGTAAATTACCGGTCACAAACCCAACGCTAATTAAGATAAAAGTTTTTTTTTTTAATTTTCGTAGATGGCATTAATAAAAGACTGTTTTAAAGTGGGTATCTATCATAAGTTATGATAGATACCCACTTTAAAACAGTCTTTTATTATAACACAGAATTTTTTGATATCGAATTTCATTTCACAGAAAACTATTCAATGAATGTTAATATCTTTTTTTCTTGATTAATCGAATAGTTAATAATCGTCGATTCATAACATCGAATAACAGTTCACCAAAAATGTTTCGCAACTGTTTTGTTAAGCAAAATAACGATATATCAATCAAATGTTTCATAGAATTATTAAGTTATCGATATAACCTTTCATAAAAACTTGTTTCAATGTGTTACGGTTCCCATATATTTTAGTAAGAAGGCATACATGCATGCAAGTAAGCAAGCAGGCATGCATTAATGCATGCATGCAGCAAGCAAGCGCAGGCATGCAAACAAGCAGCATGCATTAGGATTTCCTCGTCTCCGGCGCTGCGGGAATAGCAGCCTCGTCGCCCTTGCGTAACAAGGCGCAGTCACCCACGCTCCTCGCGCGGGTGCCTACACCTAGTTACAGCGGGCGGAGGATGCTCTCCCTCCGCGCCTCCGGCTTTTGAATTACACTCTAGTATCGGGCAGACTGTTACCACGGCGAGGAGACCACGGCGAGTCGGAATTAACGCAGTTTATTTATTAGATCAATATTTTTTACATATTTATATCAGTTATGCTTTAAATTGTCTATTAATAAAGTATGCAATATAATATTAGTAACAAATTCGTTTGGAAATACGGACTTTAGTGAAGTAAAATTCGATGTTTCAAGAATTCTGCATATTGAAACTTACGTGGAAATAAAATTATGGGTAACAAAATAAAAAGCTAACGTTACTTCGATAAAAAACGTAATTTATGAAAAGAAGTAACGATGAAGTAAGTTTGTAGATAATAAGCATTCGACAAAATGAAATTGTGATGTAACAAGATTCTAGAATTTGTTGAATATTATTTTGAAACATCTGTGAATCGTTTTATGAGGAATGAAAATCGATGAAGAAAATTTCGATTAAGTGATAGCTAACCATACACTGTCATCTAAACAAAGCCTTAGCTCAATGTGTTGAATGAAGATAACTGTTTCAAAATAAAGTTGCAAGATTCCACCCGGAGTTAGGACAAACATATTACATCAAACATAGGTAGGTACCTCAATGATATTGCTTTTAGAAGTAGATGACGCCTCGCGAACTAAAAGAGTAGGTACACAAATATGGCACCGTCTGGTTAATGGATGTCAATGGATTGACATCTATCACAGACATCAGTTTCGGAACAGAGTCTTAATAGAGTAGCTTTCTTAATATATTTTTTAAAGTATGTAGGTACATTACAATAGACTCGTTGGTCTAATTTTAAAATTGAGTTCACACTTTCGCTCGGTTGTATATTAATCAACAAAAACATTTTATTTTCAAACTATTTAACATATAAATATTGAATAATAATCGAATAAATGCAATTAAAATGTATCACGTGAAATCTTGAAACGCCATGGCACCAATATCAGAGTCACGTTCACTGCTAGGCATTCATGATCACGTGACCACATGTATATATTTTACAAATTAAATTAATTAAAATATTTACAGTCCTTATATACCTCAACACCCGAGCGGTCGCATGCGATCGCATAACAATACAATACCTATTGTGTCTCGTTCACATACGCTTGAGGGATTATGTAAATAAAGTAATATTTATTAATACACCATAATCATCTGGCAGCATGTAAACAGGATGATTCCTTCAAATAATACATATTTTTTTCTACAATCGTGAGGATCTATAGGAGGATTATACTTTTGTTAACACGAGTGCCGGTGACCTTTTGATCCGTGAGCGTCTACGCTGTTACTTTAAAAAAATATGAAGGTGTAATTTATAGTTATATAACAGACATATTAACATAAATTTCCACAGACATATTTGTTAGGGTCATGCGGGCGCGATTCGAACCCGCGACTGCTTATCTTTGTAGTCCGGAACGTAAAACACCACACTATGACGGTCGTTAAATTATTGTTAAAAAATGTAGTACCAAACTACTCCAAGTATGGAACTGTCTTAGAATATCGACCATGTTAGTCCGTGGGTTGGCTAAGAAACAAAACTCACTAATTTTATTGAAAATACTTCAATCATGAATGATAGGCATCATTAAATACAATTTACTTAACGAAAATATGATATTCGGACTGTTTTTTTTTACTTAGTTAGGTGTTTCTGCAGTTTTAAAGGCGCACTGAGGCATTGAGATACTGACGCCATCAAAAACAGAATAAGTCAAAATTATGACCCCAATTTGAAGTAAGGTGTTGTTTAGCTGAGCCATCTTTTAGCCTCTCACCGGTGATCTAGTTCTGTGGGCTTAGTTTGAGTTTTTCCACTCACGTTCGATTGCGTGCGTGTTAGAATTTTGTATGGAGAAGTTACAGCGCCATCTATCTTAACTTTGTCTTTCCCATTCAAAATGTTTCCAAAATCCTAACGCGCTCGCAATCGAACGTGAGTGGAAAAACTCAAACTAAGCCCTCTGAATACAATATCATTGAGGTACCTAAATGTTAAAATAAAAGCTTGTCTTGTAAAAGAAATAAAATTGATATCGTATAAATATCTATGACACTGCCGTAACCGTAATTATAAAATAAACTGTCTTTTTCAACCAAAAAAATAAGCAGAGTTTTTACGCGGGAAACGAAAAGGGAAGGACGGATTGAAATGCGAACCACCTCGCATTTCAATGAGTTAGGTTAAGATAGGCTAGTTTAGTGTTAGTTTTAGTCAATAAGTGTAAAAAAATGAACATAATTGACTGAAGAATAGTCTGTATGGCATAGAGCCGAAGACGTAAAACTTTTATGAAAAAAAAAAGTCAGTCAAGTCAGTCCACAGAACACAATAGTCAGTTGTGTGCAGTCAGCAGTGTTGCCAACTCAGTGGATTTTCCACTAGTTCTGGTGGTTTAGACTATCCTTTTAGCGAATAAATATTGGATTTAGTGGCTAGTAGATTTTTCTAGAGTTTTTGATTGCTTTAATTAGTGGTAAGGCACCACAACAACCACTAAGCACTCACTAGTACAATTAACAAAAATACTCAGTTATAAATAGATGATTAAAATAGGATAGGTACATATTTTGTTGTGAAGGCAACACAACAAACTAAGGTGGTGGTTTTAGGGAATTCCCTTGATTAGTTGGCCAATTTCTTAAACGATTATGATTATGGAATTTATTTATATGGGTACTGGGTCAAGTTTGATTTGCTTCATAGGGTTACTGTATTTTTCTGGTTTGTCTTTGATTTTATTACCATGACGTGCTGTGCTGTTGTCCGTATAGTTACCTACATTTTGAGTAAAAGTATTATATTCAGCGAGGTTTTAATTATAGTTCAATGATCATGTTCAATAAATTATGCCTAAACCACAGTATACCCAAAAGTTACGTGACCCAGAATTAAAGGACTGGTTACACTTTGCAAGTAGTGGCATAGCAGAGGGTAATTAGATTTTACCAACTTAAATATAAACAAAACAAAAATAGTTAATGTGCCTTAAGTAAATAAAGGACCTTATAGTTAAGTTCAATAACGCATTTTAAAATAATATGTACTTACGCACGTTTTTTTCTTTGTTCATGGTTTTCCGCCAACGTGCAAAAAATATCCTAAAACTATCCCAACGCCATCTAATGAGCTATAAAGTGATAAAGAAAACGGCTCATTGGTGGTTTTCTGGTGGTTTGCGAGACCGCTGGGTTTAGTGGTTTTCTGGTGGAACATGCGGCCACTTTTAGAGGGTTCGTAAAATTATAGTTGGCAACACTGGCAGTCAGTCAGTAAAGTGTGGCTTAAAAGGGCTAGAACCCAGAGCCGTTAAACCAATTATTAAAAAAAAAGTCAGTAAAGTGTCAATTTCATAAAGCTGACGTGTAATACTGTAATATATTTTAGGGTTGAAGAATTGTGATCTAAAGCCGGAAAGATGACTTCTCTCGCTTCTGTTATTCCAAAATTATATCAAGAATATACCGCAAAAACCCCCAAGAAGCTAAAGATTATCGATGCCTATTTACTATACGTGTTCCTCACTGCAGTCATTCAATTTGTGTATTGTTGTCTTGTCGGCACTTTTCCATTCAATTCTTTCCTCAGTGGCTTTATTTCCACTGTCAGCTCGTTTGTTCTTGGAGGTGAGTCAAATACTATTATTCTTTCGAGATGCTTTGAATTTTTATACATAGACAGTGTTCTTTGTAAATGGATTTGTATTTTTTTTTATCCTAACCTCATGTAGGTGATGATAATAATAAAAAAAGTATCACGATCTTGCCATCGAGCTGAAAACTCAATGGAAAGTAACATCTGTTTTCATAGTGCCTAATGTCCTTTCGTCCACTGGAGTCATCCCAAAATCTTTAAGTAAAAGCCTCGAACTTCTTAATATTCCCATAAAGTTAGTAAGCATATTACAAAAGGCTGTCATTTTAAATATAGCGCTTGACCCGAAATTTTTTATCATCAAACATATCAGCTTTCAACGCTGTTATGCTTGGTTAGTATCCGCATAACAGTTGTATAACCTATCAGAAACGATAGAGAAGAAAAATATTTCACTATAATAATAATAACCTGTCAATCCGCTTCGAGAACTGCGCGCAACTGTCATAAGAGAAACGCGCGCGAGGCCTCGATTCTGTCTGGTACCAAGCGCCCGCGGGCCGCGCAATTTACAAAAATATAAATATCTCGCGGTAGGAATGAGCTATCATCATTTTGTAAACTGGGATTTGTTGTTTATTGTATTAGCTATCACACTATTTTCCTAAATATTACGAAATTAGCGCGGGAATAAACATGACTCATCGTAATTATAATAAATGTTTACTTTATAAATTTTCAATTATATCTTCAAATACCTCGAAACAAAGCTGAAACATATTTTTTTTCATATAAATAAGATTACTTATCACCATAGAACAAATTTTATAAATACAGGATAAATAAAAATCATAATAACTACATTTTAGTACATGGGGTCTATTCACAAGACCCACCTTCTAAAAACTAGTCGGAACACCCAACTTTTTGGTATCTATGGATTGCTTATTTTACCGTCTAAATGTTAAAGACTTCCCAGTATTCAATTGTCCGCACCACATAGCTAAATCATTGATTTAAAATCGACTACTCAACCGATCCCCATATGGGGAGAGTAATATGTGACGCTAACAGTACAAAGAACCTGATTATGGGGACAGTAAGACGCTACGACTGCTGCGAATGTGATAAATGAACCCCATATGGGGATCGGTTGAGGAGGCGAGAGGAATAATAAAGTGTTTTAATCTGAACTTGATTTGTTTTCAGTCTGCCTCCGGCTGCAAGTGAATCCTGAGAATAAGCAAGAGTTCCTAGGTCTGAGTGCAGAGAGAGGATTTGCAGATTTCATTTTTGCTCATCTAGTGCTTCACATTGTCGTCATTAACTTCATAGGATAAGTTAGATTTGATCTGTTTGTACCGATAATAAAATTAATGTAATTATTGTCATGTATTTATTATTTTCTTGTATAATCAAACAAAATTCCTACCAAACCAATTTACATATTTATAATGGGAGTTTATTGTTTTAAGTTTTCAGTTTGACCTGTATATCTGTATGTATGTTGTCCCAATCTGCAAAAATGACGTTTAATTTTATACAATGAAAATTTATCCTAAATTAAAGGAAAAAAGTATGACTCAAAAGTGTTACGTTACTTACTCACACATAGTGGAATGATTAGTTAAAGTTGGGCGAAGTAATAATTTTTCATTTTTGGTTTCTTAAAATCTGTAATTTTCTACTAAAATGGAGTGATAAGCTAAGAATTATAGTTAAGTTACAGAAGCACTACTCATGCAAATAGAAAAAAATATTGTAAAGATTTATAGCTAAAGGAACTAAAAACTTTAAAAAAAAGTAAAAACCGACTTCAAAACCAAAATGCACTAAAAAGTCTTAAATAAACTCTTCACCATTGAAAGGAAAGGAATCCGTTGTAGGCAAACAATATCTTTTTGGAGTTGATGCTTGATGGTCAAAGTGATGGCACCGACTCCAAAAAGAAATTGTTTGCCTACAACGGATTCCTTTCCTTTCAATGGTGAAGAGTTTATTTAAGACTTTTTAGTGCATTTTGGTTTTGAAATCGGTTTTTACTTTTTTTAAAAGTTTATTTTATTTCTTCATTTTTAGTGATTACATAAGAGGGGGGGGGGGGAGTTGCACCTTATGATTCTATTTTTCAAGAAGCTAAAAATTACCTATCATAAGTTCCGTCATTATTATTACTGAACTCCTAAGCGTTAAGGAGTTCCACCATCAGCTCGGCCCCACAAGATGTTGACTATCAGACGTAACAACACGTCAAAATTAAGATTCTAGTTAAGAAACACTATACGTGCCTTTAAAATTTGAGGGTTTCCCTCGATCGAAAAAATTTTTTCGATTCGGTTGACAAACGACTGAGATATGAGGTAACATACATACAAAAAAAAAAAAAAAGACGAATTGATAACCTCCTCCTTTTTTGAAGTCGGTTAAAAAACTAACACAGGTTGTAATTTTTTCAGAAAAAAAGAAATGGCTGTAAAAAATACATCACTTATTTTTATGATATTTTGCTGGTTACTGTTATGAGTTTGCCTATCACCCGGTTCCGGCTTCACATCGACTTCTGGGACACCCTGTATAATTAAAACATGATCCGTGATAGCTATGGTAAATCAGGCTGAAGTAAGATAAGCAAGAAGGCAGTAAGAAGATGAAGAGCTCTCAGTGACAGGAGTTATCTGGATGGAGCTTGCCCAGTAACATTGGTCCTGTCATTTTTATCAAGAAGTTCAACCCGCACACCTAATGATAAAGCTCTTTTAATGAAGGATCAGTAAGATTAAAAAATAATTAAAAAACATATATTTTCAAATAACTGTGTACTAAAAAGCTCAAAACAATGGATTTGCCCTTGTTTTAGCCCTAATTCATTTGGAGTCTGTGCATCTCAAGCTTACTCATGGTTTTAAAGGCGGTTGAATATTTAAATATTTTATTTATTTATTAAGTTTTAGTTATTACCCATAACTCAAAAACTACTGGACTGATTTTGATGAACCTTATACTGCACCCTAAGTTGAAATATACCTGATATAACTAAAAAAGAAGCTATGTATTCTCGTTTTCGAGAATTCGTGTACAAATATACACACCCTTACAAAATTAAACACATGTTTAATTTAAATTGTTTAAGTGTATATTTTGTAAGGGCCTTAGATCAACATACTCAATTTATTTCAATTTCTAAAAGATCACATGCACATTGAATTGATTACCTCTTAAAAGTCTGACAAAATAGGTAGGTAGGTAGAAGACTTAGCATTGGTTGTACCATAATTCATGTCAACATGATGAAAAGTATCAACTAAAACCACACACTGTTATATTGTTTTTATTTTGACTAGTCATGAATCTATTTAAAACAAATTATTATGTATACCAAGAGTAACAACAATCTTATAATAATTTATCATAAGGAATAAGTGGTAAAAGCCCATAAAGTCCATTTCACTTTGTTAGGCCAATATTGTAAACAATCGTTTTGTCTAAAATAATCAGTGAATAAAACTCATTAACTATTTAATTTTTAAAGATTTCCGTGTTCAAAGATTCATCATAACCTATTCGATTTTGAGTTTTGAATGTAAAGATTGTTTACAATATTAGACTAGCAAAGAAAAACGAACTTTAACTATAAAAATTAAGTAAGTACTTGTGACTCACTCAAATTATAAATTAAAGTTATGTGTGCATGATCAAGGTACAAAGAAAAAAAGAGGCCATTTCTTTTTAGATATAATGAGACTGTGTTTTTTCTTTCTCGAAGGATCGACCATCATGTATGTAACAATTTAGTTGAATTGACAGGTCAATGATCTCCGAGAAAAATATCAGTATTTTTTGTTTTAATTAATCAATCAGTAACATAGCAGTAATCGCTTAAACTTCAGAAACAATTGCAGAAACAAAATGTACAGATTTTAAATTTTGTTTCAAGTGAAAATTTGATTTTTGCAGTCCTCTTTGTGTATTAAGTATTGTGATTTGTGGTGCGACAATGCTTTACTAAAAATGTATTACAGCACAGGTTCAGGTTTCTTTGAACAGTCAAATCCAAATCCTGCCTATCATGAGCACAGGTTTTTCCGCTCAGGTTAAATTGATACATCATTTAAGTCAAGTACAGTCGTACCACAAACCAGATCATACCTTCGTAAATAATAATGGTAAGTACATATCTGAGAATATTAATAAACTAACGTAAAACAGGGCAATGTACAGACGGCACAATGATGCCGTGTGTTTCAATAAATAAGAACTGGTGTGAGTTGTATGAAACTTCGAATATTGTCCCAAAAACTATTACGCTATCATGTTGAACCCACATGCGGTCAAGTGAGAGGTACAGTCGTTTATTCTGTGCGAATTAAGTTAGTGGGCACTTATATTATACATTCTTAACACGCATTAACTCATTAAAATAAATTTATCACAGAAAACACCCTTCCAACCGAGCTGTGCGTTTAAAAATAATTAAAAAAGCAGTTAAAACGACGGATATGTTTATCTCCATCCACGAGTCGCTGGTTGTAAGTTTGTTTCCGAATATGTATTACAATACAATACACATAGGTAGATGAATTAAATAATAAAAGGCATGAGTTATATCTAAACAGGGGTGACTATAAAATGGTTAAAATAATACACCTATTTTCATTCGGTTGCGTCCCCGAGCTGACAATGTCAGTAACAACACTAGTCTATGGACGACGTTCTAACGCGTATCTATTTACAATTTATCAATAGAAAAATACACTCTCAATGGTAATAGAAAAATAAATAGTTCGCCGCTAGGAGACTCGAGACGTCCAAGTCCCTCAATATAAATCCCTGGAGCTGATTTCGACTTTGAAAAATAATATTAAATTAAATTTAAAAACAATAACATTTAATATTTATTGAGTCAAACATCCAGTTTTGACTCAAGAGATTATATTGAGAAACTGTAAAATCTTATACGAGAAAGCGGCCGCTACAATTTCTAAGTAAAATATCACAAAAAGTGAATGTTACATTCAAAGCGGGTATGACGGCTCGTTCGCAAGACTAAAGCGAGTCCGTGTCGGAGAACCGAGTTCGCGTCGAGATTGGACACATTTCAAGAAGTACCTACGTCTTCAACAATGTGTGAGCCAATTCTCTCGTGAAAAGATTTAATATCTTATGAAACAGGATGTCACTTGAACAGCAACAGCTCCGGCTGTTCTCTTTAACAACCGCCAGTTCTGACAGTTAAGTGTGCATATTTAATTATACAATATAATAGCTGCACGAAGTAACAAATTAGACCCCTTACACACTGAGACTTTTAGCATCGATGCAGAAGCGTGACTGCATCGATGCAGTCGCCAAAATACAGTACATAATTTGTCAATTTCCAGTTTCTGCGTCGCGACTGCATCGATGCTTAAAGAAGCGCTGTGTGTAAAGGTTGACAATTTGCGACCGCATCGATGCTGAAAGTCGCAATGTGTAAGGGGTCTTAATGAAAACATGGGTAGTATGTGACGGTGAATCACTGACGACAATCATTTAAGTACATACCTCGATGACGTAGTTAATCGTCACATATACCATGACTTTACTTAATCAGATTATCAAAGTTGTCTGCCAAATATTTTTTTCACATTAGGAATTATTAGACCTCTACTCAACTGCTCAAATCCTGCACTTTTGAATCGCGTTCTTTACGCGTTTTAAGATATTCACAGCATTCCACTTGATCCTCTGTATCACGATTTCCAATTGTCCATGTTTTAGGATCCAGCTTTGTATGTCGTTCACTCCAGCATGATTTTATGAGAGGAAAGGTGGCTTTGCAAGGCCAAGTTGATGTCAAGTTCAAAGATGTGAGTCTAAGTATGCCTATAACTTTTACTGTACGTATTCTATATACATTATCGTCAATGTAGTCGGCTTGTGTAAAGTCCGTTTTTCTTTGCTAATCGCATAAAGTCAATCTTTTTTAAGTTTTAAAATATTATAAGTGATTAAAATTCATTAAATAGTTGGCGAGTTTTGTTTTTATCTTATTTTACAATGGATTATTTTAGTAAAAAGGGACGTTCAGATCGATTACAATGTTTGACAAGCAAAAAGAGACGGATTTAAGTCATGCATCATATGCAATGTTATGTATGATTTCGATCGGAATCCTAGACCCAAATCACAGAAAACAATCAACTTGCAAAGTCAAACCGTCCTCAAAATACAGGGCATAGAGCGGACGCTCTCGTAACACTTCGGCAGACTTACAGATCGGAGGGGCGGGTCGTTCGATACAATAATACAGCCAAATCGTTACAGAGGCAGTCACACCGGAGGATTTGACGACTCTGTATCATGAGTTTACTCGCTAGCGACGACGGTTTTACTCGCTAGCGACGACCTCACTTTTTGTATGGATTAGTTTTGTCAGTGACCGCTAGAGGCGCTGCGCAATTTTCCATAGACTTTTTTACGTCGTCGCTAGCGAGTACAACCGTCGTAAAGTCACGGTAGCGTTACTAGAGCCGGTCGGGCGGCCTCGGGTCGGTGCGGCTCGCCCTCAGCTGTGCGCGTGCGCGTGCGAGGGGCCGGGGGCTGCGGGGGCGGGGGCTGCGGGGGCGGGGGCTGCGGGGGCGGGGGCTGCGGGGGGCGCGGCGAGGTAGCGGCGTCTCGCGGCGGCGAGCAGCAGCTGCTTGCGCCGGCGCAGCGCCGCCTCGCGGGACGCCGCCGACTCGGGGAACGCACCGGCGCTAGAACGACCATCATATATATAAATGCACTTGAAAAAACAACTGTGTCAGACGAGTAATCGAACCCAGTGTCTTACGTTATCTGGCCGTATTCGTATGCCACTCGGTCACCGTCACGTTGGCGAGCCTGTTGAATTTTGCGAGTGCTTTCTTTGACGCGTAAGCTGCGTGACTTTATCGATGTTGCGAGATCGCTCTCACAATGTCCGAATGTAATATTTTTACAAATATAATCGGTTAAGATGATGATTCGTCGTTTGAGACAGTTTTTTTCGAGTGCATTTTATATTATTAACTTTTTATAGTGACAAAAAACTGTTAAAACAAAAATATAATTATGACGATAACATTCCAAACTAAATATCCAAGACTCGAACATACGCTAACTACTGTACTCGACGAACTATAACCGAGCTGCGTGCGATTGCAACGGGGGCTATCGTTTATACCTCACCAGATGGCGCCACTATACAGTGACGTCGAGAAACATAGTTTTAAGAATTTCTCTTTCTCTCTTTACTTAAACTTTTCTCATTTAATAATCCGGAATTTACTCTTACTTATTGCTAAATAGCCGCAAAATTAATTTAAATATAAATAAACCCGCACAAACGGTGACATTTAACATTTCACGACCTCACACTACAGAAGCGCCCGTAACAAATTCATACGAGATACGATAGCCTTCATGAGATGACCTTTCAAATGACCGAATCGATTCGATATATAAATCAAACTCACATGTCGTCCTGTACATCTGACGGATCGTGGCCGTCTAGCGCGTCTATATCGTCCCGAGCATCGTCGAGCGGCTCCGGGGCCGCCGTGAGCGAGCGCGCGGGCGGCGCGGGTGCCTCCTCTGTCGCCGTGCTCTGGGTTAATTCTGAAACATTATAACCCACACATATAGAGTAACACTATCCATAGCGTTGTGCAGAGATTTGTAAAAAAATAACAAATGTCGCTGGTTCAGATCCGGCTCGAAGGACCATTTTGTAATTTAGGCGCGGGGTTCGGCATCGGTGTCCAAGTGATACCACTTGTGTTTTTAGTTAATAAACTGTTTATTGCAAATACTTTTCTAACTTTTATACAGCAGAACAGTAAAATAACTTATGGTAGTGAAATAGAGACGATTGCGGCGCGCGCCTTACGTGTAGCGCTTGTACAGTCGACGTCAGATATATCGGAGCAGACAAAGTGACCAAATATTTCTGAACAGTTTAAAATTTCAATAAGTTCCATACACTATAAGTTACCATTAATATCAGAACATTCATTACTTCATTAATATCTGAGCAAATGTTAGTCAATAACTTCTATACACACAAGTTACCAATAATATCTGAACACTCACTTTACTGAATTTATTAATGCATGACACTTTCATGACAGTGATGACAATACTGAAAACTACAAAGCGTTACAAACTGCCAGCGTCATCTTACTATATTATAAAATATGAAAAGAGTTCCTATTTTTAAATAATATTTAAAGTTAAGTTGGAAGCACTTCCTTCTGCATTTTTCCTCGATTGCTCAGATATTTAAGACGGACTGCGTAGATACATTTGACGTTATGAGTGTTCAGATATTATTGGTTGGTTGAGTGTATAGAATTTAGTGACTACCTTCTGCTCAGATATTAATGAAGTAATGAATGTTCTGATATTAATGGTTAATTGTAGAGTATGGAACTTATTGACGTATTAAAGTGTCCAGAAGTATTTGGTCACTTTGTCTGCTCCAATATATTTGACGGCGACTGTATGTATGTATGTTACGTATCGAGAGTTGACAACGGTCTGGTCATGTGCGCGTGCCGCCCTTGAGCCCCGCTTGGCAAAACTGTTGCGGGGCATGCATGGGGAGCGGAGGAGGCGTGGCTACGCGTTGCTCACCCGCTTCACGACCATATAAGGTAATTTTGCGCGCATGGAAACAGCTAATGTTTTTTTTTAATACAAGTTTTACGTCCTTGGCTGTACGCCATACAGACAATTCTTCATTTATTAAATTTTCATTTTTCAACACTTAAAACTTAAACTAACACTAAACTACCGTAACTCATTGAAATGCAGGGTGGTCCGCATTTCAATGCTCAACAAGGAAGCTAAGCGCAGGAACAGCGATCCAGGTAAGACGGCGCGATTAGAGCTCGCTTCACCATAATTCTCACTTTAATTTCATTGTTTTTTTCAAAAGCACGAATTATCATGGCAATTCCACCGCACAATCACAATAATTGACCCGAAAAAAACAATTTCTAAAATGAAGAAATATTGTTCGTCCTTCCCTTTTCGTTTCCCGCGCAAAACTCCACAGCTAATGGTGGAAGGCGCGCGCCAGTGCCGGTTTTAACACTACCAGCGCCCTGGGCGAGATTTTTACAGCGCCTTCCAACTGAAATTCAAACCCATACGAAAAAAGGGAAAGCATATAAGCTCCGCTATTCAGTATGTGTTGGGAGCTAGGGATCCCTAGGGGAACGTATTTACCATAAGAGGTTTACAAACCTAGTATTTGCTTCAAAGTACGTATACCAGGTACGGTCTCAAAATACTTCCAAGACTATAAAAGTATTTTACTAAGAAGGAGCGTCACTCGCATCCCCGAAATATTTTTTAAAGGCCGTAGTAATGAAATTAAACTTTATGCTAAATTAAAATTGGTCTAAAATTGTGAGAAATACGCCGCTTGAAATGATTTTTCTTGCTAGCGGGATTTTGCGCCTAATATGCATGCAAATAGGGATACATTTTCTATGAAATACTTTCAACGTATTTAAGTAGGCACTAGGCAATTGCGTTGCACCGCGGCACGGAGCGCCCGATAGAAACTCAAACTCAAGTACGCTCAAACGATAAGTATTTAGTTTTGTAATTTGTTCACTCTAAACAACAAATTGGTAGGTATACCTTTCAACCAGATTATTACCCGATAAATAAATGATGCACGTAAAGTATTTCGCAACGCAAACGCGATTACGCGATAGTGTTCCTTATTACAATGTACACAAGGTTCAGTTTTCAACGTTAAAAAACTTGCAAGTAGCCCATGCATATTGCGAACTCAACTCTTGAAGCTGTCAACGAGTACGTTAATCTTAGAAATGTGATTGAATTAGGTAGGTTTAACTTTAAGAAAGAGGTCAATCGACGAATCCAACTCGGCTGGGCAGCGTTTGGGAAACTGCGGAAGAGGGTCTTCTCGTCCCTAATTACCTCAGTGTGTGAAAACGAAAGTCTTTAACCAGCGTAAGTTACCAGTGATGGCATACGGATCCGAAACGTGGTCTCTAACTATGGGCCTCAGATAGAAACTCAAAATCACACAACGAGCGATGGGGAGGGTTATGCTCGGTGTTTCTATACGAGATCGAATCAGACACGAGGAGATACGTAGTAGAACTAAGGTAACGGACATATCAGTAAGCTCAAGTGGCAGTGGGAGGGCACATAGCGCGAAGAACTGATGGGCTTTGGGCCAAAAAGTTCTAGATTGGAGACCTTTCCACCAAAGCGCAGCGTGGGACGTCCACCGACAATATGGACGGACAACTTTGCCAAGGGCGCGGGATAACACTGGATGCAGACCGCTCACCGGTCGCTGTGGAAAATCGTGGCGACATATATAAAATTATGAGAGAGGCATACATAAAATTATGATTTCTTCATTGACCCGACCGGGAATCGAGCCCGGGACCTCGGAGCGACGCGACGCCTTGAAATCCAGCATGCTTAGCCACTACACCATTGATACTCACCGGCGGGCGGGGCAGGCGGGGCGGGCGGGGGCGGCAGGCGGCCCTCGAGGATGTTGTCGACGGTGAGCGCGGCCGAGCGCGTGGCCGCCAGCTCCGCCGCCAGCACGCCGGCCGGGTACTGCGGGAACATCGCCTGCACCTGCCGCCACACAACACAACACTCACTATTTGATTAAACGATCACCACCCCATGTGAAGACAAGTTATTATACGCCCAGCACTAACACCCCCAACAATATATAACAATATTTTCTATTCTGTCTACACACACACACACACACACGTACAAACAATCACACGTACACACACTCACACGTACACACAATCACACGTACACACACTCACACGTACACACACTCACACGTACACACAATCACACGTACACACACTCACACGTACACACACTCACACGTACACACAATCACACGTACACACACTCACACGTACACACACTCACACGTACACACACTCACACGTACACACAATCACACGTACACACACTCACACGTACACACACTCACACGTACACACAATCACACGTACACACACTCACACGTACACACACTCACACGTACACACAATCACACGTACACACACTCACACGTACACACACTCACACGTACACACAATCACACGTACACACAATCACACCATGTAGTACCCTTTTTTTTGTTGAAATTTAAAGTTACCATTCATTTAACTTGGCTTCACCACAATATTATACACGTACTTTCTGCACGGACAAAGAGATTACCGTCTGTCACACAGTTTTCTTTGAAAACTAGTATAGACGATAGTGAATTGATACTCGCCTTTGTATAACCATGTAATATGATTATTATGCACCAAAATTATTGATAACTAAAATGTACAATGTATTTAGAGAAAATATTTAAAAAAAATACCTAACCTGAAATTTAATACGCTCGCACCACCTCATTATCTTACCTTAGATACAATTTATACTTGTATTTCAGGATTAATCAACCTTTTGACACACCACTTATTACTTTATGTGATGTGCAATAGAAAGTTTTTTTATCTTAACTCTTGCAACTCCTACAAGCTATAATTGCTATCACCACAGTTAGTTAGCATCCACTGACTAAGCTTTTACCTAACATTTCACCTGCTCAGCACACACTTTTTAACTCATGGTAATATATAAGGTCACCTCGTTTGAAGTGATAATACAGTAGAGCCTCGATAATCCGTACCCAGGCTTATCCGAACACTGCTGTAATCCGAACTGCCCAAAAACTGTCGCTGTCTCTTTCTGTATCTTACCGTGACCGCTGATCTTTTGTTTTTAGTTGCTATTGACTCGTTACTCAGTGCTGCACTTAATACTTGTTTGGATTGGGCTGATGAAAACGACTTGTCCTTACCCGAAAAGATGATGCTGCGTAATTTGAGGGACAAAGCCTTTGTTTGGTCAATAAATAGAACCCGCCAAACCAAAATGACGACTTTTATTAATAAGTAACTTGTGTAAAAATGGTTAAATATGTATCTTAGTTAACCTCAGTACATATATTATATCAAAATATATCTGCACTTTTTTCGTACTATAATCCGAACGCGCCGTGAGTCCGACAGGGGTTATTTTTTGGTAGTTCGGATTATCGAGGCTCTACTGTATTTAAAGGGCCGATACAGCACAACAAATGAAACTTTTTTTGTAGACAACACTTTGGGTTTTTATACGTTGGTTTTCAAGAAAATATGAGATTAAGGTTATTATTTTTTTCAGATTATAATTTTCTATAAATTAAGGTTTAGATTACAGAAAAATAAGGATAAGGCATTGAATTGAGAGAGGCGATGTCGATGACGTAGATTGCTTTTAAAATCTCCAGGGGGCTGTTTTAACAAAATACATTTTCTTTGTAAGAGATAATTTAAAAAAAAAAAAACTTTTTTCCAAAAAATAACGACAGAATCGTGTTTCTATGATGTTCACAAAGTAAAATGATTTGACCTTATATACAATCACTCCTAACTACAAAGCTGTGAGGTTCAGTGACAGGGTTAAGAAATAATGCCGTAAAAGCAGAGATACCAGCGCCGTCCCGTCGCCACCGCACTTGGATTTGTAGCTTCAGCATATGTAAACTATCTAAAGATTTATGATATTCGCTCACCTGTCGGACCATGGCGTCAATCTGCGAAGCGGCAGGCGGCTCAACTCGCACACGCGTTACTTCCACGCTGAAGCTCGGCAGCCACGACACGTACCGAGACCCTGTAACAACCACACACGTTCATTAAATACAGGTCATCTCCAAGAAGGGTTATTCCCAGTAACCCCCACTGGAGGCAGCTGGGAATTTGTAAAAAGATTTGTCCTAGTTGCCACCAGTTCCATATAGCTTTTAATCATATTCGAAACTGAAGACACTTAGGGATCATAAATCTTCCCTTTAAACATATCTGTTGCCTGCGAGAATCAAAATACAGTGGACTTACCAATCTTACCATACACCACCATTGGAAGGGTGGCAACTAGGACAAATCTTTTTACGAATTCCTAGTTGTCCTCAGTGGGGGCGATGCCAGTGGGGGCTACTGAAAATAACCGTCCAATAATAAGATTTCTATCTTATGAATCTAGGCGGCTTGATTGCATCAAACGGCAAAGTTAGTCGCTTGCCTTGCAAACACCCCTCCTGCACCAGTTCGCACTGAGTCCGCGTGGTGGAATATAGCGCGACCTACCTCACAGTTGAGATAAGGCTTTTGCACAGCAGTGGGATGTTACGGGCATTTTTTTAAATGTGTGTATACCCAGGTTCCACTTGAGTACTTCCAGCTGCAGCAGCAGGAGCACGCAGAGGCACAGCGACAGCAGCACGGCCCACGCGGCGACGGTTGTGCGCATCGACTGCCGCAAAGAACGCGCCTTGCTCGCATCACACGCGCTTCATACACATTTTAGTGAGTAAGTAATTATTTATTGAAACACCGCGGCATCATTTCGAACATAATTTTGTCAAAATATGACGGATGACAAAATGACGGAGATTTTGAATACTTTTGTGACAGAGGTTGTCGCAGAGGATGACATGTATACCGAGAAGAAGTTCTTATTATATTATTTTATGAATTGGATTCCATGAGGTTGGTCGCGAATTTAACAATACGTTTCGTTGTATTTAGATATACTGTTAGTTACTGTATGGTACTGATTAAACCTATTAATTTGACTGTTAGGGTTACATAAATTTGGTTATTAAGAATTTTCAAGTTGTGATCATAATCAAAAGTTATTTTTTCTCGTCTACATCACACCGCAAAGACTGAGCGAGAGGTCGTGGAATAGGTACAGAAGACTTATTGTAAGTTATCCTGCAGGTAGTCCAGTTGAGATCTAGCCGCAAAAAAGTGAAATTAATCTTCATGAAAAAATTTGGCTGAAGGCTGTAGTTTCAGGTTTTATGATTGTCATAAAAATAATATCTCTTTGGAAAAGAACGACAAAAGCGAGATGTCAGTAGCAGAAAGCTGTGTGATATAAAGAGATACGTGATGCGATGTAGCAGAACCATTTTTGGTTGTCAAGCAGTTAGTCGACCCATAGAGGCTCGCTGAAAATAACTTGCATTTGTTTTTGTTTTTTTAATTTTCATGTGACATTGTGTATATTTCTGAAACATTGTGCCTCGTTCGTGTCCTAATTAACGATTTATTTTTGCCTATGTACTTCAATTTATTAAGTACTGAGTATGATTACTCTTTTCTATAAACGTTTATTTACGTAAAAAGCAATGATCAAATAACATTTAATACATGTTTACGAATATTTTGTATAAAGAACTAATTTTTGTTTTACACTAGGGCTGCATCAAGATATCGATATTTCGTGTCGACTGTTGATCACGCGGTAAACTAATATGTTTAACCCATGACGATTTGGTGTAAGTCACCTGGGCGGAATGTAATCTCATTTATGGTTACTTCGCTGATTGACAAATATTTGAGTATTGTTATATTTGGCGCATATATGGCAGTTATTATAGGTATCAGGTTTTGACTATTAGAATAGTGTAGGACTCATTGCAACCGTTATTACATTGTTAAGATATTAATAGAAAAGTAAAAAATACATTTGTAATTTATGTATCTTTTAGTTTTCCTGCTAATTCCCTGGTTCCCGTGGCTTTACCTACCCGCGAAAAATTTCGGATCTCAAAAATATCGTTATGAATTATAGCCTATGTACCATTCTGATGTATGAGCTATTGTAAAGTTTCATCAAAATCCATCGAGTACTGTTGGCGAAAAAGGAGTAACAAACATCCATCAATTCATCCAAATTCAAAAACTTTTGCATTATTCATATAAGTGGAGTGGAATTATTTAATAAAATTTATTAAAATGAATTGGTTTTATTTTGTTAAAAAATTAGCGGACCCAACGAATACGGAACCGTTTGTGCGCGAGTCCGACTTGTACTTAGCCGGTGTTTTATATTGATACCTACTATAACTGATACCAATGAATATTATCCTATATATTTGACGACCCGTCTGGTGTAGTGGTCGAGAAATCGCCTACTACGCAGCGGGTGCGGGTTCGATCCCCGCACAATACAAACATTTGTGTGCATGAACATGTCTGTTTGTATTGGTCTGGGTGTTTTCTATGTATATCATGTATGTATTTACAAAAAAAAAAGTATTTAAGTATTATATCCGTTGTCTGGCACCCATAACACAAGCTTTGAGTAGCTTACTTTGGGGCTAGATGGCGATGTGTGGGAATGTCCAAAGGATATTATTATTATCGATATCGGTATTAATGTAGAAGGCGTTGTGGCAAACATCACCGACACGCATATATAAACAATTTTACACACATAAATGTCATCCTAAATAAGTTTCGTTTGACAGCTTTCATTTGTTCTTCTCTTCCGATAGGAGATAGTACTTCTATGAGTAGTGTCGACATAGTGCTTGAAGATATTGGCCGTTCGGGCAGAAAAGTTCTAGATAGGAAACCCTTTGACCGCGCAGCGTAGGACCGGTCGCTGTGGAAACCTGTGAGAGTCAACCTTGTGCTACTAATAATGTTTATTTTGCCACTCACCGTCAAAGTGGAACAAGTGGTTGGGGTGTGGCTGCGGCGCGGGCTCGAGGCCGGGCGGCGCGGGCGCGAGCGGCGCCGCGGCGCGCGCGCCGGCCTCCAGCGCGCGCCGGCACGTGGGGCACGACGCGTCCTGCTGCACCCACTGGCACAGGCACGAGCTGCGGACGTGTACAGTCTTATAACATCAAATAAGAAACACGGGCGGGATTCGAACCTGCAACCTCTGGCAAACCGGGCCAACGCTCTTTCGAATCGAGCTACCGTGCCGTCGATCCGACCGCAAGAATACGTCATTAAGCGTGACGAATGATAACACAAAAAAATAGAATAAAAATTAACACTGTTAGTATCAAAAACATGCTAAATCATGGAAGATTCGTAGTAAATGAGTCGCTATATTACATCAAAATGTAACAAGTTAAGAAGCTACCTATATCTCTTTATGTGGCACGCAGTTGCGATCCATACTGAAATCATAAACGGGACATGTCCTTTGAAGTTGCTCTCCCACTGCTGGGTGAAGTCACCTCCAATCAAACTGTTCCAAGTACAGTCCTAACTTACGAGCCATCATTTGCAGAACTCGTCTGGATCTCCACGACATCTTTTCCATGGTCTGCCTTTCGGAAGACTAAGTAGGAAAGTAGCCAACGGAAGAAAACCTTAGTCCATTCTCATTAACGACCTTCGTGGTGTAGTGGCTTAGCACGCTTGGTTTCAAGGCGTCGCCGCTCCGAGGTTTCGGATCCGATTCCCGGTCGGGTCAATGAAGAATTCAAAATCGTCTATATTTTCTTGGATCTTGGTGTTGTGGTACCACCGTTGTGTCTGGAGTGCATTAGCTACTTCAAAAAATTCAAAATTCAAAATTCTTTATTTCTTAACAAAGATTTACATATTTTAACTGGATGACGAAGCCTCCTTTTAGGCGTTAAATTGCCTGTGCCAGGAGACAACGCTCTGCATAACTAAAACCTTAATTATATTTTACTAATAAAATTTAACAACATCATATTATCGTTTTTAACAATTCAACTTAACTCTAATTTTGATTTCTATTTCTACTAGTCTAGTTTTGTGCTGGCGTGTGTATGTGTAAGGTGAGGATGTGTTGTGTAGAGTGCATGTGGTAAGAATATATTTTGTGAAGTGTGTATGTAAGTATACGTATTTGGTGTGAGGATGTCTGTTATACTTGTATTTGTCGGTAATATTTTATCATGCAAAAAGCAATCTGCTATTTTAGATTTGTTAACAGTTAAATGGGGAAATTGAACAAAGCCTCAGTTTCAGCGTAGTCCAATTCTTGCAACCAGTTCCTTACTGTAGATCTACACTCGGAGGTAGACATTTTATATATGTCGAGTTTTTTATTTATTTTATTATACAGGTGGGAAGACCGGAATTCTAGTTGTGCTCTAGCAAACTCTGTTCTTACCTTTGGGATGGTTGCTACTTTGAACCTACGAGCCCTTCTTTTACCTTCAACGTGGGGGTCGTAAGACAATGCTTTATGTTTTTTTAATATTAAATCTAAAATATAAAGTTTTCGTACGGATAACAGTTTACTCAATTGGTAGATACTTTGGGTTGAGAATGTTCTTTTCTTGAAGTACATTATTTTAAGTAATGCTCTTTGAGCTCTCTCCACGATTAAAAAACGCGTTTTAAGAGCGCCGCCCCAGACTGAGATACAGTAGGTTGTTACAGACTGGACGAGAGAAGAGTATATTTCATTCAGTAGGTTTCTGGTGGTACCGTCGCTACCAACTCTCTTTGTGGGAACAATGTGTCGTAGAGTTCGAAAAATCCAATTAAATTTGCGTATCCTCGTCACAGTCATCTCAATCTGGGGGTACCACGATAGCCTCTGATCTACCATCACTCCCAAATATTTCAAGGTCTCTACTTTGTTTATTGAGGGACAGCTACATTCGTAACCAATAGATCCGTCACATGCATGTATTTTTAAATTAAATTCATTATTGGGTTGGGAATTATTGTAGATGCTGAAGCATATATAATTGGTTTTAGCCGTATTAAGAGTAAGGAGGTTATTTTTTAACCACAATGCTACCTTCCTCAAGCCGTTTTCTGTAATTGTTTTTGTTTCAGCCCAACTAGAGCCAGTGAAGACGATTGCAGTGTCATCAGCATATGAAAATATGTTGGCATTGTTCAGGGTCAAGTTACATAAGTCATTTATATAAATGAGGAACAGGGTGGGACCCAAAACACTCCCTTGTGGTACGCCACACGACACCTCAACGTCCTCACTGGTACAGTCTCCTATTTTAACCTTTTGCTTTCTATTGGATAGGTAATCTTCAAAAATCGAAAGTTGCTTATCTCTGATGCCAATTTTTTCTAACTTCTTCAGGAGGATGGTATAAGAAACCGTGTCAAACGCTTTCTTTAGGTCTATAAATACTGAGAGACATTTTTGGCCTTTATCGAGATTTTGTGATATAAGACTCGTTAGGGAGGCAACTGCGTCCTCAGTCGATATTTGGCGTCTGAAACCGAATTGATTTGAGGACAAAATATTCTTTGTATCGAGGTAGTTTAATAATCTCATGTTCAGTATTTTTTCCAGAATTTTAGCCAAGACTGGAAGAACCGAGATAGGCCTATAATTACTGACGTCATCTTTTTCGCCACCTTTGTAAATCGGTGTGATTATAGATTTCTTCAGTAGGTCAGGGAATATACCCATCCTAAAACAAACATTAGCCAAATGTGTTACAACTGGGATAATTTCATTTTTAACGTGTTTGATGAATCTTGTGGAAATGTTGTCCCATCCTGGGGCGCTTTCTGATTTTAGGTTTGTTATAATGCTGTTTACCTCTTCATGGTCAGTGTCTAATAAAACAAAGGATTGTTGTTGATTAGGTAATGTGTTAAGATAGTTAAGAATGTCATCGTTATTTACAGATTGCTTTATTTCATCAGCAAGCTGATTGCCAATATTTGCAAAAAAATGGTTTATATGATTAGCAGAGTCGCGGGCGGATGTCTTTAGGTAGGTAAGTTCGTGATTTAATTTGTTTACTTTGCTTGTGTACGTTAATGATTTTATATTTTTCCATAGCGTTTTATTGTTATTCATAGAACTTTCTATAAGTTGTTTTTCATATTTTCTCTTAAGTTTTTTTATTAGCTTGTTGCAGTAATTTCTGTAGCGTGTGAAGGTAATCCTTTTTATTTCATTGAGTGGGTCATCTCTAAATTCTTTTTGTAACTTATTTCGATTCCTAATACATTTCAAAATGCCGTTTGTGATCCAAGGTTTTATTTTTCGCTTACTTTTTGGTATTTTTATCACTATAGTATTTGCTTTTATTGAATCGGTAAGACACTGAATAAGATTGTCTGTTATAAGATTAGGGTTATCGTCACATAAAAGTAGTCGAGACAAGTCTTTTTCTTGTAAATATCTAAGAGCGCCTTCAAAGTTGGTCCTAGTTGAAGATTTGGGTGATAATTTTGCTTTTTTTACTTTAGATAATGATAGAAATGTTGTAAGGTGATCGGTAATAGACGTATTTAATATAGCAATGAAAGCTGAAAGATTTTTCTTATTGATTTTTAACATAAAGTGGTCGAGACATTTTTTATCTCGTGTTTTTAGCATGTGGCCAGGAAAGATGCCGTATGCCGTTAACATGTCCAGGTAAGAAGTCCTGTTTTTAAACTCGTACGGTTGCTCGTTATCAATGTGTGTTATATTTATGTTGATGTCACCTGCAATTATAATATTTTTGTGAGGGCTTAAGGTAACTAGATGTCTTGACAGTGAGTTAATGAAAGGTTCTGCAGAGTGGTTGGACGGAGAGCGATAGATACCTAATATGGAAATGTCGGCTATGTCTATTTGCAGACCAGAAGCATGTGTAAGATTTAGTTCAGATACGTTCGATGTTAATGTATCCTTTATATAGACGACCACTCCATCATTCTGGTTTAGTTGACGAGTAGTTCTGTAGGAGTGATAGTTATTAAATATAGGGATAGGCTTATCAGGATGAAGTCGACATTCGGTCAGTATTATTATATCAACTTCAATAGATAGGGATGACAAATTTATTAGCAGATTATCAAAATTACAATAAATGCTTCTGATGTTCTGTCAAATAATATTGAGGTCTGTTTTGTCTATAATTATATGCTTAGTAAGATCATTCCAGTCACACTCGACAGATTTAGCTATGTTTGTATTATCAAGCTCATTTAAAGTCTGTGTCCTTTCATCCATAGTTAAGTTTAGTAAAGTATACTAGTTTTAGCAAAAGTATAGTAAACATGTGTAGAGCATAGTCAGCCTTCGTTAGTTGTGCGCATAAACAGGTTGTGCGCAGAAAACTGTGCATCAGTTCAGTTCGCACTGTGTTTATGGGCCTTGTTTCGTGTGTAAAAAGTATAACTTTTTTTTTGTTTATCAAATGACGAGTGTAGTCCAGCAATATCGTGTTCGTTGATCGTGTAAATTGTGTTTGTTTTTTACTTAGAAGAATCTGTTTCTTTAAACACATTTTGTAGATTTTTAAAGAAAAAGTTATATAACAAAATAAATCATATTTATCACTACATCTCATGCAACAAGTACACTGTATACAAGACATATTATATTTGTTAAAGTTTGTTTGGTTGTTTAATAAAGGTAAAATATTATATACAAGTAAAATCATTAGTTCAATTAACAAGTAAACATACCAGAAAAGTTCATATAAATACATGCTTTTAGCAGAAAATATTTTAAGATGCCAATTTTTTAAAAACTCACTGGTGAATAGTCAGATAGACTGCATAAGATGCTGAACCTGTGCCTCTGAATGAAGCTTTATAATTGGAGAGGTCTCATCTTTTCTTACATATACAACACCATATGCAGTCCAACAAAATTTGTACATACGAGATTTCACTAAATCGCGAGCTAGGAAATGGAGTCGCGACGCTTTTGCAGTCAGTTGTTCACTGATGAATATAGGGGTATCTTCATTTGTTCGAAGGCCTAGATGCTTAGCACAAAGTTTTGTCTTATGCTTAATGTTGAAGGATTTGCATGTTTTCAGCATGTTTGTTTTAACAATGACCGATGAGGTCTCCACGATAATCGGTGAATTTTGAGTTGCCTCGTTCTTGCTACGAATCCTGTATATGTCGCTTATGCTACTTTTATCTATTTGAGATCCAACGTTGCCTGATAGTGTCACAACCATATCTACGAGATCTTCCTTCGTTTCATTGTTTCGTTTGGGCACGTTTTTTATCTCAAAATTAGCTTTCCGACTGCTTCTTTGCAAATCTTCGACTCTATCCTCGAGAATCGTAATATATTTCCTGTCTTCTTTCGCTTGTCCCTCAAGCTTGGTTATATGCTTTTTAAGATCTTCGTTTTGTGCTGTTAGGAAGGCAATGGATTCTTGAATATTCTCATTCGTTTTTTGTATGTCTTTAAGTGTCGGACTGATGGTTTTAAGTTCCCTGGTTTGTTCCGCCAAGATAGAAGTCATCATGTGCCTCATTTCTTCCTTAAAATTCGCGAAATCATTTAGATAATCATCTTCCCTCCTACGCTTAGCGCGCATGTTTACTTTATGTGAATCATCTGTGTTTAGGTTGGGAGTCGACCCTCCAAACTGCATGGCGGTAGGTACGAGATGCTCATGACTCGATTTAGCGGATGTTGACGGTGATACGGGCGGTGTCCTCTTCAATGGCATTTTTTTTTTTAAATGTCCTGTTTAAGTAGTTAAATAACGTAGAGTGATGTGAGAGTTGTCGCGAGTCGCAGCAACCGACGTAAACAGACCGCCAATTTCAACGCGGCGACACACTGTTCGCGTAGCGCAGTTGGTACAAGCGCGAGACAAGACCGCGCCGATCGGGCGGGCACCGACTTCAAATCCGGCCGAAAACACAAAAAGACGTGCGTTCACTCACAGACCGCGCGACGTCAGGGAGCCTCGAAGCAGCAAGCGCACCGCTCACAGGACATCCACTGAGGGGCAAAGTCCGAGGGCGCAGCCCGAAGATACTGATTTATTTATTTATTATTTCTTGACAAAAATCACACACGTCCGCACTGTACGAAAGCCGAGGAGGCAGAGGACTAGGCAGAGGCTACTTAAATTTGGATCAGAGCAATGTATGTGATTAATGTCCATTTATTGTCAGAGCACATCCTGCATTTGCAATCTCTTTCATTTATAAGGTTAACGCTAAGAAAAAAATAAGTAAAAAGGTAAAAGAAGTTTAGTTATATGCAAATCTAACAAAATACCATTTTATGAGTAATGAAAAGACAGTTCTCACTTACTTATGGAACAAGTGTGAGCAGGGCAGCTTGCGCGCCTCCTTCATGGGCTCCCAGCAGATGGCGCAGTTGTCCTGGTTCTTCTCCACTTCTTCCTTGCTAGCCATCGGGTAGCTGCCGAACAAAAATGCCGTCATTAATAGGTAAGCCGCGACACTGTGACGTTTCTGACGTCACTTTTGTCGTTTTTTCCCCCATAAGTTATGTGCTTCACATTATTCTTATTATTAATTTATTTATATTTTTATTTAAACTTTATTGCACTGCAGGTTGTACAATTGACGGATTTAATGCCTAATGGCATTCTCTACCAGTCCTGGTTATGCAGAGAGTTCAATCAGTGGCGGAATATTAATAATAAGTGAGAAGAAAGGCACAAAAAAAGGAGTAAAATGCACTAACAATTAGTACTATTACTAACAATTTCATGTTCTCTTTTTAAGTGAAAGAAAGATCAGTTAATACATAGAATGATACGGACGGAGTACATTAATTGCGAGGAAAATGAAAACGAAGGCGACAAAAGTGACGTCAGAAATGTCTCTGTTTTGCAGTAGGCATATATACATACAGGGTGTCGATTTGGTCAGTGATATCTAAATCAAGGATTATTTATGCCTATTCAAAAAAAAAAGACACCACCAACAACACCTCTTCACAAAATTTAAAACGAACGGAGAAACTCGCACCCTTACGCGTTGCTCTCGCGTATCTATGAAAAACTACGCTGTAGCTATTTAGCTACGAAGGCAACGTGGCGTTAGTCTGTCCGCGAATATCTCGCGTTTGTCTGGACCGATTTTAATGCGGTTTTCACTTAAGTTTATGTTACACTAAGTAGAAGATTTAAATAACTATTTTTGTTCAATCAAATAAACTTAAACAATACCTAAAACGAGGAAAAAAATTTTTCATAAAAAATGAACCGTCTTCAAAAACAAACACTAAAATAACGATATGTAATTGTATGACCGTACAATTAAGTTATGCAATGTAATAACTTTTATCGATAATAAAGAATTTTGAAATGAATGACTAAAATAACGATAATAGGAGAAACAAACTCATTTAAACCAACTTCAAATTAATTTGTTTCTTCTATTACTGTCATATAATGTCATTCATAATGTCAACCTTAACGCACAGCAGCAGTCTACCTATGTACGCACATCATGCACCGACTTCAAATGAGTTTGTTTCTCCTATTAGCGTTATTTTAGTCCTTTTAGTATTTGTTTTTGAAGGCGGTTCATGCTTAGTTAATACCCAGTACGCCCCTGTTCTATGAGACCTTTTATTTGTAAGTAAATGGACAAAAAAAATGTCTGGTGAATGAATATTTAGGTCGAATTCATACATATTCTTTTTAAAGCAATAGCATGACCATTACGTGGAATAACGTTATCGATATCGTTAATGAAAACATTTCCTTCAATCAACCCCCACTCGGTCACGAAAGACCTAGAACAAACTCAACACCTAATAGCAGGAAGGTTGCTCATTTCAGTTGAGCATGTTGCGTTATTCAAAACAATGCAAGATCATTTTAAATATTATATTCTAGCTAGACAACAATAGAAATTAACATTTGTAAATGAATTTAGATAATTTTTGTAGTTTTTTACCAAAGAAAATAAACATTGAAAGATCGCACATGACCTCTTTAAAGATAGAACTTGTTAACAAGAAGGTAAAATGTAAAACAGTACGAAAAACACTCACTGTAATTTACCGTTGAATGTTGGTTGGATTTGGTTTTCTATGATATAACATTAGATAAAATTAAATAACATAGTTAAAACAGTTATTACAGTTATTACGTTATCCCATTCATCCCTTAAACTTAAACAATTGAAATGGAAGTGGCCCGGACATTTGGTAAGAAGTAAGACAGAAAAGTGGGCAAAAGAAGTGACAGAATGATGCCCTAGATATATAAGAGAAAAAAAGGAAGACAGTATCGTAGGCGAGAAGATGACATCAAAGCAGTGGCTGGAACTCCTTGGACGAGACAGGTAAAGGACAGACGACGGTGGCGAGAACTTGGGAAGGTATGTGCTGGAAAGCAAGACTATCAAGACACAAGTGTCTAATATACTAAAAGTAAAGTTAGCCTATAATGTCCCACTGCTGGGCACAGGGCTTACCTCAACTACGAGGTAGAGCCATACTCCACCACGCGGGCTCAGTGCGGATTGGTGGAGGGGTGTGATTGTGTTGTAAGCTACATACTTTGCTATCAGATTTTATGAAGCCGCCCATGAGGTTTCAGACTAGGCTTAACGACTAATATCAACCGATATTAGCCGGGACCAACGGCTTAACGTGCCTTCCGAAGCACGGAGATGTTCGTGATATACGTCACTTATATGGTCGGAATGGTCCCACCAAACACGACCGCGCCGAAGGTTGCTTAACTTCGGTATCACTACCAAAGCGCTACCACCACCGCGCAACGAGCACCTCTAATATACTATTCAATGAATTGTTACTATTTCTTAAACAAAGGCTATTATTATTATCAATCCCATTCATTGGTTAATCATAAAGTCTCGTCACTCGTATGATAAGTTGTTTGCCATTACTGATAATATTGGATCAAATATATTACATCACAATACCTAAACATCGAAATCCTGTTAAGAATTTCCTTAACGCACACTAGATTAAATATGACAGTTGTTTACGGGTGTTAGTATTATATGGGGAATGGGAAGAGAGCTGGCGCGTATAGCCCAGGATTTTCTTTATTTGTTTATGTGTCAGTTGCACACTATTAATTTGTGTTTCTAATGTAATACATATTTAAACCAAATTATTGAAACAAATGTTGACAATCAAGCAAATAAAGTCATAAATGTAATTTATTTTTCAAACAGACCCACTGGGAGCACTTTTGCACGTCCCAATTGAAACCTTACCGGTCCGTAATAAAGAATATTAAGCATAAAAAAAAGTTTGTGTATAGTACAGTAATTATAAACTAATTATCGTAAAGACGTCATGTAAGCTGACCGCATTGTCCACTTTACATCACATGTGTATTAGGGTTCCGTAGCCGAATGGCAAAAAACGGAACCCTTATAGTTTCGTCAAGTCTGTCTGTCTGTCTGTCCGTCACAGCTACTTTATTCTGTAACTATAAGCATCACACTGTTGAAATTTGGTAGGAAGATTTATCCTGTTAACCGCTTTACGATTCTTATACACAAAATTAAAAATAATGATATTTGAAATATACATGAAACTGCAACCGAAATTTTTTTAGTCAAACCTATGCGTGTCTATAGATAGGTATTTTAAAATGACATAGAGGTTCCTTAAACCATTTTCTTATAAAGTCTAGACGCTTCCAAACTGGTAAAATGGGCGTCCCCCCATCTAACTTCTACACTAAGCGAGCGTAAATTTTGATAAAAATATATAATGTAGATCTTAACAAATACTTTCAACGAAAATTAGTTTGGACGGAATGGAACTAGTAGTTTTTGAGATATCGCACATTTTCAACAACCGCAATCATAACTTTGTTCTTCATACAAGCACTATGAAAAACAAAGTTATATTTGCTGTCAATAAAATATTGTGGTATTTTACTAAGTAGAAGTAAATGGATTCCCAAATTCAGTTAAAGTTGGCACGGAACCCTCAGTGCGCAAGTCCGACTCGCACTTGGCCGCTTTTTTTCTATCCGAACCTTACATTGTGTGTTTGTTACAGTTTCACAGTTATCGAGAGGAATAGACACAGCATAGTCAACTA